>CM050163.1:538592038-539192038 GCA_027410445.1 Discoglossus pictus | reverse complement strand
AAAGGACAGTACAACCAACCCTGTTGTGTATGGGTTTCCAAAGCAAATGGCTGGTCACTGCACCCATGATGACCAGGGTTCATCGGCAGAAACGGCTTCCATTTTCTTCTGATTTTTGAGCTTGCGAGTTACGGGTGCGGCTTATATTCGCAACCGTAAACAAAAATTATTGCCGACTTGCGGCTTCTATTGGCGAACGCAAAATTACTGCCGATTTGCGCAATTGTGAGTTAAGGGTGCAGATTTTCCTGCTTTAGACTACGGTATTGAATAGCCATTTACGGTTTTAGTGATTCTAACACCCTGTAAAGCCTATAACCTGCAAAAAATGCTACAGTGCTAATTAGAAAGCCTGTTTCTTGCAATGGCTGATCACTTTGAGAGTCTTTTTCTCTCCAATTTTACGGGAGCGGCTTATATTTGAGTACTATCTTTTTTCTATTTTTTCCCCTTGAACTTTACAGGTGCGGCTAATATGCGGGTGCGGCTTATATTCGGACCAATATATATACGGTATATATATATATAATAAATATATATATATATATATATATATATATATACATAAACATAAATATATATACATACTAGCGAATTGCCCGTCAAATTGCCCCTGAAATTTGTTTTCTTTTGGATTTATGATATCTACTGTGTGACACTCCTGGACTTCTGCTCTGATATTTTTCTGTTCGGGACCCCCGCAGCAAGGGTTAATGTAGGGACACTGCGGGGGTCCCAATGGGGGGGTAATGTTAGGTGCTGGAGGGGTACTTGAAGTACCCCCGCGGCAGGGGTTAGCACATTGACTGTCACATGGGGATGTATTTAGGGAGCAGGGGGAGCTCGTTGATCTTTAGTATCCTGTTCGGGTGCTTTTTTGTGCCCATAGGAATTCTTGTGAGGTACGAGCTTCACACCATGCGAGGAACGTATTGAAGAATCAGTCCTCGCAAACAGCACTAAGATGACTTTTACGAGGACTGTGTTAACAAGTAAATCTAATTTAATATGGCCCTAAGTCTGCAGATAGGATTTTTTCTGCACGTTTTAAGTTTAAAACATGCTTTTTTTAAATGCATGAAAAAAATCTTTATTTTTTTAAATGACTAACATAATGAAATCCAATTTTTATTCAGTTCAATGCTATTTACTATGTGTGAGCACTATCAAAACAACAAGTAAATGAGGAGAAATAAACCTAAAGCTTTATGAATGCAAAAAATGTCCATCTTCACAAGGCGCGCTGCAAGGGATTTATTCAGCTTGTCAGATGCCACAAAGGGCCAGTGACCTAGTCAAAGATTCTCGTTTGCTGAATTCATTCAATCAGATGATTTGTAATCAGTACTGTCTGCCACATAGTGTAACATATTAATATCCATAGTCACAAGGCAACGCCAAAAGGCATTCCAGCCTGGCAATTTTAGATAATGTTAACTAACACAACTTAGTCTGGGAGTAAAAGATGGGCTCTTATTGTAAAAGTGATAACAGCCTGAAAGAACCTACTGCAGCTGTGGATTTTACTCTCATTATTGCTGCTTGGTTAGTGATTGAAAATGTAATTGCACAAACTGGAGAGTTGTAAAGTTTTCACATGTAGGAAAAAAAAATTAAACAGATCATGAAAAAAGTGGCAGCTACAGTGAGTCAAAGAGTTTATTATTCTAAGTAAAATAATTCACTATTCCCCACGTGAATGACTTTGTACATGTATGGGGATAGTGAATTCCACGACATGCAGGGATTTTTAACATTTTTATATGCTGGCACTTAATGGACCGTGGTATGATAAAAAAATATATAAGTTTGAAATATCTTTGTGTCTAAGAACAACATTAGGTAGGATAAATGTCATCAAGTTATTTTTTAATAAGGAATAAAATACATGTTGATGCCTATGCACATCCTTGAGATAGAGGTTGGGGAGTGGCATTTACATTCTTGAAAGTCACAGCTTGCAATTATATCAGGAAGCTGTTTATTTCATGTCTGGGGAAGGGGGTTAATGTCAAATACCAAGGGCCCCAAAAATTTAACAATTTTCACCTCCTGTCACTTACATAGTTACATATTAATCAAGGTTGAAAAAAAGACTTCTAGTCCACCATGTTCAACCTTTTTAGATCTCCTCTGCTTCTTGTAATATGCGATTAATTGTGAATTGATCCAGAATTAGGTAAATAGAAACACTGACAAAAAAAATCCTTCCTCACCCCAGATACTGGCAATCGGATTACTCCTTGGCAGGGGCGGCTGGTGCAAATTGGCAACCGCCCTCCCAAAATGAATGCACTGACTTAATCACCCCATCACTTACGTAATTGTATAATTTATATAATAAAACACTAAAAAATGTTTAATCATGTTCAATATTTTGTTTTTTTAATAGCTGCTGCTGCTGTCACTTTAAATTTCAAAACCCTCTGTGCTGCAGTTAAACACACTGATATATACATTTTATGTGTGACTGGAACAATGTATTAAGATAGGATTGAGAATGATTGGCCTTTATAGGGGCAATCTAGAGATGTTCTTAATAGCCCCACCTGGTGGTAGGGAGGAAAATGCCAAACCACAAAATTAAATGAAAACTGCAAAATAAATTAAAATCAAACTAATAGCATAAGAATACTACATGTGGAGCCCACAGGGTGGTAAACTCAGGACAAAGCCAGGTGGTACTTTGCCTGGGTACGGGGAGCATATCAGTGTCCTAACATGGCCTCACATTGCAGGGGAACCTTCTCTCACAGACATTACTTCCTGGACTTATAAATAGCCACCTTGGCTAATGCCAGGGTCAAGTTAATGAGGAGGTCCCTAGCCCTATTACACCGGGGCATTTAACACCCAAACATGTAAGGGAGAAATGCAGCCAGAACTGCAGGAGGAGGCCCCTCAAGAGGCTAGAACAGTGTTAGGGGTGGATTAAGGCAGTCCTACAAAAACACACTGATATTATTAGCACATTTAAGCCAAGGTTTATTCTCTGCTATCAAATTATTGATAGGAAAATAAAATCTGACTTCACTTTTCTAAGAAAAAGGGTGAGTAGGTGTTATTTTTGGTACTTGTTAATCATTATTATTTTTCCAGAACTCAAAACTTGTATTTGCCCAATAATGAATATGGACATGCCTTAATGGATTAATGACTAAATTCAGGAAACTTTGGTGATCTAGCAGATTTTGCTTTGGAGCATATAGCCTGGTTTTTCATATTGGTTTTTCATATTGGCTCCTGAGAGGGTTTTAATGTGAAGCTGCAGTAAACGCACAGTTGTAATCTACCCATTAAAGGCACATGGAAATCATTGTTTTCTTTGTTGTATCAGAAAGAGGGTATTTGATGATGTTTCACAGTGTGAGTTATTTTATTTTTTTTAAACGTATTCAGAAGTGTAATTGCTCTTTGGAGATTGCCCTCTGCCTGCCAATGAGATTAATGAACTAAAGTATCATATGTGCACTTCCTGTTAGTTTGAATAAAGTTTAAACAGGTTTTACTTAATATTTTCCCATGCAAATAACTTTTGTAATGTTTAAAAAGTGCCCTTTTAAATGCTTACAAAATAGTTGTGTTCCATATACGCAAAACATTCATCTAATCTCTCATATTTGTGATCCTTGTCCCTACATCTTACTCTCATTTTGAGTTCCAGTGACATATATCAGACTGTCACTTCCGTGCATATGCCTTTACCATTTCTTATGACTTTACTAGCATAGGATCATTTATTCTTGTTTATATACATACTATCGACTTGCCTGTCAAAAATGACGGCATGATATAGTGTTATACATTGTGTTGTCTGTTTATGTACTATCTGTTATTTGGCTATTTCCCCCCTCTCCCTCCCCTGTGTCTCTTTCTCCCCTCTCCCTCCCCTGTGCCTCTTCTCCCCCTCCCCTGTGTCTCTTCGACCCTCTCCATCTCCTGTGTCTCGTTCCACCCTTTCCCTCCCCTGTGTCTTTAAACTTTATGAGGGATAAATAGAGAATATTATAATGATTTTGGAAGTCCAGATCTAATGGAAGTAAACATTTAAACCCAGGTCTGTGTATTGACTACCCCTGACTTACACAGGTTCAATTGTAAAATTTAATGTCAAATACTAAGCTATAATTACTAGTGAATTTTTTTGTTTTGCAATCTCCTTTTTTAAGTGTGCAAAAAATATGTTATAGAATAACATGGGAATTAAAGGTTTCTCTTAGTGAATATTGCTCATTTTGTTTATGAAAACCATTAAACTATTTGCTCATCTGTATGATTCCTACAAAAATTCAAGTATATTAAGTAATCTCATATTTATTTAACAATGGGCTTTAAAAGTCTTTGAAGTCTGTGCATGTATGTTAGAAAAAATAAAAGCAAGATCTTCATAAGACTCTCAAACATCTGCTCCTCAAGCAGTGCTGTGAATGAAAAGAGCCAAGTATTTAACCATTCAACAGAAAGAATGTTTAGCATATATAGCAAACAGAAGCAGCAAATTGTATGTATTACCACTGACATTCAAAATATTTTTGGGTGATTTATTTTAATAGGGGCCTTTCTCTATTTAACTGCCCACGTCCTCCTTAGCCTTAAAATCAGCTCAAGGGTGTGGGGTAATGTGCTTGCATATCCAACTCACAGGCCTTCCCCTCCCAGCCCACACTCAAGACTCTCTTCCTCTTTCTTCCACTGGCCCTGTGCTCTCTCCCTTGCCCACCTAGGGCTTCCTCCTTCTCCCGGACACTATATTTTCCAACTACCACAAAATCCTTGGTTCTTGCGGGCATCACTGGGCAGAGAGTATACCCTTCCTGGTTCTGTGCAGTTCATCACATTCATGAAAAAAGGTATGCACAGTGTCTGTATTGTCTTTAACTAGAAACTCAATTCCTGTTTCCCCTCAGTACCTTCTTGCCTTTTTCCCATTCTACTTTGTCTTCAACCCATCCATCCTATATTAACCTTTCTCTACGACTTTCTTAACATGCTCCAGTCTTTTCTTCCCTCTTCACTATTTCTGCCTCTTCTCCCTCACTCTCCTCTGTTGCCTTTCATCCTCTACCATTTCCCCTTTATCCTCTTTCCTTTTCCTTTTCCGTTATCCCTTCCCGTTTATCTCTCCCCCCCATCTCTTTTCCCCTTGCCCATTCCCTTCCCTGGGTACATTCACTCCAAAAACATTTGGCAATAAAGCAAAGTTCACTAATATAGAACAAGTGTGTCTTACATGGTTAATTTACTAAGTGGTGAAGTTCCTTTTGATTGAACATCATCATTTTGATTGAGCTCTTTCTATTAAGAAATCCTATCGACTTGATGTATTATGAAGATGTGTGCAGTTGGAACAAAGAGTATCGGGTCCAATACAAAATAAAAATGGAGCAAGGATTATGGTGAAAGCTTCAAAGGTATATGTAAGTTTTCTAGGTTTCAAATGTTGGTAAGAAACAGGCAGTGATTATCAGAAAAAAATATGTCTTATACAGTTATGCTCAAAAGTTTACATAACCTGGCAGAAATTGTGAAATGTTGGCATTTATTTTGAAAATATGACTGATCATGCAAATAAAATATATTTTATTGAAGGATAGTGATCATATGAAGCTATTTATTATCACAAAGTTGTTTGGCTCCTTTTTAAATCCTAATGATAACAGAAATCACCCATATGGCCCTGATCAAAAGTTTACATACCCTTAGTTCTTAATACTGTGCATTGCCCCCTTTAGCGTCAATGACAGCGTGTAGTCTTTTGTACTAGTTGTCTATGGGGCCTTAAATCTTGCAGGTGGTATAGCTGCCATTCATCTTGGCAAATTGCCTTCAGGTCATGCAGAGTGTTTGGTCGTCTTGCATGAACCGCACGCTTGAGATCTCCCCAGAGTGGCTCAATGATATTAACCAGAACCTTCACCTTTTTCTGCTGTAACCACTGGAGGGTAAACTTGGCCTTGTGCTTAGGGTCATTGTCATGCTGGAAAGTCTAAGAGCATCCAATGCGCAGCCTTCGTGCAGAAGAATGCAAATTGTCTGCCAGTATTTTCTGATAACATGCAGCATTCATCTTGCCATCAATTTTCACAAGATTCCCTGTGTCTTTAGAGCCGCCACCCCCCCACACACAACATCAGTGAGCCACCACCATGCTTCACACTGGGGATGGTATTCTTTTCACTATGGGCCTTGTTGACCCCTCTCCAAACATAGCGCTTATGGTTGTGACCATAAAGCTCTATTTTGGTCTGGTCACTCCAAATTACAGTGTACTAGAAGCTGTGGGGCATGTCAAGGTGTTGTCGGGTGTATTGTAACTGGGCTTTTTTGTGGCATTGGCGTAGTAAAGGCTTTTTTCATGGGAATCTTGACCATGCAGCTCATTTTTGTTCAAGTATCGGAGTATTATGCTCCTTGAAAAAAACACACTGTCTTTTTCCTTAGCAGCCTGTATTTCTCCTGAGGTTACCTATGGGTTTTTATTTGTACTCTGAACAATTCTTCTGGCAGTTGTGGCTGAGATCTTTCTTGGTCTACCTGACCATGGCTTGGTATCAAGAGATCCCAAATTTTCCACATCCTAATAAGTGATTGAACAGTACTGACTGTCACTTTCAAGGCTTTGGATATCTTTTTAGATCCTTTTCTATCTTTATTAAGTTTCATTACCTTGTTACACTGATCTTTTGATAAATCTTTTCTGCTCCCCATGGCTCAGTATGTAGCCTGCTCAGTGCATCCATGCGAGAGCTAACAAAATCATTGACTATTTATACACAGACATTATTTGCAATTTAAAAAGCCACAGGTGTGGAAAATTAACTTTTAATTGCCATTTAACCTGTGTGTGTCACATTGAATGTCTGTAAAAAGGCCAAACATTCAAGGGTATGTAAACTTTTGATCAGGGCGATTTGGGTAATTTCTGTTATCATAATGATTTAAAAAGGAGCCAAAGAACTATGTGTTAATAAATGACTTCATATGATCACAATCCTTTAATAAAATATTTTTTTTTGCATGATCAGTCATATTTTCAAAATAAATACCAGTGTTCTTACAAAGTTAAATGCAAGAGAGTAAATTCCAGCTTTGCACACCCACAGGGAGCTTACATAACCAAGTACACACAGGAAAGGCAGCTAGATACAGAGTTTGAACTTTCTGGTAGAAACCACAGGAAGTAACTGCTGCTGGATTGAATAACATGGTTGGGTGTGGTCTGAGCTCACAGCTAAATCAGACCACCAGAATAAAGCGATAGACTACATATCCCTGGCTGCTTTGCAACACTGGAACCACAGATTATGATACAAATGTATCAACTAACCTCTCCTGATTGGCCAAAAGGAATTATGAATTTTATGCTAATCTTAGTAGGGATTTTCACGGTTGTCAACTAACAAAAGCTGCAGTTTGCAAAAGGATATAGCAAACATCAGGGTGAGTTTGTAAATGTTTATTTAGGTATTTTTTAAAGGAAAAAAAAGTTTGCATGCACTACTGATTATCCTCAATTGGAAGCATTTATGCTCCAGGACACTTAGATATGCCTTTAACAATAAAAAAAGACCCAATAGTACAGTTACATGTAGGAATCCATTAAAACAGCTAATCATCTACTTAGTGCCAGCAACCAACCATTGAGCATTATCCAGTCAACATCCAATTGCCAAAAAGCTTGGAATCCAGAATTTTGGCTCCTTTAACGATAGACAAGCGATCATATGACTTGACTGTTTGCGAGTGAAGGTAGCCCATAAGGCTACATTATTTTCAAGATTCCTAAATGCATTGAGTTTTCTTGAATGCCTGCTTTTTCAAATAATACATTGACTACCATTTTCAATCCAGTATTTTCTATAGGATAAGAATAGATGGACATTCTCTGGTGCCGTCAGAAATTAATTTCCATTTGTCACCACCGGTAAGGTGTTATCACTTTAAATAAATCTAATTTCATCTTTTTCTTTGAGATTTGAAATGAATGCTTTTTCCTACTAATATATATGTTTCCAAGTGTACTTTGCAATTGCTATGCAGTTACTTTATAGTTTTCATTTGCATTTAGTTTTTTACATATCCATCAGATGTTGATGCAACCAAACTGCACCTGTGTCCACAATAATGCCAGTCAAGTTGTGAACTAAATGTTTTAACAATAATTTTCATATTTTATTTTACACAGTTTAGTCGTGTTTTCATATTAAAACCCTTGAGAGAAAATAATACAGTTAAATGTGCATCAAGCATACAAATGGCTAAAATGTGCTCACTGTTTTTTCTACTTTTCTTACTCGATTAAATAAAGAACTCTAGTCTCCTTTATTTGAAAGTCAAGAAAGTTGCATATTACATTGATATATCCCCAAAAACTCATAACATAGTAACTCCATTATACACTACTTGACAAATATACTGCAATAGGGCATACTGTAGTTGGGAAATGTATTTAAAATTGAATTTTATTTCTTCAATTTCTATGACATTCTCTGGAGTCTGTGTATTAAAAATGTATTAGTTGATAAAACAGGCTCTTTAGAATAACACAGAGAGTGGAGTTAATAACTCAACTTTTACTGAATGTGAGAAATATACCTAACCGTAGGTTTACCCGTATAAGCCGACCCGAGTATAAGCCGAGGCACCTATTTTACCACAAAATACTGGGAAAAATGAGTGACTCGAGTATAAGCCGAGGGTGGGAAATGTGCTGCCCCCTGTGTCCCTCTTGTGCCCTCTGTGTCCCCCTCTTGTATGCCCTTTTCTTGTGTACCCCCTCTCTCTCCTGCGTCGGCACCCTGTATATGCTAATGACGTGACGTCACATGCGCGCCACGTCATTAGCATTGGCCTGGTCAAGACGCCGGAAGGAGCGGAGGTCGGAGCAGAAGCTGCACATGGAGGTAAGTGAGGAGAAAGGGAGAGGGGGAGGTATTTGGAGGGGGGGTTTAGAATGAGGAGGGGGGGTTGAGGATGAGGAGGGGGAGGGAAAGAGACACAGGGGGTTAGAAAGACATGGGGGGGAGACACAAGTGGGTCAGAGAGACATGGGGGGGGTTAGAGAGACACGGGGGGGGTTAGAGAGACACAGGGGGGAGAGTGACTTGACTATAAGCCGAGGGGGCCCTTTTTAGCCTTAAAAAAGGGCTGAAAAACTTGGCTTATAATCGAGTATATACGGTAATTACATTTTCCTCATTATTCCACTCGCTAAGCAAATGTTGCTTCAATAAATGTGCCCTAAGAGTTTTCATCCTGTATAGAATTTGCCTGTCATTTATAATCATCATGAATCTCTAGAATATTAACTCTTGATTGGTTTTACTTATAATATCGTTAGATTTTACAAATTGCTTACTAACACTTTACATTGCTGATAGTTTTACTGTGAACTAAGAACATGGCAATGTTTGTTAAATAAAGAAAAATACCAATTCCTGATTTAGAACAGAATTATCATATACCAAATGCTCTTTTTTTAAGAATATACAGTACTCATATAGTAGTAATATATTCAGTATTGATAAATTGCACAGGGAATATGAGAAGATCAGCATGTATAATCATATGAAGTATATTACATTGAGGCTAGAGTTTTAGATTTAATTAAATAGTCTACATATAGTCCACAACTCTACTACCTTTATGGTGAAGCATCATCTTATTTTCTGAAGTCTTCTTTTCACTAAACTCAAGGGCTGTCCTCTTGATTACTGTAAATTGCTTGATACACAATGTCCTATAACAGCTAACCTGCTTATTGATTATAACGATTTCTCTGCCTCGTGCTTAATCCCTTGATTACTTGCATGGGCGTAGGAGCCCAAAATAATCTGGGGGGATAAACCCTCATGGCCTTAACCTTCATGGGCATGGAGTTCACCAGAGCTTCACAGGTTGCCACGGGAGTCCTCTTCCACTCCTCCATGATGACATCACTGAGATGGTGGATGTTAGAGACCTTGCACTCCCCCACCTTCCATTTGAGGATGCCCCACAGATGCTCAATAGGGTTTAGGTCTGGAGACATGCTTGGCCAGTCCATCACCTTTACCTTCAGCTTCTTTAGCAAGGCAGTGGTTGTCTTGGAGGTGGTTGGCTGTTATCATGTTGGAATACTGCCCTGCGGCCCAGTCTCTGAAGGGAGGGGTTCATGCTCTGCTACAGTATGTCACAGTACATATTGGCATTCATGGTTCCTGCAATAAACTGTAGCTCCCCAGTGTCTGCAGCCCTCATTATAAGAAGTAACAGGGTAAAAAATGAGTGTCAGATTCCCCAAAAAGGAATGCATGAGTGTCAGATTCCCCAAAAAGGAATGCATATAATCGGAAGAATCGATAAAAACCATTAAAAAGAGAACAATATATCAATTTCTTAGAAAATTTAAAAAAGATAATAATAATAAATAAGGGTTGTAATAGATCCAGTAATCAAATGCGTTTCTCCAATATGTTGGCTTCCTCAGTGATAAAAAGTAAATACATACTAAAAAGTACTCACACTGTGTGGTAGGAGTGTAGTACAGTAGCATGAAGTGGTTAAGAATTTGTGTGTATGTGAGCAGAGGGAGCTGTCCTGATTGTGTGGTCTTTTTAAAGCCAAAATGGAAAGCAACACCCACAAGATTCCCATTGGTGGAGGGGACAAGTTTAGATGAGGTGGGCAATCTCATTTGCCACGTGTCTCATGTGACACAATAACATAATCGCATACATTATGTGACCCCCACATAACCTTTTTCTATTGGCACAGTATTTCGAACATTATCGGCATCATATTAGATAAGAGCAAGGATGAATTGCACATGGGGACTGGAAGGGCAATACATCAGGGGCGCCATATTGGTTAAGGGTGAAGATGAATGAGATAGAGTCCGATGAATATGAAATAAACTAAAATGAATAAAATACAATTATGTTTGGGAAACATGAAAAAGTTTGAACCATATATATGCATATACATCATCCATTAAAAACAGTATATTTACTGCTCATGTGTATAGAAACTCAAACTTAAAATTGAAGATACATATACAGTATATATGCGCTCGTTTATATCATATTATTAGTTGTCGTAACAGCGAGTTTGTGGGTAACGCTCACAAAATTACGCATGCGCAATGAGCTCCGAAGGTGCTCATCGAAAGGCGCGCAAGTTGCGGGTTTGCCGAGGCCTGCAATGAGCGGCAAAGCCTTTGGCGCTCATCGCGAGGCCTGTATTATAGAGGGGGGAGAGGATTGCAATGAACGTCAAAGCCGCTCATTGCAGGTTTTTTTTTTTTAAGCCCATAATTTGATTTTAACAGTCACCATTTTTTTTCAAGCCCCATCTCAAAAGTCTTTCGGAAGCCGCAAGACGACACCAATTGAATAGCAAATGAGCTTGCAACCTCACTTACGGGCTCCCTGCCTATACCCCTGCAGGCCCACAAGGTAGAGGGAACAGACGAGTGCCGCAATAGGCGCATGGCGAGAAGCAGGAAGCCCGTAAATGAAGTTGGAAGCTCATTTGTTATTCAATTGGTGTCTTTTTTACGGCCTCCAAATGGCCAGGGGAAAAGAAGACATGGGAGGGTGTAGGGGAAAGAGACACAGGGGAGGGAGAGCGGGCAAAGAGACACAGGGGAGGGAGAGAGGAAGAGACACTGGGAGGGAGTGGCGGAAAAGACAAGGGGAGGGGGGAAAGAGACACAGGGGAAGGAGAGGGGGAAAGAGACACAGGGGTGAGAGGGGGGAAGAGACACAGGGGAGGGAGAGGGGGCAAAGAGACACAGGGGAGGGAGAGGAGACAAGAGACACAGGGGAGGGAGTTGGGGGTTGTATAACACTATATCATGTGTTATTTTGGATGGTCAAGTCGCTAGTATGTATATAAACAAAAATAAATGAGCCTATAGGCGTATGCTAGAAATGTCATAAGAAAAGTCATAAGAAATGGTAAAGGCATATGCATGGAAGTGACAGTCTGATATATGTCACTGGAACTCAAAATGAGAGTAAAATGTAGGGACAAGGATCCCAAATATAAGGAATTAGATGAATGTTTTGCGTTTATACATAGGCAATGTGAAAATAAATAAATTAATGTGACCTATAAGGAGAATAGTCAGTTACTCTTCTAACAAGCATATTCTTATCCTCTATAGGCCACTAGATCAATGCCTTTATTAACGCCATTAGGTTCGAGATAAATTGTGGATTCACTTAGTCTCACTGCGTCTTAATGTAAGTCTATTCCCACCTCTAGGTCCCAATCTAACATGATCAACTGCTTCTATTGTGATACTATTTATGTCTTTGTTGTGTGCTCTGATGACATTGGACGAAAAACCTTTAGTAAGCACACCTTTTTTGACATTATAAAGATGTTCAGAAAGTCTAATTTTCAGAGCTCTCTTAGTGCAGCCTACGTATTGTTTCTGGCAATGGCAAGTGTTAACAATACCACATGGTCAGACCTACAGGTAGTATGTTTTTTGATTTTAAAGTATTTCTTTCTACTCGTGGACCTGACCATGTTTTTGTTTGTAGTTTTGAGATATTTGCATGTATTGAGACGTTTTGTGCGTCCCTCAACTGCGGTTCTCGCCCTCATCTCGAGGCCTGTAAGACTTAGGCTGCAGTGAGCGCCAAAGGCCTCCTCCCCCGGGCAGTGCTGCCCTGTTCACTGTGATCAGTCCTCCTGTACCCCGGCACTCACTGGCTGTGTGTCTGGTGAGACCGCCCTGCAGTGCGGCTGCTGCCCTTTGGGGGGGAGAGATGCCGGAGGGCCCGGGGGACACTCACATTTTTTACCTCTTTGTTACTAATAAATATATCTTTTATCACTATAAGTCGAGTCTACAAGTTAAGTGGTAGCCCAGTTAACACTAGCTCAGGGATTTGTATTATAATATTATTGCCACAACCCACACAACTCTCTGTGTGGTTGCTCTTTAATACATTTACAAGCCCCACATAGCTTATCAGAGACCGGACTACACACAAGGACTTCAGCGGTACCAGAGATGGTACTCTGTGAAGCAAATTTTATACCTCATATCTGTGAGGTCACCAAATGTGAGTGTTGTGATCTTCTATTTATTACGTGCTACTGGTTATGTTAGGTATTTTAATTGCTTCATTTAGAAATTAATTGTATGTTATAAAAATTGTATGTTGTAGAAATTATAAAGGTATGTCAGCATTTTTCTTATCTCACTAGAATGTTTAAGTGCGTCATCTGTAGAATGTTTATGTTTAAAACATCTGTATCCTGTGTCCTGTTTTTGCTTCAGATACTACTGAGACAATGTATCTGAAGCAAACAGGGTTTTTTTTAGATAATGTTTTGCTGAGTAAACATTAAAAAAGACAGTTGCTTGCAATTTTGTATTTAACCCTATTTCCAACTATGCTAATAAGTTGTGACGTGTTCTATGCTATATAAGAGACAGACTGTCTAAATAAAGATCAGAGATTATCCTGATGACACTCTGATTTCTGTGCATTTTTTTTCTCTCATTATATCTAGGTGCCCAGATATAATTGACACACACAATCAGAATATATAATTACTCACTAATCTGATCCTATCATTTTGGTCCTTCGAACGGTGGTTGTTTCCCTTATCATTCCTCGGACGAAGCAAAACTCCTTTTACCGTGCACGGGGAAGGGGGGGGGTAAGTTGCTGTGGACTTCCTTCCCTTGAGAAAGTCCTCAGGCCTGATATATACGATCAGTTGGACCACAGAGGCAAGGTGTTTGTTTTTCCGGGGGATGACAAGGCACAGCTTACAACGAACTGACAGTGAGTACCTGAATTTCTGTTGCATTTTGCATATGTGTGTATGTTCTGTAGGTCCTTACCTTACGGTGATGTTAGGTAAAAGAGTTGTACAACTAGGTTTCTAGCCTAGTAATAGGTAGAAGGGTTGAAACTTACCCATAGGGAGGTAAAAGAGTCATTATCCTGAGGAAAAGACTATAAAATAAGTTCTCCGTACGTAACAATATTGAGAATGCTTACCATGAAAAAGGGGTAAATGAGTCTGACTTTCACATGAGCTCTTGCAAGAAAATATGTATGTGTGTGCATGTTACCATTTTGTATGATTTAAATACCGGTACCGGGTGTATGTATGTTTGTGAGGGGTGTCACACGGATAACAGTTTCTTGGTTATTATATATACCTGTAAACATTCTGTATATTTCTGTGTACTTGTGAGTGTATGTATATATATACATGTATTCTTTCTCATTCTTTACTTGGTTATACAATGTTGAAATATTTTGTCTGCAGTTTCTGTGTATTCATAACTTCTTACTAAAATACTCTGTAAGATTGTGTGTATGAAGCACTGGGTGGGAGATATACAGATTATTTCTGGAAAATGTATAAAAGGTCTGTTGGGTGTTGTATGTATATGTAATGCTATGTATATTTCCATGTACCTGTGATATTATTTGTTGTGTATATCTATTAACTTTAATTGATACTATAGGAGTTCAAGATATATATATATGTGGGTATATACATATGTATATGTGTATATATATGTATATGTATAGGTGGATAGGCTCTCAAGGGCATAAATGGCACTGCCGGGAGTGTGGTTTCTAGACCCTGCAGTTTTCAAGGTAATCTCTAAAGACATGTTTATTATGCAAAGGGTTTCTGGTGTGCATCTGTAACTTATGTCTGGTAGAAACACACTTATGTGTGGGAATTGTGAACACTGTATTCTAGAATTGTTTTCTTATGTGTATTTGTGTATATATATAAAGTTTATGTGTCTTTGTACCTTTACTTAATGCTTTACCTTTGGGCAGGGAGGTGATTGATCTGCATTATGTTAAGATGTGCAGGGTCTGGCCAACCCCCCACATAGCAGACCAATCCCCTTTCTACTCCAATTTTCTCTGTGTGTGTGTGTTAGTTTTTTTTATGTAAAATATGTCTGTCTGTAACCTTAAGGGAACATAGCAGAAGGGAGGAAGTGTGGTTGCTGTAAAGAGAGACAAAGGCATGTTATTATAACCCCTTTTAAGTGATGACAATGCTCACCGCACCCACTGGATACACAGCATCTACTATACTACCTCTGCTGGAAATCAGTGCCCTGTATCCACTACTTCTTGGCAATATTAATCCTTATTACAAGGAAGGTATAGGAGACGTTCAAACTTTATTGAGCTTTACTATATACAATGAAGTATAGGAGAGGACAAGTAAACGCAACGTTACTTAATTAAGGAAATAGAAATAAAAAAAAAAAAAAAGTAAATACATTTTCTATACTAAAAATAAAAAATTGTTGAAGATGAAAACAAAAAGGCAAATGTGTATCACAATGACGGTGCCTACGGGGGGAGGGACATGTAATGTTAACCACCTCTCTCCTTCGGAAGAGGATATGTTTATGTGTACACAGAAAAGACTTCCACGACTGACCGCCCCTCCAACTCCTGGGAATATGGTCAATTATAGTGATGATGTAGAGGACGAATTTGATGATGCCCGCAAATACCTGCTTGCTGCCACCGCTCCATATCCACCTCCTCCAACACCACCACCTTAGGGACGGCCCGCCAGAACTAGGCGGGCACCAGATCGTCAATACGGAGGTAAGGGAATAACATCTGTGCCATTTTTATCCCTTAATTGAGGTTCCCAATCCTAGAGGGGGGAAATGTGTTGCCACCCACAATGCTAGTATACTGAGCATGGACAGATGCAGATGTGAGGAGAGCTGTAGAAGGAGTCCCCCACCCAAATGACAATATGGGAATTTTCAGACTTAAGTTCCAGCGATTGCAGCAAAGTTTTAAATTAAATGGTGTTGAGGTTGTACGGTGTCTGAGGCAGATATTAGGGTCCGATTGGATCCTTAGTGAAGGTGACTGGAATCCACTGGACCCAAGGGGGGAGCCATTGCAATATGGATCACAAGAACTGACCCAAAGAGTAGACACTCTAATAGGCAGAATAGCTGACAGACGCAGACTGGACTAAGATAAACGAGTGTGTACAGAAAGATGATGAAAGTGTGGAACAATATATGGGGAGGTTGCGGGTAGTATTTGACAGCCATAGCGGGGTAGCCAGACCTAACCCATATGATGATGCTGGACCATATGCTCAGCAGCTAAACAAATAAATGACTTTGTGATACAACACCAAATTACTTACAAAACATGTCCCCTTAGGGAAACCATAGAATATGCTAGACATGCAGAAGAGCAGTGTAAGAGAGCAAATGAAAAGAAACAGATAAAGCAAGATAGTAAACCAAAGGAGGTGTATTTGATGACTTCTGTTGATGGGAAAGCGCAACCTATAACTTTTTGCTTTCTTTTCTGGTAATGGTGGAAATAACCAAAAACGTGGAGGGAGAGGAGGTGGACGTGGTCGAGGTGGAAGCAGAGGACAAATTTTATGGAAATTGTTACGTATGTGGCAAGGCCGGCCACTTAGCACGTTCCTGCAGAAACAAAAAGTACCAGGAGGAAGAGGGAGCAGATGATGATGACCAGACTGACAAATGACTAGAACCAGGTTGTACCCTTCCTTTACTAATATTTGCTGAACAAGAATTGCATGAATCTGAATTGTATGAGTATGGTAATAATGATGCAAATTTGCCAGAAATAAATGATGTGTTGAATTTAGAATCATGTATAGACTTAATGGCTCTAGCAGAACAACCAGTCATTAAACTAGATGTAGAGGGGGGTAATGATAACATTTTTATGCGATACAGGAGCATGTAGGTCAGTATTGAGCGATGATGGCACATGGAGTATTTATACGTCATCACAAAACATACTGGTTAGGTCAGCAGCAGGACAGACAAATAGCGAACCTATATCATGCCCACTCACAGGGAGATTGTTCAACGGCCAAACATTTGAGCATCCTTTTATACTCTCCCCTAGATGCCCGATAAATCTCTTGGGTAGAGATCTGATGCTGAAATGCAACATTAGAGTGGTTCCCACAGAGAAAGGCATGAATGCATACATGGGGGACATACCTGTCGATGTGAATGTAGTGCAGGGGATGGGTGAACCACATTACTTTTACACATTAGACATGGTGTCGAAAGGGCCGGCACAAGTATCCAGCACTTTGGTAGCCATGGCTAATGACCTAGCTCCATCTTCCAGTGTAAAACTAAGCACAGAGTCATTACACTGCACTATGAAATTTGAAAGTACACCGGGGAGGGATGTGGACTATGAAAAACATTTTTCAAACACACCAATACCAGAATAACCTTGGATTACATATACTGGACAGAAAATGGGTATACAGGGGTGGGAGTAAAATTGAATGATCAAGTCCAGTTACTCTATGCAGGACACACAGTGCCACACATATCACTGACTATGCCAGCTGGTGGAAGGTGGGTACAGGTAGGAGGGATGGTAGAAGAGGCTCAGACAGATAAAACACCATGGGAGTACTTACCCTATGACCTCGGAGTGCAGTACTCACCGAGCACAAAAATATATCGGAAAATCCTAAACTGGGTAACTGAGACAAAGAAAGGAATACACTTACAGTCATCCAGGTGGGAGAAAGTTCTTCTGTTAGAGGAACCATGACACAACACACAGATACTGTTCACTCAGGAACAGGAGGTAGCATTAGAGAGCCTTCCGGACACCTTATGGTCCACAGGGCCCGCTGATGTAGGCCTTATAAAGGGGGTAGAGCCAGTAAGAATCACCCCAAAAAGTACTTTTCGGCCACATCAGAGACAGTATCCTCTAAAACCTGAAGCAGAGGAGGGCATAGAACCTATTATAAAAGTTTTGATTGAGAAAGGGATTATAATAGAATGCCCAGGATCCCCATGTAACACCCCACTTTACCCAGTCAGGAAGACAACCGGAGCTTGGAGATTAGTGCAGGATTTGCAAGCAGTAAATAAAGCTGTAATTTCCCGAGTACCCACGGTGCCAGATCCACATACACTCCTAAATGACATGCAGCCAGATAACACACATTCCTGGCAGAAGAGGGACATAAGGTTAGTCGGGATAAATTACAGCTCTGGAAAGCAGAAGTGAAGTACCTGGGATACCTAGTGAGCAGAAAGGGACGATCACTAGACCCAGTTAGGAAAAGGGCCATACTAGAACTAGAAGTCCCTAAGCCGGTCACAAAGAGACAAGTTATGTCTTTCTTAGGGATGGTAAATTTCTGCAGGAGTTGGATTCCCAACTATGCAGAACTTACAGGGCCCATACAACACCTTATTCATGCACAATCAATGTCAGCTAATGAAAAGGTAGCGTGGACACATGAAGCTGAAGCAGCATTCATTCAGCTTAAGAACACAGTAGTGGGAACATCTGTATTGGGATTGCCAGATTACAGCAAGCCATTTGTACAAACTGTTGACTCAAGGGGAGGCTATATGACTTCTGTTGTGACTCAGAAACATGGCCTGCGAGACCGACCCTTGGCTTTTTACTCAACCAGGTTGGACCCTGTAGCCAGGGGACTTCCGGTTTGTGTACAGGCTGTAGTGGCGGCTTCCATGGCAGTTCTGGCGTCAGCAGCCTTAGTCCTGTTCCACCCTTTGACTCTAAGAGTACCACATGCTGTATCTGTCATTCTACTACAAAATAAGGTTTCATACCTTTCCCCTTCAAGACACTTATCATGCATGACTATACTTCTGTCACAACCACACTTGCACATAGAAAGGTGCACAACACTGAACCCATCAACGTTAGTTCCCATCCAGGAAGATGGCACACCACATGCATGTACTCACATCATAGAAAAAGAAGTCTCACCAAGAGACGGCCTTAGAGATGTTGCATACACCGAGGCTACACTAACTCTGTTTGTAGATGGGTCATCAAGTAGAAACAAAGATGGTACAAATGCAACGGGATATGCAGTAGTAACACAAGAAGAAACTATAAGAGCAGGAAAACTTCCATCACATTTTTCAGCACAGGCAGCTGAGATCGTGGCCCTTACTGAAGCCTGTAAAATAGGAAAGGGACAAATAGTAAATATATACACCGACAGCCAATATGCATTCTCAACTGTGCACATATTTGCACAATTGTGAAAAAATAGAGGTATGGTCACATCTACTGGCAGGCAAGTCACTCATAAACAACTCCTTTTGCAGTTACTTGAAGGGAAACCAATTTTACCAAAATCACTATTCAGATATGCAGCTATGTTGAGCCATGGCATTAGTCATGTCTCAAGAGGGAGTATGGTAGACATGGTCAGCAGAATATTTTCAGCCTATGGATTGAACACCTATTTTAAAAAAAATTGTGCAGGGTGCCTTGTTTGTGCACAACATAACCCTCAGGGTAACTATCACCCCATAAGGGGCACATTCCCAGAACCAACATACCCCTTCCAGACAATATGTATGGATTTCATTGAACTAACAAAGTGTGAAGGGAAGAAATATTGCCTAGTGATAATTGATGTATACTCTAGGTGGGTGGAAACGAAACCATGTGCACACCCTGACGCAATCACAGTGGCTAAAACCTTAGTGACACAAATAATTCCTAGGTTTGGTATACCAGAGAAAATATATAGCGATAACGGCACACATTTTGTGAACAGAATTATCAACCACTTGAGTAAAGCATTACACATAGAGTTGAAAAACCACTGTGCGTACCACCCACAGTCAGCTGGATTAGTGGAGAGAACTAATGGTACCATTAAAAATAAATTGAGGAAAACAATGGCAGCGACAGGGAAAAATTGGCTTTACTGTTTACCATTAGTCATGCTAAACATGCACATGCTTCCAGGCAGGAAGAAGTTAACCCCGTTTGAAATATTGTATGGGAGACCATTCCTACTACCAGAATTTAGACCATTTATCTCAGAAGATGAGAACATGAGTGAAAACTTAGCAGACTATATGAGAAAAATGTTAAGTAAGAAAGATATTACCTCCATCTCTCTCTCTCATCCACAGCAACAGCAGGGACCCTGCTTGGTACAACCAGGCCAGTGGGTCCTAATTAAAGTAATCAAGCGTAAAAATTGGGCATCGGCCAGATGGGAAGGACCGTACCAAGTTCTGCTGTCAACACCCACTGCCTTGAAAGTTGCCGAACGAGCCACCTGGATACACCTGACTCACTGCAAGAGAGTAAAAGTGCCAGAGCTTGAGCCAGTTGATTCCTAAAAACCTGCTAGCTGACTCATTGCGAGTCAGGCTGGGCTACAAAGGGGGGGAAACTCGTCTCAAACCCAGTGAAGAACCGAATGGTGCGGATTTTTGGGGTTCTCAACTGGCCCAAGAAAATGTCCTGGCACCTGTTCAAAAGACCTAACTGGTGTGGCCTAAGAATCTCACTGACATGCCTCATCTTGATAACTCTTTGCATAGTAGCACCCATAATCATATGGGAAGAAGTAACAAGACCCAGAGGCAACCAGGCGCAATCTATCGGAGAGATGTGGATGCACAGAATGAAAAGAGACATGATGGAAGTCAATTTAACTGGCCAAGTGACCCTAGAGTTCAAGGCTTGGCAGAGCAACTGGATAGAACTAGCCTGATGGCTTGGCAGAACCGGATAGCTCTGGACATGCTGTTGGCGAAAGAAGGAGGGGTATGTAAAATGTTTGGGACTGCCTGTTGCACTTTCATACCCAACAACACAGCTCCAGACGGATCTGTGACCAAAGCACTGGAAGGCCTCACTGCCCTGTCAAATGAACTAGTAGAAAATTCCGGTATTAATGATCCTCTGTCTAAATGGCTCCAAGACACCTTTGGTAAATGGGCAGCTTACATCAGAGGGATATTGATCACTGTTGGCACAGTCCTAACACTGATCATTTTGTTAGGATGCTGTGTGATACCATGCATCCGTGGATTGGTGAATAAGGTTGTTGACCAAGCAGTAACTCAACAATACCTAATAGAGACGATACCCCTCACTCAAGGAGAATCTGATTCTTATCTTGATCATGACATTGATGATGTATAAAAACAAGTGGATTAAGAGAAGCACCATGATGGTCCAGACCCCAACTCTTCACTAAAGAAAGGACTATGACCTGAACCTTGCCTTAAGACCTTGGTCTAATACATTTATAAGAGGAGGGATATGTTAGGTATTTTAATTGCTTCATTTAGAAATTAATTGTATGTTATAAAAATTGTATGTTGTAGAAATTATAAAGGTATGTCAGCATTTTTCTTATCTCACTAGAATGTTTAAGTGCGTCATCTGTAGAATGTTTATGTTTAAAACATCTGTATCCTGTGTCCTGTTTTTGCTTCAGATACTACTGAGACAATGTATCTGAAGCAAACGGGTTTTTTTAGATAATGTTTTGCTGAGTAAACATTAAAAAAGACAGTTGCTTGCAATTTTGTATTTAACCCTATTTCCAACTATGCTAATAAGTTGTGACGTGTTCTATGCTATATAAGAGACAGACTGTCTAAATAAAGATCAGAGATTATCCTGATGACACTCTGATTTCTGTGCATTATTTTTCTCTCATTATATCTAGGTGCCCAGATATAATTGACACACACAATCAGAATATATAATTACTCACTAATCTGATCCTATCAGGTTACCATTGAACTTTGATTTATTCTTGTTCCACAAGTTCATACATACTTATCTTCACTAGGAGGTGGGGGCTCTCTCCTCCCCTACCCTTGTTTGTCACTTATTTACATATCACTGGACGACGCACCACATGAAAGGTGTATTATAAGGAAGCAGCAAGCCTCAATAAGTGCAATCAACTATCATCACATACCGAGACACCCTCTGAGTAAAACACAGATGGACTTTGACCAAACGCCTATCACACATCGAGACACCCTCTTCGTTATATACAGATGGACTTTGACCTTCCATTCTGGAAATTGGGACTGAAATCTAATCACGAGACTATAAACCCGTAAGTCCGGGCTTTATTCAGTTTTTATGGTCTTATCTTTCACATACCTACTAATACTCTGAAACCTTTTAAGTTTATAGCATCAAAATACCAGGGTTCAAACCTAAGGTTGAACACAATCATTTTATGGCTCTTATCTAATAAGATTGTTCTTAAAACCATTTAGACATGCCTCTCAGACAACCCCGACTTTACCCTTGATGACTTTATCATGGTGGAGACAGACAGCTGACCTGGAGGCTGATACTAAACGTTAAAAATGAATTGAATATCGAATATTGGAAGAGGAATCATATTAATGATCAATGCATAATTAAAACAACAAGTTTCTCATGTGAGGACATTACAGAGATCCTTTAAATAGTTTCTTATAGAACTGTTCTCAATGTCTTTCTAAAATATCTATAGATTTGATTACATCCAATTCAACAATTTGTTGTATTCCAGTCTTGTTCTTTTAATGGATTATACTGAACAAGACTATGACAGATGGTTCAAATTACAGTTATCACTTTGGTGTAAACTGAATTTAATTAAAAGGAACATAGTTCCAAGAATTAATTATGTTCTCAATATGATCACTCATCCTCTGTTGGTGAAATTACATTAAAGAATATCATAAATATTACAGATTTTTTTAATTTATAAAAGCTATCCATTTTATTTATAAAATGCATAATTTGTTCACATTCTATAACACTTGCATGCAGACAATTATTTAAATAGATATTTAAAACTAACAAATTGATTTATATATGGTTACTTGCACTTCAGTTTAGTGGGAGCTAGCTTTATTATGGTGGTCCATAGACAGAATATGCTGTCACTCTAAATATAATTATAGTAACAATTTAAATTGCAAATAAACTGAAAATTAATAACAAATGCAGAAACAAGGAGTACAGAAGTAGTTAGATTTGGGGTCTACAGCTTTTTATACTAAACAGATAAAAAGTTCAAACTTCAAAGCAAGAAATCAACAAAATGCTGCTATAGAGAAATTTGTATAAACTGAAAATATACAACTTTACTGATAACTGACACATTTAATAATTGCATCATTTACATTTTGCATGTGATTTACTTTAAAATGGAAAACAAGGCAAGGAACATGCATATTTTCTTTACTGCACCTGAATGAGGGTGTTTGAACATCATTATTTTTAATGTACTATTATTTTAATGTATATTTTTTATGTATCTATTAATAGATTTACAAATGTAGTTACTAGGTGAGAATTGTGTTTGATTACTAATTATCTGTGTTGAATTAGATAAAAACTTCACTGGATATTATAGTTATATGCTGCATATGGTTTTATTAGTAGCTCGATTGGGACCATCTTTATTTTACAAATGTGAAATAACCTCAATATACTTCTTGTTATCCCATGTGTACATATTTGTCTTTTGAGCTATAGGTTGCTGATCATTGGTCTTGATCAGGGCAGTACCACTGGTGGCCCACACACTGGATTTGGCTTGCCAGCTGCTTTTTCTGTCACAGGGACATACACCTCATAAACCTAGAAATATTCAAATAAAATACTTGGAACGATATAAACACTTAGAGCTTCATTCCAATCTGACACATATCAGTGAAAAATAACACCCTCGTAACTGTGGCTGTTTTTTTTGTTACTGGCGAGCCATTCCATGGCCGCTCTCCTAAACCTGACCCTCAGTGTAGCTGACACACATCTAGGCTGTACTCTCATTGCTCTCAACTAATGAAGTGTGCATGAAACTCTGAGTGTGAAGCTCAGTGTCCCCATAGCAATGCTAAACACTGGTACCCAACAGTAAAAAAACTACACTAGCCCTAGCATCCTCCCTTTCACCTATTTATCTTCATCCATGGCAGGGAAAGTATTAAACATTAATACATTTTTTGTGGCTCTACGTGTAAGAGAGAGTACACGTAGGATTTTCGGACAATATGGACTTATGAGCACTCAGAGGGTAACGTATATCACTTTGTATCTTAGAATGTGATGTGCTTGGTGAAAAGTATAATGGATAGCTACATATAGATTGTGATTTTTTGACTTTTTAAAGAAATTATAGCAAAGGGATTTGAATATAAAAACAAGAAGGTGGGACATATAGATTAATTTGAGAGCAGTTTTGGGCATAAAACATTTAGAAAGCTCTCAAGGGATGGCAAAAGGCAAGACATCAGAGAGGAGGCAGATAAAAAGACCATTTCTGATAGGGCTAGTTTTTTTGTTTTGGAAGAAGTCTGTATTTATTTACGAGTCAACTTGAAAATCAGCAAATCTGAGCAATGGAATGGATCCTTTAGAATATCATATATATGTTCTCATGACGTACTTATGCTTATGCGTATTATCATGAACCGGTTGTGTAAGGGGTTTGTTATGGGCATGTTACATGAGGCTACAGTGAAAATCCACATTCTCTTAGGGTTCTTATGGATCCACTGAATTGGTCCATATTTAAAAAAGAGATTGTACACTTCAGCAGAGTTTAAGCATTACACATTTAGTCTGCCCCCTACTTCTCTGTCACAATCTTACCAAACAACACTACTTTTAATGGCTGGGGGGAAAGAAGACATGGGAGGGTGTGGGGAAAGAGACACAGGGGAGGAAGAGGGAGAAAGAGTCCTCAACCATAAATATGTGTTTTCCTTACCCTTCCTGTCTCACAATCGGATGACTTGGCAAGACACTTTAAGAATAAAATCAATAATATTCTATAGGAACTTTCCTTTCAACGTGGCTCACACCCAGAGGTGTAGTAGCCAGAATAATTCTGAGGGGATACAGCTCATTGTATACTCAAGACATAAAATAGCTTATATATATATATATATATATATATATACATACAAACATAGAAAGATCTGGGGGATTTGTCCCTCCCATCCCCCCCAGGTCCTGCACCCATGCTCACACCCTCCTCTCAACAAACCCATATCTCCCAGGCTTTTTTCTTACCCAATTCTACAATGGGCTCCTTTGACCCTGTAACTGTGGATAAAGTATCTGGTCTTCTGCCAACCTTTCATCTTGCCCACACTAATTCTCAACTTTCACACATGTATTTAATGTCTCTCAAAAAATTGTCCAGTTTGTATCATAATTAAAAAATGCCTTAAACACACCCATCATCAAGAAACCCATGTCTGACCTATCTTCTGCATCTAACTATCACCCTAACTCTCTACTTTCCTTGGCTTCAAAGCTACTTGAGTGGCCCATCAACATTCACCTAACCCAATTCCTTTCCTCCAACAATCCACAGAAGCAATTCTCACAAAAGTCACTAATGACCTGCTTACAACCAAGTCAAAGGGTCACTTCTCTCTACTAATACACCTGGATTTCTTGGCTGCCTTTGATACATTCCCTTGGTATCTGTGACAGAGTTCTCTCATATTTTACAATATATCTAGAAGATTGAACATTTAATGTCTCCTTCTCTGGTACCTCTGTTTCCCCATTCACACTAATGGAGGCTGACTTCATGGAAGCTGAGATTGCGAAATCATCAACATCAGGCTAATTTTGTCCATTCTGGCGTCCCGTAGCAGATGATGTCAGACTCCAAGTGGAGCACCAGAGCAGTGATGTCCGCATCTAGACCTTACTATATGATAGTAAAATACAGACTAGGGTATTAGATGTTTACTGACAGTATATAGAGGGAATTGGTGGACCCTGAAACCACCAAATCAGAATTAGGGACAGTCCAGTCAGCAAACAGGAAATCTCCTTAGACACTTTTTCCCTTGTTCTGACATAGTCAATATATCTACGAAAGCTTAACAGCATCTGTAATAGGCCCTTGATACACTAATGTTGTGTTTACACCAGGAAGACATCTCTTTGAATCCATGGTGGTTTTCAAGACTTACACCTATCGTTATGGCACCCCCTTGGTTTCCTATACTATTATATTCCAAGGCAATAATCAAGTGCTCCATTATAGCTAAGTTGTAAATATATTTTTAATCAACGTATTTTATATGTATGATAATATTTTGGCTAAATTTAGAACCATTGGTTTTACATAAAAAATATTAAAAGTGAAGTCTTATGTATTTTTTCTTGGTCCAAATAGGCTTGAGATAAGGAATAAACTATAGTATACCATCAGTGGCATGTTATCTAGTTTCTTAAAGTGTACTCTCCTGCCTTTGATACTGATAATGCCATCATCACTCCCACTTCCTAGGACCTCTGTACTGGGTTTCTTTGGACCCTGAACTCATTCCTAACATACAATAAATAATCAAAGCATGTTATGTTCACCTAAAAACTCCAAAATATGTTACTATGTTACACAAGATGCAACTAAAATTATAATCCATTCCCTCATCATATCTCACCTCGACTACTGCAACTCGTTCCTTTGTGTGCTTCCGCTAGCCTCTTCCACCACACCCAGAATTTGCAGCACCTCTCTGTTAGTCGCTCCATTGGCTCCTTCTAGCCCCTAGAATACCATTTAATATCCTATTCCTAACATACAAAGCCCTTAAAAACAACATTCTTTGCTCGGTTAATGACCTACTTCTTTCTTCCTCTTGTAACCTCTTCTCACTCCCTCCTTCAGGACTTTTCTCAAACTGTGCATACTCTGTGGAACTCTTTGCCTTGCTCTGTCAGAATATCTTCCAGCCTGAAAACCTTCAGAAACTCACCAAAAACACATCTGTTTAAAAGAAGATTATCACCTTCAGCCTTAACATGCACAAACTGCATACTCTATAAAATTATTAACATATAACTTTCATTATAACAAACAAAAATATCCAACCGCATCAGTCTACTTCCTTGATCACTGCCATCACTGCCATCTGGCATATGTTTGGGGAGGACTCGCAAAGGCTTATATAGCCCTTATGTATGCTGCCAGAGCAGCAAAACAGACCCCCAATCTGGCCCCCAAACCTCCCTCCGGCCTCTAAACTTCCTCCCTGCTCCCCAAACAAATCCCCATGCTGCGGGGGTCCCAATCATGAGGGTACTCCAAGTATCCCCACGGGACCTACAATTGCCCCCCCTCTGCTGGGGGTCCCCATCGGGACCCCTGCAGTGTGCCTATATTACCCCTTGCAGTGGGATCGGGACCCCCACTGCATTTAAAATTCAAAATTCCTGACTCACGGGTTCATAAAGGACCTGCGCTAACTAAAAAATGAATCCCTGCCACAGGGGGAGCTATAAGTACCCCCTATGGCACCTAAAATTAACCCCATTGCTCATGGGGGTCTATATAGACCCTCATGATACTATAATTAACCCCCTCAGTCCAATAGGGGTCTATATAGACCCCTATAAAACACTATTAACCCCATAATAACAGTATAAGTTCCATGAGGGTATTCCAGGACACAAAGTCTAAGCACTACACTATTAACCCTTTCCTACCCTATCCCATTCTATCAACCCCCCACTACCTTATCCTATTAACCCCCATCTACCCTATCCTATAAATGCCTACACTACCCTATCCTATTAACCCCTACACTATCTAGCTAACCCTTATCAAACTCCCCAACACCCCACTAATTACAACAAATAATAAACCCACTAATTACATAAAATAATAAACCCACTAATTACAACAAATAATAAACACACTAATTACATCAAATAAAAAACCCACTAATTACAACAAATAATAAACCCCCACTATTTACTGAAAATAAAAAACCTACAATAAATCAAATAAAAAACCCACATTACATAAAATAAAGAAACCCACATTACATAAAATAAAAAAACCTACATTATACAAAATAAAAAAATAAAAAAACTAACTGAGCTCCCCGCCGCAAATGGAAGTTCCCATGCATACTCGTCTCAAAAAACAGAAATGGCGCCTTCTGATTGGCTGAAATTGCTGTGTGAGACAATCAAAATGGGATATACCCTTTTCAGGACCCGAGGCGGGAAATTTGACATTTAAATGCAGCGGGGGTCCCAATCGGAGAGCTATATTCCTATAGAGAATAGCGGAGTTCCCTGACCGAGTAGTCACTACACTTGTATGACCCGCTACTTGTCCCCTAGCTACTGCTATGATGCAGTGTTTTAGTAGAGTGTAAATACAAAAGCTTCTTTTACTGTTCCTTAGCTGAGTAAATACTCATACAACCATTCACAGTACAAGTCATCCTCCTGTCTCACACCCCACTCCTACCTTCTAGATTGTAAGCTCTTCTAAGTATGAACCTAAATCTTGCTTAACCAACTCTGTTGCCCCAAGCATTCTGCTGGCTTTTCAGCCACATTAAATTCCAAGCTTGTATGTGCAACGTGAGACCCACAACGGCTGTAGGCTGGAATTTTGTCCGATTCATGGAGCTATTAAATTAGAACATGCTGCGAGCTATGGGATTGAGACGCAAAATGGAGGTGGGATTTCAAAGTCTTACAGGGTTCAATTACGAGTTACGATTGGACCCACATTCCAGATATGATGGAATATTGAAAAAGCTGTAAATATGATATTCAATGACATGCGAGTTCCATTATATGTATTAACACACTAATTGCCGGGATTGATATAACATGAAATTAAACATGATATAAAGTATTTTATTTGGCCGATTTGTGAGCTTGAGAATGTTGTGCTATTAAGACCTAAAATCACGTTCCCTGTTGAGAAAAGTACAGTAGTGTGTGTATATTTGCATTTAAAGTGCTATGGATTGGACTTTACCCCCATTGCGGGTCCTCTCTAGCACTCGTTGGCTTCTTGGCTCCATTTGCAAATGACGGGGTTGAACGCCAGTGATTTTGATGCAATTTAATAGCTCAATTGGAATGTAGTAGTTACGGGCTTGACAGATCAAAGGATTTGCAGGCTCGTAACCTCATGTCCTGCAGGGATTTCTCCCTCCTACCCCGCAAGTCGCAGACGGGCTGGTTTAAGAGGCCAATTTAATAGCCGTAGGTCTTGCGGGCTACGTTACGAGCTAAGTTTAACCCACATTAGGGGAAATTAATAGGGCTGTTTGTCTCGTATTTGTATTGATTGTGTCTGTCTACACCTTTGTAATTTGCTATTTATACCCACTGTTTTATTCTTATTTGTAAACTAGCGACGGCAATAAAATTTGAAGCCTGGCAATGCTGTTTGCCACACAATGCGGGCCTTACAATGAGAGCCTTTGGGGCTTACTTAGAGGCTCCCTACCTCTCCCACTGTGCTGTGTGTCGGGTTGTAAGCTAATTTTCTAATCAATTGGCATTTTTTTTTTCGAGTTATAGGCTGGAAAAAAATAGCGGCCGTTCCCCCCTCTACAATATGCCCCTTACGATGAGCGCCTTTGGTGCTCATCGCGAGCCCCGCAATAAGCGCCTTTTGCAGACCTGTCAAGCCATTCATGTACGGGCCACATGCTTGGTGCTCATCGCAAGTGCCTTTGGCGCTCCTCGCGAGCCCCACATTGAGCGCCTTTGCCGCTCATTGCAACCCCGGCAAGCTCTTCGGCGCTCATAACAAGCCCTGCAATGAGCGCCTTCGGTGCTCATTGCAGCCCACGTTAAACCCATAACTTTTGGGCCTCGCAATGACATTGAGTGATGACAACTCACAATTACCACAGCTATTATATGTGACTAGAGACTTGCCCATCAAAAATGACAGGGCAATACAATTTAAAGCCACGGCAATGCTGTTTGCCACACAATGTAAAGCTTTTGCTCCTCTGAGAACCTTCGGCGTTCATTGCGAGCCTCTGCTATCGTGTATTTTTGCTCCTCTGAGCACCTTGGGCGCTCATTGCGAGCCTCTCCCCTTGTGTCCTTCAAACGGGTAAAAGTCAACTTAAATTTGCGTGCAACCTCACTTCCAGACGTCCTGGTTGTCCCACCGTGCAGTGTGTGAGTTTTTTTATTTTTTTATATATTTTGTGTTTTTTTTTGTTTTTCGTTTTTGCGCGGTTCGGCTGTTAACTTTGTATTTTTCTGACCTCGTAATTTTTGTTTGTAAGTTCCGCGCCTTGCAATATTTTTTTTCTAAGTCCCGCGTTCCTCAACTACTTGCATCCTAAGTCAATCCCGTATTTCCTAACTGCTTGGAGTCTAAGTCCCGCGTACTTCAATGCTTAAACTGCTCGCCTCACTTTGAGAGGCTCGCAGGCGATGATCGCATTCGACACTCATCCCCTAAGTGCTCAGAGTTTCAATGCCTCAACTGCTTGCCTCGCTATGCGAGGCTCGCAGCTGATGAGCGCCGAAGGCACTCATCTGCTAAGTGCTCCGAGCTTGGAAGACTTCTGTGCTTCAATGGCTCGCCTCGCTATGCGAGGCTCGCAAGCGTAAATGCCGAATCGCAGTTTGACAACTATTATATGTGATAGCGATATCGAAAATGCTGGTGATTTAGAAATAAAGAGTAATAATCATAATAATGATAAAAATTATTATACTTTACTGCAAACTCCCTACTATTCCAAATGGGCAACGTGGGACATTTATATTTTTTAAAACAAATACTATTTGCTAGTACAGTGGCTCCACCAATTGTACTTGAAAATTGCTGAAAGTCCTGTAGACCACTGGGGAATTACTGAAGGTCTTTCTGTATCTCTTATTAATTATTTTTTTGTTAATTGTTTATCAACCAAACTTACACTTATAAACAATAATACATAATATTTAGACACATCTTTACTACTTGTTATGCATTTTTATTTATATGTGTTAATTATGTCACATAATTTGTGTAATACTACTACATTTGTGCACCAGCTAGATGAAGCTCATGGACCACTGATGATCTATGGACCACAGTTTGGGATCCTCTGTGATAGCGTTTCTGCAATTTACTAAATAAATCTCTTCTTCTCCTGAAATATTGGGGGAAACAATTGAAAAGGAATCTGATAGAAAGATGGATATGATTAGCTGGGAAATAGATGTTTGTCCAAGTGGGACTGTTCCTTTGAAGAAGGGATATTTGGATTATTTGGATTATTTGGAAGGAGAGAATAATTTTCTTTTGCAAGCGATTTCTTCCTTCAAAAGAAAAATAAGTAAATAGTTGAATTACAGTAATGTTGTGTGAGAGGGTTGTTTACATTTCTGGAGAGCTGTACAGAATCCCTTTAAGATTTTTACTTGCAGATCTTCATTCCCTATATTGTTTTAGTAGTTGGGCTTTGTGATCGCGTCCATTGTGGCACATGATGCTTTTATAGCCATATACCAAGGTATACAAGAGATAACGGGTTACAGCCTTATTAAATTGCAATTCAGCAATTTTAATATGGCTCTATTTAAGCACAGAGCATATTTTTTTCCAGAAGTTTTTAGTTAGTGAACGTCTATCCAAAGCAAGGTCTTCACTAAATAAAAACTACTGTAAAAAAAAATCTGCTATGTGCTTAAATAGAGGCCTTTTAAATTTGCTGAATCACAAATTAGTAGGGCTGTTAATGTCCAGGGCTGGTTATTTCTATCCTGGGGAAGTTGATAACACAGCTCTGGATTCCTGTACTCCTAAACAGAGTCTGGTATAAAAATGTCCATGGATAAAACAGCTGCTAATACTGCGAACTTGGTATATACTTGATAAACAGTGGTCTTTTTCTTGAACTGTAGTGGTCCTTTCACTTACTTAGAGTCACTGCCTCACTTGGCAAATATCAGCTCTGTGAATCACTAGAACATTACCCTGAGAACTATGCTGGGAGAATTGAGCAAGTTGTTAGTTTATATGTAGTTGAGACTTCACCTTCAGACTCAATCAGAAAGGAGCTTTTTAATCCCACCACCAAGGCATAACGCTTCACACAAGGAGCTGTGTTCAAAATATAGTGTATGCTTGAGATCTGTTTTAATACATTGTAAACACACAGTGTCCCTGCAGGCATGCACCCATAGGCACTTGTCTATTGTGCCTAACGGTAAATCTGGGCCTGGTCATGAGTCAACTAAATAAATATTTTCTCTAATATGCTTTTATGTTCCTATCTTGCATACCAACAAATTTTATTCTGTTACATACTTCACAAACGTGTGGAGGTTTTACCAAACTACAGTTCATCTGAACTGGGCATTCTGCTAAAATACTGAACACCTGATATTCTAGCGGCCTATACTGTATTCTCTCTTACTTCCTTACACACTCCTTCCTGTCTGTCTCACACATTTGCTTGTATTATTAGACACCTTTAAGAACTTTGCTTCATTATTGCTCTGTAAATAACATCAATAGCACACTATATATGCCTTTAGTCTATACTCCCTCTCATATCTCCATCTTATTGTTGTTTTTTTTATAGGGAAATCATATAGTGAGGGGTAAAGATTGGAAAGGAAGCTTTCAATTATGCAGTGGTAATGTTGGGTAATGGAAACAAGTAGAACCGAAAGATGGAGATGAACAAGTAAACTGAGTGTAGGTGCACAAAGATCATTTCTAGATTATGTTGATTGTTGTATATTAAGTGAATCATATTTTATGACCAGCTTCTAAATTTTAAGTGGATGATTTTGTCCTCCCTTGTGTCTTGTGTCGGTATATGTATATGAACCTCTGTTGGTACATGATATGTTGGGGGATATTTTCAGAGCACAATATAATAAGTTGTCTATTGGCAGAAGGCTGAGCTGGGCCCTCCTGGTTACAAACAACTTCTTACATCAGAGCTGTGTCATAATAGATGATGTCACAGAGCCCAGGGCACTATTTAAGGAGGTGTGTTGAGAGGCAAAGCCACTCACAGCATAATGATCAACAGATGAGTATCTAAATAACCATGAGTCTATGTCCTTCCTTCTGGATCGCTACACTGTTGTGCTGAAGAGGCTTATGTATCTCATTGATGCTGTGAGCTATACCATATAGTGTTACCCAAGATGGGCAGAGATCAGACAAATCGCGGCCCACTGGAGAAGCAACTGGTAACCCATTGCAGTATATTTGAACCCATTGCAGTATCTTTGCCAAGATAACCGAATGGATGAGAACAATGAGACCCAAATGTGTCTGGCGTGCTGTGTCCATATGGTCACCGAGAGTCGAAAATGACTTAAGGACTGAACAACAACAAATGTCCTATAAACATGACTATAGAAAGCCTTAAAGGTGAACATTCTGCCTTGCACAAGGAGACTGAGAAATTGCATAGATAGAAGTAAGATTTAATATAACTTTCTAATTTTAGAAAAGCATAACAAATGTGTGTGCTCTGTTATGTTACTTCATGAAACATACTTACTATTACTTTATGTTTAGACTGGTATAGTCATGAATCCCATGTGTTTCCTGCAGAAAATGGTAGCATGGTAAAAAAAATACCGTAATTAATGAATTCCACCTGTGAGGTAATAGGACTATGAGGTGAGTATAGAATTTGTTTTAGTTTATTTATGTGTGCGTATAGACTTCAGCGGCCAGACCTCCCCTATAACTGGCACGGCAGGGATGCGCTTTGTGTTAAAGCAGCCCTGAAATATGTATTTTTTAGACGCATCCCCATTAAAGGGGAGGTGTTTTTTAATGAATGTCTGACTACTGAATGTATTGATATATTTTCAGTATATTTAATCTCGTGTGAGGAGTGTTGCCAACTTTCACAGAAATCAAAGCCCCAACCAGGGGCAGTTCACAGTCTCATGTGAACCTCTGCATATTTATATAAAAGTATCATATGTCATAATAGATGACATCACAAAGCACACAGTTGCAATACAGATGTAGGGACAGAAGATCTGCAAGTCAACATGTCAAATGTACAAAAACCTTAAAGACATTGTTGCTCCATATTTACATTATACTCTTGAAGTAATTGACTATAGCCTTTGCTTCATTATTTATCATATGTAATTGTTATCCCTTGGGCCAACTTTGTAGATTTCCATTAGTCTAGTAGATTTCCATTAGACCTACTGGAAGAACTTACACTAATGGTTACGCCATTTTTCTTTTCATTCAGAGGTCCTTCTAAGGTTTAGAAGTAATTAAACAGAAATAAATTGTGGCTCCCCACTACAAAATACCTGTAGAGGAATGTAAAGGATACTTTTGTTTTTCTCTCTAAATATTTTTTCAAAATTAAGTGTAAATCTTAACAGTGGCATATTATAAAGATTTCAAAGGTTGCCCTCGCAATAGCGCCCTTTCAGGTTCGCCGTAAGGTTCCTCTGTCAGGTTCCTCTGTCTCGTTAGAGATGTAATTTGCCGGAGGACGCTCCACCGATGGAGGATGGAAAGAGATTGAAGGCACCTATGGCGATGCACGCGATCAGGAACAAAGGCCTTAGGACTTTGGCGCTGATTGCGAGGCATGCAACACTTGGAAAAAATTACTAATTTAACGCCCAATATTTTCTCAAGCACGTTACTCAAAAGACTGCAAAAAAAAGAAAAAGTATTTAAAAAAAATATTAAAAACCTCACACACAGCTCAGGGGAACAGCGAGGGAACCTGTGAGTGACATTGCAAGCTAATTTGAGCCCTAATTGGCATTTTTTTTTTTAGTTTGAAAAGCGGCTAAGCGAGGAAAAAAATGGCGAGTGAAAAACGTAAATGCTTTGAAAAAGGATGAAAGGAGACCGAAGCAGGTAATAACGGCAGGCACGCAGTAGTACATGGAAAATACAAACATCGGCGCTCATGAAAAACACAAGACTTGGAAAATAAAACCAACGGCGTTCAGCGCGAGACACGCAAGACTAAAAAAGGATAGATAATGAGACACAGGGGTGAGAGAGGGGGAAAAGAAACACATGGGAAGGGAAATAAGGGGGGAAACAGAGCAGGGGGAGGGAGAGAGGGGGAAACAGACACATGGAAGGGAGAGGAGGGAAACAGACACAGGGGTCAGAGAGTGGGAAGAGGCTCGCAATAAGCGCCAAAGCTGCTCATTGATGGGCTTGTGAAAAGCACCAAAGGCACTCATCGTGAGGCCTGAAAGTGGTGGGTTGGAGGCTCATCGCAAGGCCCGTAAAGTAGAGGGGAAGAGAGGCTCGTAATAAGAGTTGAAGCCGTTCATTGTGGGGCTGGCGATGAGCGCTGAAGGCGCTCAGCACTAGGCACGTAAATTAGATGGAGGGTGAGACTCGCAATGTGCACCGAAGGCACTCATTGCGAGGCCCGCAAGTTAGAGTGGGCACTTTGTCTATCCCATACTCACTTCCTGTGCCCTGCAGACAGTGCTGTATTTAGTTCCAGAAAGTGAAAATGCGGCACCCATCTCAAAGGCCTTCCTGTAGGTGATTGTTATTTTTTAAAGCCTGTAACACTCGTAAGCTGTTTCGATCCTCTCCCTCCTTCTACGTTGTTCGCCTTGTAATTAGCGCTCATTGCAACCATGTCAAGCCAGTCACGTACAGGCCTCGCAATGATGAGCGCCTTTGGCGCTCCTTGCAGCCCCATTAAGCCAGTCACATACAGGCCTTTGGTGCTCATCGTGAGCCCCTCAATAAGCACCTTTGGTGCTTAATGCAGCCCTGTCAAACCCTTCGGCGCACATCGCAAGGCCTGCAATGAGCGCCTTCGGCCTGTACGTGACTAGTTTGATGGGGCTGCAATGTTTGTATGTGTATACAGTAAACTCCCATTTATGCGGAACTCTCAAGAACCAGCACCCACCTTCATTACCCTCTACCCGGAAACTCTCATCTAACTTGAAGCAACAGGAAGTGACCCTGTAGCACAGGAAGTTCAAGGAATCTGCAGCCTGGAAGTGATCTGGAGCATCTAACTAAGTGCCAATCTAATGCAATGCCTAATAAAATGCTTTGTAAAAATTAACTTTGTCTCTTTGCTTTTTTTTTTAGATTTTAATTAATGTATTTAATTAGCAGTAGCAATTAAATACATTGAAATACATCGAAGCACTCAGGGTTTAGGATGAAATGAGCGCCGAAGGCACTCCTGCAAGCCTCGCGGGACTTAGGCTGCAAGCAGTTGAGGAACGCGGGACTTAGAAAAAATTCCGACCTTGGAATGTCGGGGGCACAAAAATCCGACCTTGCGAAAATATGAATTTCACGGACGAACTGCAGAAATCAAAAAAGTACAAAAAATATTATTATTATAGTTCATTTATAACGCACCGTCATATTCCGTAGCGCTGTACATAAATTAGGTTCAGACAATGATAAATACAAATTAACATTTAGCAAAGCAAGGAGGACCCTGTCTTTGAGCTAGGAATCCAATGTCCATGGTGAATTCCCAAAGTACTCGCAGACTTACAATCTAAGAGATATTGAGTGGTAAACGAAGGAGAGAGAGGTGATAAGTGTGTTAGGGTGGAAGGTGATACGCTTCTTTAAAGAGATGAGTTTTACGTGAGGTTTTAAATGTTTTGAGGCAAGAGGCTGAATGATCGATTTTGTAGGCATGATGAGAACCACGAGAGAGCAGTGTCTCGAATACCGAGGGAGAAGAGGATATGGAGTAGAAGTTTATGGCCGACAGTGTCAAAGGCAGCAGAGAGATCTAGAAGAAGAAGAATTGAGAAGTGACCTTTTGACTTGGCAGTAAGAAGGTCATTGGTGACTTTAGTGAGAGCTGTCTCAGTGGAGTGTTGGGGCCGAAAGCCGGATTGGAAGGTGTCAAGAAGGGAGTTAGAGGAAATAAAGCTGGTAAGGCAGTTATAGACGAGCCGCTCCAGCAGTTTGGAAGCCAGGGGAAGTAGAGAGATAGGGCAGTAGTTAGATGTGACGTCAGTGTCAGATGAGGGTTTTTTGAGGGTGGGTATAACTATGGCATTTTTTAGAGAAGACGGAAACATGCCAGTAGTAAGGGAGAGGTTGAAAATATGTGTGAGAGCTGGGATTAGTGTCTTAGAGAGGGGAGGGATGAGATGAGATGGAATAGGACCTCAGGACAGGTAGTGAGGTGAGTGGATGATAGCAGTTTGGAGACTTCATCCCCTGTAGCCGGATCAAAGCAGTTCAAAGTGGCAGTGGGATTGGGGAAGAGATCAGATCCAGAGAATATGAGCAGATCAAATTTGTTACAAACAACTGAGAGGTGTGTGGAAGAGGTATGAGAGGTGGGATGAAACACAGAATAGTACAATATAAAGATAATTAAATTAACACAGTTTCAATAAAGTTTCTATGTGCTCAAAAATTATATAAAATTTGAAAAATAATAATTGAATTTACAGTATTAGAAGTAATGTAGTGATGAATCTTTAAGTGGCTGTATATACCTTTGGAAAGCAGTTGCAAGTGTCAAACTTCAGGGAAGGCAATTGCTATGAACTAAGATGGAGGCAGTTACTTTGGAAAGCATTGCAAGTGTCAAACTTCAGGAAAGGCAATTGCTATAAACTAAGATGGAGGCAGTTACTTTGGAAAGCAGTTGCAAGTGTCAAGCTTCAGGGAAGGCAATTGCTATGAACTAAGATGGAGGCAGTTACTTTGGAAAGCAGTTGAAAGTATAATACAAAATAAAAAAATAAAAACATTAAAACACACTGACACACAGCACAGGGGGAGAGCCAGGAAGCCTGGGAGTGAGGTTGCAAGCGAATGTAAGCCTTATTTTATTTTGTCACTCAAAAATCAGCCAAGTGAGAGAGAAAACGGCGGACTAAAAATGTAAAAAAAATCTGAAACTGGATGAAAACAAGGATGAGCAAAGACAGGGACGCAGGACTTAGAAAATACACGATGGCAAAAACTAACACTTACACCAACAAAACCTCGGCTAAAAAAAAAATTAACTGCTGGACCGCGGAAATCAAAAGCCACGAAAAAGAAGAAAAATAATCAAAAAACATAAAAACACACTCACACACAGCACAGGATGAGAGCCAGGAAGCATGGGAGTGAGGTTGCAAGTGATTTTGAGCCTTATTTAACGTGTTTCGTCACTCAAAATCGGCTAAGTGAGAAAAAAAAAAGGATGAAAACAAGGCTGAGCAAAGCCAGGCACACAGGACTTAGAAAATACACAATGGCAAAGACAGTAACACTTACACGAACAACGCCAGGCACGCAGGACTTTGAAAATAAAACAAACGGCAGTCAGCGCCCCCACACAAACAGTCAGCAGAGACACAGAAGAGAAACACACAGGGAAGGGACAGGGGGGAGATGCTGGAAAGAGACACATGGCATCCCCAAGCACAAAACTTGCAGGTTAATGAACCCTGCAATGATACAGTAGGCGGGATGAAAGGTTTGCAATGAGCGCCAAAGGACCTCATCGTGGGGCTCGCGATAAGCACCAAAGGTGCTCAGAGAAGCAAAAGCCTCACATTGTGCGGCAAACAGCATTGCCTGGCTTACAATTTTATGCCCACCATTTTTTGACGGGCAATTCACTAGATAGATATAATGGTGATACCATTATGGCCATATGTTCCAGAAAGTAATTGCCTAGAGCAGCAGGAGTTTATGTGCAGCAGGCAAGAATGATATGCACCATATCTTGTTCTTGTTTCTAGTTGTTGTTCCTTTCTACTTGATTATCCTCAATTTATTTTCCATTGTTTGCTTTCTCTGACATGTCCCTTATCTCTCTCTTCCTTATAATGGCTTTTCCTCCTATTTTTCTTTTTATCCTTCTCTTGTTGTTCTTTCCTTTAATCTCCCTTTTCCTCCTCACATCCTTATCCCTCTTTTTTCAATACTTCCTAACTCTGTTCATCGCCATCCCTTATCCACTGTTTCTGTCCCAAATTGTCCCATTTTGTATTCTATTGGGTGCCAAGTGCTTTCTTTGCTTTTCTTTCCTGTAAATGTCCACATAGGGTGATATTGAAAATGGCCTCTGTGCACAAAGTTTTTAAATATGGCCCTGATTATTTTCAGTGAGGATGTAGCCTTCTTAAATAGGGCACTGTCACTCATAGGAATTATTTGCTGACAATGTAAAAATGGCTCCCATAACATAAGAAACTTTAACGAGGTACAATGCAGCTTCAGTGGATACAAAAATATGCAGGCAACCCAATCATACTGCAGTTCAATAAACACTTCATTGTGTTTAGCGATGCTTCTTGTTTCTTTTTGGTTACGATGTTTGTGAATAGTTGGTTTATATATTTTATTTTTAAATCTTATTAACTATATTTTTTCAGAGTCTATATTTGGATCCTAAAGGTCATAAAGAGTCTATATTTGGATCATAAAGGCCAGATTTTTAGTGTATTGCATCATTTGGTTTGTTTTTTTCAGCTTTGCAGAAGAATTTTATTTTCCGAATTCTGAAATAAATTGCAGTAGCCTAAAATTCATTCCAATATTCTAGTATCTTCCAGACAGCAAAATGTGTTATGGAGCAGCAAAAACATAAAATAACAATTGGGGAAAGGTCCTTTTGTATCTATATGTATGTAATGTGAATGAAATGTGTAAGAAATCTTGTGAGCGAACTTTCCACGTAGGGAGCTACGTAGCTATTCCATTAAAGTGCTATTACATGGCTCCAATAAGAGCTATTGAAGAAACCATAACCCTGATTCAATTAGAAGCCCGCACCTTGTGGTATACAGGCCGTATGTTTGCGGGCTTGCTTGAACTCTGCTACAATTCAATTAAATACGCCCGCAAGTTACGGGCCGCCTGCCAAAGCCATAAACCATGCAATCGTATGTAGCATTTTAGGGCGGGAACATGATCAATTAAGGAAGGCCGTACCTATAATTCTCTACCAAAGGAGGTGGTGACAGCGGATTTGATAGATAACTTTAAAAAGGGACTGGATTTATTTCTAATTCAAAAGGGCGTTCAGAGTTATCTTGGATAATTGAAGAGAGAGTATTGATCCAGGGAGGAATCTGATCACCAGTATCTGGGGTCAGGAAGGAATTTAAAAAAAAATTCCTTTTGATCCGATTGGCTACATTTTACTTGTTTTTTTTTTTCTATTTGCCTTCGACTGGATTAATTAATTAACAACTAATTAATTAACAACTAATCACATATTGCAGATCAGAGGAGATCTTAAAAGGTTGATCTTGATGGACTGAAAGTCTTTTTTTCAACCTCAATTACTATGTAACTATGTAACTATCTATTTAGAAACAAAAAATGAGACCGTCATCATTAGGTCAGTAAAATATGGAAGTTACATGTCAATCAATTAGCATTTGCGGGACCAATATGCGATCGGACTCGCAACAAATACAAAATAGTAAAAATGAATGCCAATACTGTTCTAGTCCATGTGGGTGGCCTGATATGTATTAACTTATTGATTCCCGAGATCAATATAACCCCGAAATGACAAATTCAAAAAAATAAATGTTATTGCCGATTTGCGAGCTTGAGACTTTTGTGCAATTCATTCTAATGTCTTTCCCAATCATTTACAGTGAGGCATTGATTTTTTATTTGTATTTACAGTGCTACGGACAGGGGTTAATCCCCTTTGCGGGTCGTCTCTAGTAAAATTTTCTTCTACATTTGCCGTTTATGGGTGTGAAAACTTTTACAGGCTTTGGGAATTGTAGCAATTGAATAGCGATTTTCGATTTTATCGCTTGGAACTCTTCCGGACAGGAAAGATCAAAGGCTTTGGGAGGCTGTAACCCGTAAACCGATTGGAGCCCGCATAAAGACGCCAATTGAAAAGCAAATTAACTTACGTGCCTCACTTATGGGCTTCAGTGCGATTGCTCAATTGAATCGGGCTCTATGTGTTCTCATAAGGCTTTGCAAGTGCTCGAAGTGAGACAAATACTTATGTGCAAACGTAACTTTCCGCAAGAGCAGTAAAACACATTTACGAGAACACTTAAGTAGATACCAGTGTCCCAGTAGGAGTAAAGTAATCTAAAGATGTTTTTTTTCAGGACACTAATAACATAAAATGTAAGCCTACAATTCTAAAGCACAAAATAAACCTTTTTAATGGTTAACCCGGCTCTATGCAACAATACTTTAACATTTATCACAATGTCAATTACAGATACCTGCTAACACAATTAAACACTGACACCCAACTAATGCTAAGTCACGCCTGATTAATACAGAGCCACATGGTTTAATGCCTGCTCACCTGTGTATCCTCTGACATTTAATACCATGTAATAAATGAGAAATTAACACATAATATGTATCTGAACTGCAATGTGCATGTGCAAGAATGAAAAAAAAAAACACACCAATGTGACAATGTCTGAGTGGGACGTATGTAGCTATAAATACACAATTCTACAATATTTACTGACTTTTATTAACTTTACTGTGATTGTTATGGGAATTACTGCGTTTCTGGGCAGTGACTCACAACTTCACACTTAAAGGCATATTTAAGTTTCCTGGATTATGAATGCATCTGATAGAGGAGAATCAGTAGTGTATGAAAAGATATATTTTTTCTTTTTGCAGAAAAAAAATACCAAAATAAACATGAACAAACTCATCCTAATGTCTGCTAAATCTCTTGAGTTTGCAAGCAGTTGAGTTAACACCCCTGGATATCTCTGCTAAAATTATCATAACATTCATAATTCATTTGGCCAATCAAGGCAGCTAATCACATATATAGTTGTAAGCGTACGGGCCGTTGCTCACGCTTGCGGGCTCGCATAGCCAGCCCGCGGCCCTCGCCTGCTCACAACTATATATGTCTTCATGCCAGCAACTGAGGCCCTCTGCGCGAGCCGCGGCTGCGACCCATGCCAGCAACTGAGATCCTCGCAAAGGTGTGTGAGTGTGCTCCCGTTCCCTGTCTATGTGTCTGTCCCTCCATCCATCCCTGGTGTGTGAGTGTGCTCCTGTTCCCTGTCTGTCTCACCCTCCCTCCATCCCTGGTGTGTGAGTGTGCCTCTTTCTGAGCCTGGCTCCTCCCCCAGGGGTCCTGTTTGCACTGTGGAAGACAGGCAGCAGGCAGGCAGGACACCCTCAGGATGGGGGAGGAGGTCAGGGGACCGAGGGCTGTCGGGATATGGCCTGGGGGGAGGCTGAGACTGGGGCCCCCAGGAGATAAAGGGCTGCACCGGTGATAGCCCCACCCGTGTCTCTCACCCTATATCTTGACCCACTCTCCTCACACTACCCTCTCCCTTTCAGACTTTTACCCCTCTCACCTCTTCTCTTTTTCCCTTAAATCCTCCTAACCCAACTCATATCTCCCCTATCTTCTCCCCCTCCTCTATCCCATCTATCTCCCCCCACACTCCTTCTACCAACCTCCACACTCCTTCTCCCCCCTCTCTTCCCCTTCTCTCCTCCCCTTCTCTCCTCCCTTTCTTTCCCCCCTTTTCTTTTCCTCTCCTTCTCTCTCCCTCCCCTCACTCCCCCTCCCTCTTCTTCTCTCCCCCTCTCCTCACCTTCTCTCCCACCCTCTCCTCTCCTTCTCTGCCCCCTCTCCTCCCCTTCTCTGCCCCCTCTCCTCCCCTTCTCTCCCCCTCTCCTCCTCCCTCCCTTTCTCTCTTCCCCTCTCCCTCCCACTCCCCCCTGCCCTTCTCTCCTTCCCTTCTCTCCTCCCCCCTCTCCTCCCCTTCTCTGCCCCCTCTCCTCCCCTTCTCTGCCCCCTCTCCTCCTCTTCTCTGCCCCTTCTCCTCCCCTTCTTTCCTCTTCCCTCCCCTTCTCATTCCCCCTCCCACCCCTTCTCTCTTCCCCTCTCCCTCCCATTCCCCCCTCCCCTTCTCTCCTTCCATTCTCTCCCCCTCTCCTCCCCTTCTCTGCCCCCTCTCCTCCCCTTCCCTGCCCATCTCCTCCCCTTCTCTGCCCCCTCTCCTCCACTTCTCTGCCCTTCTCCTACCCTTCTCTCCCCCTTCTCCCCTTCTCTCCCCCCTTCTCCCCTCTCCTTCTCGCTCTCCCTCCCCTCTCCTTCTCGCTATCCCTACCCTCTCCTTTTCACTCCCCCTCCATCCCCTTCTCGCTCTCTCTCCCCCTCCCCCGCTCCCTCGCAAACTTTACGTGGCAACGCAAACAACACGCCACACCAACTACGACCCTCGCAAACTTTTCCTCGCAACGCAAACAACATAGGAGACACGTTACCACACATTACGACCTTGCAACAATTGGACGCAACTCGCGAACATTACAAAATTCAAAACACAATAAATACACACAACACATACATAAAAAGCTTACCTACAGCAAGAGGAAGCATCCAGGACCTCAAAAGAAAAACTTACACCTTCATTTAACTAAAAATAAAAGAGTTTGAACACTACAAAATTCGCTAAGCGAGAGAAAAAATGGCCGCAGAATAAAACAAAAACTAGGCTACAGCACTCTAAACACGCAAAACACCACAAGAAACCCGCAAAACACCACAAACGACCTACGGATATTCCGCTAAGACGCATACCACACATTACCCGCCATTTTACGCCAATGCGGAAGTACACAACTACGCTAACGGTTTGGTCTCACGCACGCACACTATTAGACTGCACACATTCAGCACGCTTACACAGCAGCTCCACACCACTAATGCTGCAGCAACATCAAAACAGATTGCAGCTCTTCAACACAATGCTTCAAAATAGGTAAAGTATATTCATTTATTAATGTATTATATATTTCAGTAGTACACACCAAACAGCATTAGCTAACTTACAATTTCATTGCCGTCATTTTTTGACGGGCAATTCGCTAGTACATTATATCAATCTGTGATAGCAGTTTGTGCAGGAAGGAATCATGGGATGTGTAGTCCCCCATGCAGAAGGAAGCAGGAGGAGCCATCTGTAGATCTCTGCATTGAGCTGCCGCTGGCTTGAAGGTTAGTAAAGAGTTCAAATCTGTACCCAAATGCAGTTTCTATTGGGTCTGTAAGCAGGTCTGGGAGTCTGGAAAATGTTTTATTTTTAAAACAATTAATCTGTATGTATATAGAATGACTCAATGTGTTCTTTTCAAATCCTTCATTGTCTTATTTGATTGTAAAATGGGAAATATGGGGTGTCTTTTGGAAAACTATACAATTATAGACTAGGAAATTCTTTTTTTCTTTTATTTATTTTTTTAATTTTTAATGTGATTTTCTGTATTTTGTATTTTTTGTATGTCTATTCTCTAAATAAATAAAAAAATAAAAATAAAATGTGTTCTTTAAATACATGGGGCCTCATTCTATTATCGGCCGTAAATCGGCCGTAAGGCTGCGATTCCTTGCGGGGGTTCTGTTAACTCGCGATTCTATTATACGGCCCCGCAAGGATCTCCCCTTACGGCCGGCCGCATATCTTGAAACCGGCCGTAAGCTGTGAAATCTAAAAATGTAAAAATAAATTCAAGCCTGCACTGTACAGCTCTGTAAATGCTAGGGATCATAATGGGGGACATGAGGATTAAAAGTAACCCACTCTCAAGCTTGTACATCAGCCCAAACCCGAGTTCAAATTAACTGTTTATTTTCCGGCTGCGGCGTGGGCGGGTCTGAAGTGCTCCAAGCACTCTGGACCTTTTACATGTATATTTTACGTATATTAAAAATAAAATATTTTACGGATTTGAGTATAGGATAATTATGTGCTATTTTTTCTAACACCTAAAATCCCTTTATAGTCTTCTCAAAGTGCAGGATGGCTTTATTTGAGCTATTTTATGTGCTTAATTGGTGCTAGCGGGACCTCTTTCCTGCAAGTAAGCTGCGGCTCGTTTTTAGCCTTACAGAGAGGGTTCCCGGAGCAATTGAATTGCAAATAGGAATTTCTTACGGCCGAAACTCTTGCGGCCGTTTTAGATCAAAGGCTTTCCTCCGGCGCGAGCGGCCGCAAGGGATAGCAAGGCGCCGGCCGCAAGCCTGCCGGAATCCCCGGCCGTAAGGCAATAGAATAGCCGAATAGCTTGCGGCCGGTCCTTGCGGCCCCGCAACAGCTGCGGCCGCTAATAGAATGAGGCCCATGGTATACAATATACCAGATAAGTTGTTGTCATATATATATTGTCTCAGCATAATAGGTTCCTGCACAAACCAGCATGTGTGAAGGTACGTGGTAGAAGATCACCATTATGATAACTCCCATTACAATTAAACACATACTTAAATTATGAAATTGCTCTAAAATGTCTAAAAAATTTAATTTCATTCATTATTAGACAATTTTACAAAACTTCTGAAAATGAAAGAAGTTTTACTACAAAATACAAAAAAATTGTCATTGAAAAAATGAATCATTTTGTAATAAATATAATATATTTTGCATGACAACATATTAGCCTTTACCACTATATTCGGATTCAAGTAAACCATTACTAATTATTACTGATGATTATTTCCTAATTGTTTATTTTCAAATAAAGCCATATATATACAAAATCAGAAAATACAGAAAATGGTATATATGAGCTAGAGATAATCAGCATTTGTAGGGTGGTAAAAATGACATAAAGCTGAATATGCTGAATTTACCTCTCTGTTCAATCTGGTCCCTCATCTGTCATCACACTAATGCCAGGACGATTTTAAGGCTTTCTCTCCATGGTTCAGTCATATACTGTATATATCACTAGTAAGCCCTTCTTAACTGGTTTTAAAATGAATTTATGCTTTGGTTCCCAGTAAGCTCCAATATCTGTGCCAATCCTGATTTTATCACAGGCCAACAATTGCAAAATTTTAAAAAGTGTTTCAATGTATCCAAGAAATGATTTTTGTCATGGCAAGTGCCTTCATGTTTAGCTTCTGTTCCTGTTATACAAACAGCCCAGGAAAGTCTGATATGGCCTGATATGATTTGTGTACTCCAATAAATGTTTCACTCTTTCTTATGTCGGTGATAGACACGGCTGAAGCTCCATGGCGTGCCAATTGTTTGCTTCCTGTTTCTGACTTCTGACTTATCATCAGGTTGTATCTCGAAGCTAATATTCTAGTCTACTGGCTTTCAGCATTTTAAACTGTGCGTTTTTTTAAAGAGGAAAAGTACTAGCATGTTGTTAGTATGTCCAAATATATTGATATAATTATTCCTACTTTGTCGGTGTACAATTTTTACCTTTTTCACATCATAAGTTGTGTAGTGTGTGTTATATTGTGTAGCAACATCTTTACAGTAGAATAGGGTTGCCATCAATTGATAGTCTGAATATTAACTAAACTGTGCTAACTACTCAAAATCTGAGCTCTGTTTATTAGAGTAATGTCTCTCATATACTAGATTAAGATAACATCTCTATTTAATTCTGTTAAATGACTGTAATTTTACATAGTCAGATAACAATATGACTCGGAAGAAGAACAAACATCCTGTCCTTAGAGGCATACCTAAATTTCCCTGTTTTTACCTTTTTCTAATCTGACACCTGCTGCTTATATCAGACACACATATTAGATTGATTCATTTTATACACATACAGATTTATTTTATTTAAAAATAAAACTTGTTTTCCACACCCCAGAGCTGCTTATATAGGCACAGTGTACCTACCAATAGAAACACTGCATTTGGGTATGGATTTTCCCCCTTCACTAATTCAAGCCAGCAGCAGCCTCATGCAGATGTCTGGCTCCCCCACTTCCTTCTGTAGGGAGACTACACATCCCATGATTCCTTCCTGCACAAACTGCCATCGCCAATTGTTAAAATGTATTAAAATGTATTAGCTACCTGTGATTGGCTAAACTGAATTATGAATTGTATGCAAATTTTGGCAGAGATATCCAGAGGTGTTAACTCACAAAAGCAGCTGCTTACAAAATCAAGAGATTTAGCAAACATCAGGGTGAGTTTGTTAATGTTTTCACACATTACTGATATTCCTCTATAAAATGCATTTATAATCAAGGAAAATTAGATATGCCTTTAAGTTACTAGCAGACTCGCAGTCTGACATCGACCCCCCCCCCCCATGATATTAGGAGAGTACCGAAGCTAAAAACGTTTCTCTAAATAAAAGTTGCTCTTGACAAATTAATTATATTATCTTTCAGTGTTATCTAAGAAGTCATTTATTTTGCTTTGAGTTACAGGATATAATTATTTGACTTGTTATTTTTATTTTTTAACAAAATGTCTGCCATAATAGAAGCCATGGATTCAACATTTTATAATTACATTATAATTACATGTATATGTATAATAGTAAAATTCTGAAAATTCACAGCAACAGATCACCCACAGTATCAGGCAAGTAATCATACAAAAATATCACAAATACCACAAATTCCCATAAAAATACAGAGGATACAGTTCTATGGTAAAATAAGTAAAGTATAAAAATATACTCATCTAAAGAGCTGGTCAACCAGAAGTTTAGAGAAACATTGGTAAATTACCCTTGATAATTACATTTCATCTTGTCTAAAAATGCATTATCATATCTTACCCTGGTACCTCGGTTTGAATACGCTTCGGTTGAGGTCCGATTTGGTCTGAGTCCTAGAGGGAAAAAAATAGATTGGAACAAGTCGCATGCTTGGATTGAGACCTGTCCATGGCGCGGAAATACAATAATGGTGCAGCAGTGTAGGAAGTTCATAAGTCAATGTGCGTGTAAGAGCCCTAATTGAACCTGTGCCTGTAAGAGCCTACATCGAGCCTGTGCCTGTAAGAGCATACATCTAGCATGCACCTGCAAGAGCCTACATTGAGCCTGTAAGAGCCCTAATCGAGTCTGTGCCTGTAACAGCCTACATCAAGCCTTTGACTGTAAGAGCCCATATTGAGCTTGTCTGTAAGAGCCCAAATTGAGCCTTATTGAGCACTGCTTGTCTATGGCAGGGTGGTAAAATGCTTGTATGCTTTATGAGGTTTGTGTTTCCTGAGCAAATTTCCTTTGATAGTTTTCTAGTGAAACTTTTCCAGCAGAGTCTCCAGCAGGGTGCAGTCGTGTTAAGAGACAGGAAGGACAAATATTCCCTGTGCAAGTGCCTGATGTTGTAACGGAAGAGGACTCCCCTATCCTCCTCTACATTGCCACCATCCCATTGGTCCTCTCAGTACTGTAGCATTAAAGTAAAGTTACATTCTGTTATTTGATCTCTTTGCAGTTAAAGTGAGGTTCAATTTTCGGTTTATATTTATATTACAGATACATTCCAGTCAGAAAGAGAATTAAGCTTTGGACCTTTCAAAAGAGATAATCAAGGACAGCTACAGCACACTCTTAGATGAGGTTGAAATTTGGAGCCTCACAAACATGGCTAGTACAAAATGAAGTCAGTCTTTTTAAAGCTCTTTAAAGGTGCAGTGTAAGATCTTTTCTTGAGAAAGCTATTTTTTAGTTCACCATTAATTCACATTTCAAAATACCTGTGCAAACAGCAACAAAACAAAGCTTAAGCCAGAATATATTATTTTAAATCATAGGCTACCTCATTAATGGCCATTGCTGTACTCCTCTTCAACTCTCATTATCCTGAGCAACACTGAAAGGAAGCAAAGGATATAAACTGAGATAACATTACTATGGCCTTACAAGACAGCCTAATCAATATTTTAACTGAAATCTTCCACTTCCTTTCAGTAGTACTCGAGACAGGATGCAGCAGTGATCATTAATGAGGTAAACTGGGTTTATGAATTTAATTTGCTGGCTTAAATTCTTTGATTGCTTTGGTTTGCACTTTATTTTTAATGTTAATTAATAGGGAACACAAAATAGGTTTTATATGAAATGTGTATATATTGGCCCTTTAAGGAGAACTAAGAAATCTTGTTGTTGGAATGACACGTTCTCTTTAAAATCTACAAATAAAAAAATACCATTCCGATGTACTAAATAACCAGTTTTATATACATAAATAAATAAATGTTACAACATGTTTTATAGACACTGATTAGCTGCATCAGTCATTATTGACATATGTCAGCTTTGTGAATATAGTATTCTGAACTCTTGATGGTATTCCTTGAATCATATATACAAATAGCTGCAAATGAATTCACTTAAAGGGTTACTTTGTAGATTTAGTAAATTAGTCACACGTTAAATTATCTTAAACATTCAAGCAAATTATCTGACACCTTTAATCCTTGGGAAATTTTAATTATTTGCACACATAACTAATTGCATGTAATTGACGTTTTAACAGATTGGATACAATGCGTAAGTAACATTAGTGGCAGCGGAGCTAGTGCATGGGGGGCCTGGTGCAAAAATACAATTTGGGCCCCCCATGAGGGGCGGGCCCAATTTTTTTTTTTGCATTTCCAGGACACTCTCCAACATCAACTCACACAGTACATAATATATATATATATATATATATATATATATATATATATATATATATATATATATATATATATATATATAAACATATTATATATGCAGTGGTACCTTGGTTCTCATCCTTAATCCATTCCGGATGGCAGGATGAGTTCTAAACAGATTGAGTTACAATCAAGCTGAGTTCCAACAAGCATTTCCCATAGGAATCAATGTAAATTGGAAAAATCAGTTCCGGACTCGATGGTGTTGTGTTTTGATACAAAACATTAAAACTATGCAGACATAAATAAAAAAACAATAATTACATCAAATAACATAGAATTTAACTTCACTTTACCTGTAATGAGAGGGCCCAATGGGATTGTGCAGATGTAGAGGAGGAAAAAGAGGAGATATGTTATTGCTTGGAATTTTGGTTCTTATAGGCACATGCTACATTTTGGTTCTTGTAAGCATAATCTAAACGTTGGGCTTTGTAGGCCTAGGCTGCATATTGGCTCTTACAGGCATAGAAGGCACATTGGCACTTACAGGCAGAGGATGCACACTGACACAGGCACAGACGGGATGCACATTGGTTCTTACGGGCACAGGCTGCAAATGGGCTCTTACAGGCACAGACAGGATGCACTTTGGCACTTACAGGCACAGGCTGCACATTGACTCTTACAGGCACAGACAGACTGCACATTGGCACTTACGGGCACAGGATGCACTTGGGCTCTTACAAGCACAGTCAGGCTGCAGATCAACAATTAAATGCAGAGGATGCACTTGGGCTCTTACAGGCACGTTGTACTCATGTTAAAGAATGAAATCTGCCATGAGACCGGACCTGGGGCGTGGACCCTGACATGCTGATAGGTCTAAATAATAGTGTGACAGGTTTCCATATAATGTATGGATGTCTGATAAATCCACATCTATTGTTTACATTAAAACAAAACACATTTTTTAGGATTTCAGTAACTGCTGTATTCCAACAACTTCTAATCCTTGCTTCTAGATGCTCAAAATATAGTATTTTTAAAACTTAAAAATTTGAAGCTAAGTGTTGAGAAATGCAATTCCTGTATATTACAGTAAATAAAATAATCAAATGTATTATAAACAGGAATGATCCACAGTTCTAAATGTTTTTGTAAATGAGGAGTTAACCATCATTTTATTTTAAATCTATACAATATGAATAAAAAGGTTAATCAAACACTTCACAAGTTTGGCAACATTTATTTAATGTTATTCTTGACAACAACAACAATCAGTTTACCCGATCTGGAGGTAAAATTCTAGCCATGGTTTGTATAATTGGGGCTTTTAGCTTTATTTATTTTAACTATTGTATTTTACTATAATGCCCAGAAGCACAAAAACCCATCCATTAAGAAGAACAGGATTTTGGAGTCATGGTTTGCCTAAATTTTACAATTTACCATCTGCCTTCTTTCTATTGCCATTTCAGTATCCAGTTTCCAACTTGCAGTAGAGAATATTATGTACATTTTAGAGACTGGACAGAATACAAATGAGTTAGATTAAACTCCACTTTTACATTTTAAGAATAGTTTTTGTTTATATAAACATTTTCTATATTAAGCAATTAATTTGTTTATTAAGACCATTGCACTATTAGAAAATCAGGAGTTTTATTTAAGCTTTCTGAAAAGAGTCATTAAGTTAAATACAGAATTTCAGATATTATACTGATTTTATGCCTTTTAAGCACACATCTGATTTTGGTTTTCCTATGAAAACTAAGCAATTTTCCCCTAATTTTCATAAATCTCAAGCATCAATTTTAGAAATTACCAGTTTACAAGTAAAAAAAAAAAAAAACATAAAAGGGCTATTAGACTGGCTAAAATAGAAAATGAAAAGTTAGTTGCAATATATTAATGAATTAATGAGAAGGCCAGGAAGGAAGCTATAGGAACATTACAATTTGACACAGGCCGTCTGACAATTGGTGAACAAAAGGCAGGTGAGCTAAATATGTTCTTTTCTTTGGTATACACAAGTAAGGTACAGTGGTTGTGACACTGCAACATAATGGGCATACACTACCTTCGCCGAATAATTGGTTAACGCATGAGGAAAACCAAAAGAGGTTGAAAAAAATAAATGTTAATAAAGCCCCGGGTCCTGATGGAATACATCCAAGGGTACTGAGAGAACTGGGCTCTGTAATAGCTAAACCATTATATCTAATTTTTCAAGATTCACTCAACAGAGGGTCTCTTCCAGATGACTGGAGAAAAGCAGAAGTGATACCTATATTTAAGAAGGGAGCTAGAACAAATCCAGGAAATTATACACCTGTGAGATTCACTTCTGTAGTGGGAAAGCTTTTAGAAGGGTTAATAAGGTATAGTATACAAGAATATTTTTATTTTTACAATGATTTATGAGGGATATGTCATGTCAGACAAACCTAATTCGTTTCTATGAAAAGGTTAGGAGGAACTTGGATCAAGGCAACTCAGTGGATGTAGTGCTTTTGAATTTTGCAAAGGCTTTTGATACAGTGCCACATGGGAGACTACTAGAAAACTAAGGGATACAGGAACTGCAGTAAATATCTGTTCATGGATTGAGAGCTGGCTAAAAGACAGGGAGCAAAGGGTTGTTGAAAATGGAACATACTCAGATTGGACTAATATGGTAAGTGGAGTTCCTCAGGGTTCAGTATTAGGTCCTCTCCTTTTTAACATTTTTATTAATGACTTAGAAGTAGGATTGGAAAGTAAGGTCTCCATTTTTGCTGATGACACGAAGGTGTGCAAGGTAATTAAATCAGATAATGATGTACTTTCCCTACAAAGAGATTTGCATAAATGAGAGAAATGGGCGACTAAATGGCAGATGAGATTTAATATAAATAAATGTAAATTTATGTATCTGGGAAGGAAGAATAGCCATGCAATTTATAATCTTAATGGAGCAAATCTAGGGGTAATCAGATATTGAAAGGGATTTGGGAGTGCTTGTGGACAACCACCTAGGTAACAGTGCTCTATGCCAAGCAGCAGCTGCAAAGGCAAATAAAATATTAGCATGTATTAAGAAGGTTATAGAAGCAGGGGAAGCAAATATAATTATGCCATTATACAAATCCTTAGTACACCCTCATTTGGAATATGGAGTACAATTTTGGGCACCACTACATAAAAAGGACATTTTAGAGAGAAGGGCAACAAAGCTAATAAGCAGAATGGAGGGGCTAAGTTATGAAGAAAGACTAACCAAATTAAACTGATTTTCTCAAAAAAAAAGGCGTCTAAGAGGAGATATGATTACCTTATACAAATACATCCAGGGTCAATATAAGGCTTTGTCAAGTGAACTTTTTGTGCCAAGTGGTTTTCAATTGACAAGCGGATATCCTTTGAGATTAGAAGTAAAAGGATTTCACCTTAAATAAAGAAAAATGTTCTTGACAGTAGGGGTGGTTAATCTGTGTAATTCTCTACCAAAGGAGGTGTGACGGCAGATTCGATAGATAACTTTAAAAAGGGATTGGATATATTTTTTAATAAAAAGTTCATTCACGGTTATTATCTTGGATAATTAGAGAGTGAATATTGATCCAGGGAGGAATCCGATCTCCAGTATCTGGGGTCCCCCTTTTGAGACAATTGGAAAAGTTTCACTGGGTTTTTTTTCTGTTTGCCTTCCTCTGGATCAATGAACTATTAATCCGCATATTGCAGATCAGAGGAGATCTAAAAAGGTTGAACTTGATTGACTAAAAGTCTTTTTTTCAACCTCAATTACTATGCAACTATGTAGCTATGTAACTATCTTCTACTATAATACTTTTACAAAAATATACAAAATCAAACACAAACTTTTACAAAAAAATATAAAGAAGAATCTCTACTTTAAGAATATAAATGCTCAAATTAAATACAATAAAAGTAGTATTTTTAAACACAAGGACTGTTCTTTTTCAAGTCTTTATATATTTTATCTGTTTGCTATAGAGTAACATACATTTAAATTAATTGATTGTCATGGACTATTGGTCAGATGTCCTAAGCTGTGTCAGTTCAAATAGTTCATCCTTTAGTATGTATTGCCCAATGCCTATAATCATGTTCTATAAAGCGTTGAAAAAATGTATAACATAATATTGAGTTCCTTTATCAAATAAATATTGAGAAATACTGCGTACACACTTAGTAAAATACAACATAATAACATCTAGAGCGTTCCGAATTATGCTACATTTCACAGATATAGTAGTTGAGTGAATATTGTGTGATACATTAACATCTAACTTTGTTTTACCATTGAAGAATCCATATAAACAAAATGTGTAAAAACTCAAATAAAATTGCATACTGATTTATTTATTTGTAATCTCAAACAATGATTCAGCTTCAAAAAGTGTTGTAAAGAAGAAAAGTGTGGAAACAAAAAAGTTTGGATCAGAAATCTGTGTGCAACTGTTCATATATGAATGATTAAATAGAGAGTGACTCTTCAGTTAGTCAAGAAGACCATAAGAACAAACTAACATGTATTGTTGTTCAGTCGTTAACCTATGGACCTCAGCACGCCAGGCACATCTGTCAGCTACCTGATCTCCTTCAAATTCATGTTCGTTTGCCTCTGCTGTGCCCTTCTTTGTGTGCCTTCAATCTTTCCCAGCATCACAGTCTTCTCTAGGGAATCCTGTCTTTTCATGATATGGCCAAAATATTTGAATATTAGCCTCATGATCATAGCTTCCAGTGAGTCGTTTGGATTGATTTCCTGTAGTATTGATTGATTGGATCTTCATACAGTCCAAGCAGTTTTGTCAAACACCACCATCCGTATGTTACTAAGTGAACCTTAATTGAAAGTGTAATATCTTCACTTTTCAATAGCTTGTCCAGGTTTGCCATAGCTTTCCTCACCAGAAGCAAATGTCTTTTTAATTTCAATTGTTCTATAGATACAGCATTCTTATGACTGCCTTTTTGGGATTGGGATGTAGACTTACCTTTTCTAGTCTACTAGCCACTGTTGAGTTTTCCAAATGTGTTGGAATGATGCTAGCAACACTTTTGAACAGTTCATCTGGGATTCCTTCAACTCCTGCAGCTTTGGTAATGGCAAGGCTTCCTAGAGTCCACCTCCCGTCACTCTCCAAGATGGCTGGTCGTCTCATTGGACTTGAGTTTACCAATGCCGTTACAATCATTCCTGTATAGATCTTCTGTGTATTCCTGCCTCCTCTTCTTTATTTGATCTGCTTCTGCTAAGTCTTTACCATTTTTGTCTTTTTAACAAGCTTGTTTTGGCTTGAAAGGTTTCTTTGAGATCCCCAACTGTCTTGAAGAGATCTCTTCCCATTCTGTTATCTTCTACCTCTTTAAATTGATCTAATATTATAGAACTAGCGACTTGTCCATCAAAAAATGACGGGGCAATAAAATTGTAAGGCAGGTAATGCGGTTTGACATTTTTTTGGGTTGTCATTGCGAGCCTCTTGGTTGTTGTATTCTTTTTTTATCAGAGGCACTATTGCTGTCATTGTAAGGTCTGGGCTAATCTGCTTTTTGCGCTTATTGCAAGGCTGTCCCCTGGTGTAGTTTGTGTGCTATGAGCAGCGCTGGCGCTCGTTGTGAGGCGCGCAGTTAATAGCTTTTGCGTTTATTGCAATAGTTTTTTTTGTGTATATGTATTTTTGTATGCTAATTAAATAATTAATAAATTAATAAATTAATATACTTTACCTATTTGTAAGTAATATATGCAGGAAGCTTTGTGCTGAAGAGCTGACAATCTGTTTTGATGTTCCTGCAGAATACAATTTAGGTTTGCACTGTTGAGGAGCTGAGGTGTAAGTGTCAGCAATGTGTGTAGTGTGTAGTGTAAATAGGCCGCAAGGGAAAGCCGTTAGTGTAGCTGTGTACTCCTGCATTCTGTAATTTAGTGTTGTAAAATGGCGGCAAAAGTGTATGTGGTAGGCAGGTGTGGATGATTTAGCATCCTTGCTAAAAGTGTATCTTGAACCTCGTACGGCTTTTTGGAAAAGCTGTATGTGCTTGTTGGTGTTTTGCGGCTTTAGGATTGTGTAGCCTTGTTTTAGTTTTTTCGTCAGCCATGTTTTCTCTCGCTTAGGGGATTTTTGAATGTGTCTAAACTCGGTAAATTGGACTTAAATTGAGGTGTAACTTCACATTCAGAGGCCCCCCCTTGCTGTGGGTAAGGTTTTTATGTCATTTTTGTGTGTATTTATTGTTTTTTTAATGTTTTCAGATGCGCGCGGATCGGCCGTTAAGGTTGTATTTTTGCGAGTTTGGAATGTTTTTTTGTTCTAAGTCCCGCGGCTCGTATTTCTTTGTGTAAGTCCGTATTTAGTCATTGCGTGTTTGACGTATTTTTTTAAAGTCCCGATTCTGTGGGTGTTTGTAACCGCTTGTGAGGCGGCTTAGAGCCTCCACCTCCGCAAATGCTAATAGTACCATTTGTGACATTTAAACACTAGGCTTATAATGCAGTCTAAAATATAAAAGTGATCAATAATTTAATAGTGGTTAGCCAACTTAGTAATTGTTTAATAATTAGACTTAAGTCATATGTTAAGCTATATACAACTCAATTATTTAACTAACTTTCTGTACCTCTTCCATCTTTTAAACAAATCTATAGTTTTCCATTGATACTCCACATCTAATATTATTTTTCTAAAGAAATAACACATATTTCATATACTTTTCTACTACAGTTTATTGGAACTTTATTACACTTCAGCAGTATTAATTATGAAGCTTTGATTTTCCCCATGAATTATCAAGTACTTAACCACTCAGCAGTGATTTAGCCCTAGCATTTATCTCAGCAATAGGTAATGGGAAGCTGCGTGATAGCAGTATAATAACTTGCTGCCTGGGTCACCTTTGGTTTCAAGGTTTCAAGAATACAACCCTGCTGAGATATATTATGCTACATTGACTACATTTAAGACTTCCTGCCTGCAAAAGTGTATTGGACTTAAGATGCAATTCTTAGAAATCAACATGTTTTGCAAAAGATTGAATTTAAACAGTAGTTTTACTGCTACCCCTTCAAAAATAATCTCCATAATGGTAACACAAGCATTTCTGGCCTCATTAAACAACTATTGTCTGTAAATTCACATAACTGGGACTGCAATTTCCAAAATACAATAAATTAACATTTTAATTTAATTCTCAAAATAGATTTGTCTAGACTTTTTATCACAGAACATACTCAAGTAAAATATAAAATAACTAAACGTGAAAGTATCAGTATTTGGGGTTAGAACATGCAGCAACCACAAACACTGTAAAGGAACAGTGATGGATTAAATCATAATACCATGTATGAATAACCTATTAAATTCATCTGTGGTTAATTTTTTCTGCTCTTTTCTTTGACATAACTAAACTTTGTTGTGGACAAAAGTTTTTAAAAAGTAAAAAATAAACACAGTCTTTAAATTTCTTGCAGCAACTATGAGTGTGTAATTGCAAACTTTTCCTTAGTCCTAATGAAAGCAGTGGCAACTTGAGCTTCTTCATTTTCAATTACCCGATAGAAGCTTCCTGTATGTTCAAATTCTAAGCCCATCTCAGGATGCTGATCAGTAGAAACTGAAATGGCAGTATAATTGCAGATAAAAGTAATACATTGAACATTTTTTTTTAAATATTCTGCACAGCCTATCCACTAAAGTGTTCAGAGATCCCACCAATATGAATATGAAACTCCATAAACTAACATAGGAACTGGAGAGGTTTCACTTAATGGAGAAAATAATATAACCCTAAATTAGAGATGGAAGAGAGCAATAATGCGTTAACCATTTCTCTCTTCAGTGTGCTTACACTACAAAACTCTTTGATATTCAGATACATTTACTGTGATGTTATGGTACATTTTACAGTTCCCCACTTGAGATAACTGCAATAACTGTAGTCTTCACCAGTGGAGCATAAGGGAGTGCAGAGGGGCAGTGGCCGACAAATATGCCTGGTGTGCTGCGTTCTATAGGGTCACAGAGAGCTGAACACGACTGAATGACTTAACAAAAACATTTTATATCAATGGTGGGGTTTGTAGCTGTTGTGATAAGATGACTTTACTGTCACAGCTGCAATTACTATTAGAAACTTTTTAAAATGTTTTGGGATATTACTGAGAACTGTTTTAGTAAAAACCAATGAAAAGTGCCCAATCTAGAGTTATTATGGATGAACAAAAATCTATGAAAAATAACTGCTCTAGCAGTTTGACATATCTGGCCTATGAGGGGAGATTTGGTATCTTTTGATTTTATATTTCTTGATTGTCAAAGCTTTTATCCCCACTACCATCATAAAGGTTGTTTTTTCATTTGTAACTCTGATTTAAGTTTATTTAGTCCCCACAGCCTTGCATATTACAACTTAATGTATTGCTCCATATTTACTCTTATACTTCTCAGTACACTTTTACTCTACAGAAACAGCCCTCACAAACGTCACTAATGACTTGCTAACCCCCAAATCAAAGGGCCACTTTCTATTCTAATTCTCCTGGATCTCTCTGCTGCCTTCGATACAGTTGACCACCCTCTTCTAATCCAAACTCTCCCCTCTTTTGGCATCCAGGACACAGCTCTTTCATGGTTCACATCCTATCTTAAAGATCGTACATTTAGTGTCTCCTTCTCTGGCACCTCTTCTTCACCTCTCCCTCTGTCTGTTGGCGTTCCCCAAGGTTCTGTTCTAGGCTCCCTCCTCTTCTCCATCTACACCTCCTCCCTTGGCACCCTCATAAAATACTTTGGTTTTCAGTATCATCTCTATGCAGATGATACTCAAATCTACCTCTCTGCACCCGATCTATCCCCCTCTCTTTTAGCTCAAGTTTCCAACTGCCTCTCTAGCAAATCCTCCTGGATGTCCGCCCGTCAACTCAAACTCAACATGTCTAAGACTGAACTCCTAATCTTTCCACCCTCTACTACAGCTTCCACACCTCAAATATCTCTCACTGTTGACAACACCATCATCACTCCCACCTCCCAGGCCCATTGTCTGGGGTTCTACTGGATCCCGTCCTCTCTTCTATTCCTCACATCCAATCAATAACAAAATCATGTCAGTTTCACCTAAAAAACATTTCCAAAATGTGTCATTATATTACAGAAGACACAGCTAAACTCCTGATACACTCTCTCATCATATCTCGACTCGACTACTGCAATTCCCTCCTTGCTGGCCTCCCCATCTCTCGTCTGTCTCCCCTCCAATCCATAATGAACGCCTCCGCTAGACTCATCTTCAATACCAAACGATCAGTGTCTGCAGTTCTCTGTCAATCACTCCACTGGCTTCCCATAGCTTCTGGAATCAAATTTAAAATCATGACCCTAACATATAAAGCCCTCAACAACAATGCACCCTCTTATATCTCTGCTCTTGTTTCACAATACTCTCCCAATCGCCCCCTCCATTATGCTAATGACCTTCTTCTTTGCTCCGCATCTCACTCCCATCTTCAAGACTTTTCTCGTGCTGCCCCTACTATTTGAAACTCCATGTCCCGCACCATTAGACTATCTACCTGCCTCAAAACCTTAAAAAAATTACTAAAAACACACTTTTTAAAAAAATATTATCACCTTCAGCCTTAACATGTACAATTGAACATTCCACAGCTTAATAACACTTACACCCACAATCTACAGTACAACACACAGACACCTCCACTTGACTAAACAAATTGCTTTCACACCACCATCTTGCACTTGTTACCCTCTTGTGTCACACCTAACCCCTTAGATTGTAAGTTTGTGAGTTTTCAATCTTGTGTCACTGCCTTGGAAACAAGCTCTATGTACATTTGATTGTATGCTCAAAAACAGGGCCCTCAATTCTTTACAAGGTGTTTATTTTGTTTTTTGCCATGTACTCAACCCCTGTACAGCGCTACGGAATATGTTGGCACAATATAAAAAAAGATAATAATAATAATAATAACAATAATAGATACCAAATCTCCCCTCATATGCCAGAAATGTCAAACTGCTAGAGCAGTTATTTTTCATAGATTTTTGCTCATTCATAATAACGCTAGAATGGGCACTTTTCATAGGTTTTACTCAAACTGATCTCAGTAATATCCCAAAACATTTTAAAAAGCTACTAATAGTAATTGCAGCTGTGACAGTAAAGCCATCTTATCACAATAGCTACAAACCCCACCATTGATATACAATGTTTTTGTTCAGTCATCCAGTTGTGTTCAGCTCTCCGGGACCCTATGGAACGCAGCACGCCAGGAATATCTGTCGGCCACTGCCCCTCTGAGCTCCCTCATGCTCCACTGGTGAAGACTACAGTATTGCAGTTATCTCAAGAAGGGAAATTTAAAATGTACCATAGCATCACAGTAAATGTATCTGAATATCAAAGAGTTTTGGACTTGTACATAGTCAGGATATATTAGTACTTACAGAGCTAAGGAATGTAGTAAGCAGGAACTGGACTTGTACACAAACCAGATAGGCTGGTACTACCATAAGCTGCGGACTGTAGTAAGCTGGTACTGGATTTGTACATAGATAGGTTTCACTGGTAATTACAGAACCAAGGATTGGAGCAAGCAACCAGTGAATTCAGAGTGGAAGAACAGGGGCCTTGTTTACAGAAACTCAGTAGAAGGAACAGCTGCAGGCATAAACTGGAAACACTGCATCAAACTGGAGCTCACTCAAAATGCTAGGATTCCAAACAACAGGCACTGAGGTACTGTGCTTAGAGAGAAGTCAGAGTCATTGCACACCTGCTGCTAATAGTTGGGTCAAATCTTAAGGGTCATTTCCTGAACTATCATATATGACAGAGTTTAGGACTCACCACTTTCCCCCTATAAAATTCAAATTGACAGCTATATAAACCCTACTCAAATGTGGTGGCACTAGTAAGGGTAAAGAATCTGCACACTGTTTCACAGTATATTTACATTATATCAACTTTCATGATTCATTCGTGGTCTATGAGCTTCAGTAGAAGGAGCTGAGAGTTACTGTTGCTTCTGCACTTCTCAATGAAGTCATCAGAGGTAGACTGCGTTCCTATGGTGGCCAACTTCAGTGTTTCACGGCTGCTTCCTCATGGGCCAAGTTTTGTTGGTATAGGATGTAAGACTTTATATAGTGTAATGTCGATATTCTATTAAGCTTTTCTTGCTTTTCCTCTTTTCTGTATTTTGGATGGCCAAAGATCTTCTAATACAGTCAAATCATCAAAAAAAATCACATGTCAATTGTTAGAAAGTCAATTATGTATTTAGCTTTCATAAGTTATCACCACTTACTTAATGAGCAGTATTGTCAATCAAATACTTATATTTTCAAAAGTGAAGCACATATTTTACATCTCACATTTGTATATGTATATCATATTTTTTTTCCTATTTTCTCAATGTGTACTTTATAACTATATTTGACCACTTTATTACTTGATTTTTCTATGTGCCAGTTTTGTTAGGCTATTATTGTTAATCTCTACCTCATATAATTATTCAATTATCATTGGTTTGTTCTAAGATATTAATCCAACATTATATTTTAATACCAATGTTGGATACATATGCCATATTTAAGATCACATGTTTGGAAAAAAATCAATACATAGAATTGAAAAACCAGGGCAATTCTGAGATAAAAAAAATATTATAATTTACTGTATGCCTCAGGAATATAATATAAATACCGCAAAAATTAATTCATAAATATAAGAATAAAGCTGTTATGCCAGTTATTTGATGGATAATCTGTTATTTATTTTATGCCCAATCCTAAAATATTTAACACATATTATGGGCCCTTTTAAATTCCAAGACAGTATCTCCAACGTAAAGCTTGCAACGCCTGCGGGCTTGAAATTTGGCTGAGTTACGGTGCTATTAAATTAGAAAGGCTTCGAGCTTTGTAAACCTTTTGTCAATGGAAACAGATATAGTCAGCATTGTGTCACAGAAAAATGTAGGATGGATTTCAAATTCTTACAGGGTTCAATTAAGAGTTACAATCGAACCCACATTCCAGTCATAATGCAATATTAATAAAGCCGCTAAATCATCTGCGGACTGTGTTAAGGGGCTAATTTAATAGCAAAAAGCCCTAAGATCTCAGTTACGGGCCACGTTTTAACACGTAGCCCAAATTTAATAGGGCTCTATATCTATTGTAAACATACCAGTTATGTTGTTATATTAATATTCCCCTAATTTTTCTCATTATAATATTTATGTAATCCCTCGGCTAGACTTTTCATAATTTCCACCTAATATTAATATACCACTTTAAGCTGAATTTATTTGTTACGAACATATCATCAATTCTATGTTAATACCACCTTAGATACTTGTGTCTATGATCTCATATCTGAAAGAAAAAATATTTTTGTTACAAAAATGTAAACCTTATGCCGTATTGTTGGATCAATTTATCACAATATTCCAAAAAGATAGAGGATTATGCTTTATCATCAAAAAATGAAAACATATCTATATCTTCATCTAGAAGGTTGCATTAAATATAGTTGTTGTGGCTGTTTTGTGATTTATATAGGGATAATAGATATGGTGCATCTTAGGATGAGTTTCACTGGTCATAATCTTATCAAACATTGATCAGTATCTTCAGAGTAAGAATTTCTATGATCTTGATCTTATCATATGGTAATATGTTTCTTTGTGTCACATTTTATTGCTTATCCCCTTTTAGAACAGAACAACACATGAAAAACTTTACAAAACACTGCAAAATTTACATTTTTATTAAGGCTGTTTGGAGTTACCATAGTTAGAACAGTAATCCAGCGGGTTTCAGCCCCTAATAATTCCTGCTCTATATTGCCTTTTCTTTTTCCAAAACTTCCCAACATTTTAACAGAGGTTGGGACTTATGTAAAAAAAATGTTTGGCCACTGAAGTGAGAGTTTTGTTCTTTTCTACATCATTCTCACTGCACCTTATGTTGCCTAAATGTTCACCCAGTCTATGTCTTATCTCTCTCGTGGTAATGCCAAGATAGTTAAAGTGGCATGGGCATTCTTGGCAATAAACGGCATTGGAACTTGTACAATTGAAAAATTCCTTAATCTTTATTGAATGTCTGTCTGTCATTTCATTGATCTTAGTCATGTATTTGCAAAATTCACAATGGCCACAGCAATAAGATAGGGTTCCTATGGTCTTTTTCAACCTCCAAAGTGGCTACTAACCAAATGGTCTCGTAGCAGTTTAGATATTCCCCATCCAATCTCTATTGTGTCCCCTATCAAGGTACTGAGAACTCCATCTGTCCTGAGAATGTGAGTATGGTTATTAATTATTCTCGAGATCCACTCTTTCCACTGTTGGTTGAAAGATCCTATAAATGTAATTGTTTCTGAAGATCTTGTTACATTTTCTCTTGGGGTATGTAGGGCCAGATGATATGCTCTTTTTAAAATCTTATGACTATATCCTCTCTTTCATAATCTGTGAATCAACTCTTCGGATATTTGTTTGAAAATACCCACTTCTGAACAGTTTCTACAAATTGATAAAAACTCCCCTGTTGGTATTGCTTTCTTTGTGGTGGGGGAGTGTGAGCTCTAAAAAAGTAACATGCTGTTGGTAGTGGTAGGTTTGCAAAAGATGTCAGTATTCAAGGCATGCTTGGAAATCGTCAAATCCAAGAAATCAATTGTTAATATAATGGGTAAGACTTAAATTTAGCATATTGTCATTCAAAATGACAATACATTTCTCCCAGTCATCTTTGCTTTCTTCCCATATTATTAAAATATTGTCTATGTATCTCAGCCATAGACTAATATGGGCTGTGTATTTGAAATTCTCATCTGTAAATGCCCGTTGTCATTCCCACCATCATAGATAGATATTGACGTAGGTGGGTGCACATGCCGTTCCCATAGCCGTGCCACAGGTTTGAAGATAATATCTTCCATCAAAGACAAAATAACTGTGTTCCAATATGAATCTCAGCAAGTCAAGCAGAAATGCTTTAATTTTCAGTTCAAAAATCATAATATATTCTGTCAATATAAAACAGTATTTGATATTGTTGTTATGTAAGACATTCCTTTTGCAAGCCTTACAGAAATGTAAATATTTTCAAAAACGTTATCCTAAACTGTATAATGATTGCCAAACCATAAAGAGAGTTAGTAGGTTTGATCAACTCATTTTATCTGGATCAATTCTTTCAGCATCTGAAAGGTGAATATATTACACTAATGGCCACGTGATAAGAAAATGTAAGGACTTCAGCTAGCCTTTATGTACAACTTCTGTATGCAGTAGTTGCAATGCCCTGCACTGCTGAAATTTAAAAGTTTAATTGGACTCAAACATAAATCCCATTCAGGACATGATCATTTCTCAGGACAAAAAAAATGTCTTACATCAAAGATTTGTTAGGGTTAATTAGAATTACAGTTAATTCTAGTGAGTGTATAGAAAACTAACACTATTCCCTTAGACCCCACTCGTCCATTTTTGTCCACTTTTTCTTTTGCCGTAGAATCAGATATTATTTTAACATATCTCATGCTGCAACAAAAGACAAGCACTAGAGCAGGCTTTCATGCTTTCGATATAACATTTTACTTTCATGTTCACAGATACCTTACCTTTCAATAGTATTGATATATTTTTGTTAAATCCCTATAATTAATTACAAGCTCCAAGATCAAAATGTGGCACATGCAAGGTTATCCTCTCTCATTTCTCTTATTTACTTTGACCATGGAACTGTTGGCACAGTTAATTAACATAATACATGTTAGGTATATTAACCTGAATATGAAATGCCATCCTTTGTGAATGTTTAGCTTTTAAGCTCACCAATATTCAAATTACCATCCATCACATATAATAGTTGTCAAACTACGAATCGTTGTCACGCAAAGCGAGGGACGCAATTTGGGCCGCAAATGCGGACCCTCGCAAAGCGAGGGGACACATTTGCGGAAGGTGGAGGCTCCAACGTCGGCTGCAATGAGCCGAAGGCTCATTGCAAGCCGCAAGTGCGGACCCTCATGAAGCGAGGGGCTGCATTTGCGGAGGTGGAGGCTCTACGACGCCTCACAAACGGTTACAAACACCCACAGAAGCGGGACTAGATCTAACACGCAATGACTAAATACAGACTTACACAAAAAAATACGAGCCGCGGGACTTAGTAAGAAAAAACTACGGACTTACACTAAAAAAATACGAGCTACGGGCTTAGAAAATAAACTATTACAAACTCACAAAAATACGACTGTAACGCCGAACCGCGCGCAGCAGAAAACATAAAAAAAAACAATAAATACACACAAAAATGACCTTACCCAAAGCGAAGGGGGCCATCTAGGACCTCTGCAAGTGCAGTTACACCTCAATTTAAGTCCAAATTACTGAGTTTCCCTCGTGCCCACAGCCTATTTACACGACACACTGCACACATTGCTGACACTTACACCTCAGATCCACTACAGTGCAAAACTACATTGTATGGTGCAGGAACATCAGAACAGGTTGTCAGCTCTTCAGCACAATGCTTCCTGCATATATTATTATTATTATTTTTATTTATATTGCGCCAACATATTCCGTAGCGCCGTACAGGGGTTTAGTACATGGCAAAAAACAAACTTAACAGCTTATAAAGAATGGAGGGCCCTGTTTTTGAGCATATAATCAAATGCACATAGTGCTTGTTTCCAAGACACGGAGACACCATTGAAAACTCACAAACTTACAATATAAGGGTATTTATTACTTACAAACAGGTAAAATATATTAATTTATTAATCTATTAATTATTTAATTAACATACAAAAATACATATACACAAAAAAAACAAAAAAAACACTATCGCAATAAACACAAAAGCCATTCACCGTGCGCCTCACAACGAGCGCCAACGCTGATCATAGCACACAAACTACACCAGGGGACAGCCTTGCAATAAGCGCAAAAAGCAGATCAGCACCGACCTTACAATGACAGTAAAAGCGCCTCTCATACAAAAGAATACAACAACCAAGAGCCTCGCAATGAGAGCCAAAAACGCTCATTGCAAAACACGCGATGAGCACCGAAAGCTCTCAGCGTGAGGCTAACAATCAGCGCCAAAGGATCTCAGACCACCAAAGAAATTAATGTTGCTAGTAAATAATAATAATAATAATAATAATAATAATAATAATAATGGTATTATTACTGTCTTTTCAAACAGTATCTTGTGGTGAACCTACATAATTTCAAAACAATAAATATGTTTTAACTAACTTACAAATAAAAATGTTTCCTGAAAATGTACGTTTCAATAGTGAAACCATGTTATGTATAAATTTGGTGGGAGATCATTAATCATTAACAAATAGATGATGAGAACGTGGAGACAGTGACAGATTTAATTTTTTGCCCTGGATGTGACTGCAACCAGGAAATCATAAGACGTCTGTTTCTTGGGAGATAAGTTATGACAAATCTGGACAAGATATTAAATAGCAAAGACATCATATTGTCAATGCTATGGTCTTCCCAGTAATAATATACAGCTGTGAGAGCTGGACCATAATGAAGTTTGAGTGCTTTGAATTGTAGAGATTCCTGGATTGCAAGAAGATCAAACAAATACATAATCAAGGAAATAAAGCCAGACTACTAATAGGAAGGATTGAAAAGTTAAAACTAAAATACTAAATGATGCTATAGAAGATAGAAGGTAAAAGGAAGATGGGGAGCAGAGGATAAGATGGATAAATTAGAACAAACTAGAGTAGATGCTCTTGTGCTAAAGTTTATGAGGTGACTATTAGTCAGATCCAATGACTGAACAATAAAAAAACAAAAATAATTTTCTAGATATATCCAAAGTTTACACTACCTTAAAGCACAAACGACTCAGAATCGTTTCCTCCAAATGTCAGTTGAGGTTCTTCATACATGTTATTATTTAACATGCACCGTTACAACAGATATAAACTTTTTATGTGATGTTTACAACTAAACATAGTTCAGCACTTTTGATATGAGGGCTTAAATATGGAAAACCTACTGTAACTTGCCTCATTTGTTATTGGCAAGCAACCATTGGTTTTAACTATTTGTTGTTTTTTTTTGCCTTTAATACTAGTCTTTCTACCTTGATTATCTTGGCCCTAATTCAATTGCGATTTGGCCAATTGAATAGGGGTCTAAATAAGCACATAGCATATTTTTTTTAAAGAAGTTTTTAGTTAGTTAAAACCTTGCTTTTGTGCTTATTTAGACCCCTATTCAATTGGCCAAATCGCAATTGAATGAGGCCCCTTGTGTTTATCTTTTTTCTTATTACAACCAATATTTTGTACTTATTCTCAGGAACAAATCATTTCATATTATGTTTTGTCCTGGACTAGCTAGTCAAAATATATTATATACATTACATATTATAGTACTATTATTTAGGACAACAATTAACCTTCAATAAATATTATCAGATACATTTACTCCAGAAAATAATTCCACCGCTCAATTAAGATTATTAAAAATGTGATATCATTTTTATCTGTTTGTTTTATGTATACACATAACATTAATTTCTTTCATAAAGATTAATAAGACCAAAATAGCCATTGCAATAAATGTAAAAAAATTAAAACGCATACTTATCATAGTTTAAAAATGATTAAACAAAATGTCTGCAAATAAAAGATTTTGCACTAATACAATAAATATACAGTTAATTATTTCTAAAGTAGTAATATTAAACATTATAAGAAAGTAATGAAATATGCATAAAAAAATATTTAATTTGAAAACATAGGGCCCTATTAAATTCCAGCCTCGTAAATAAGAGGCTTCTACTTAAGCCCTACGTACTGCAAAGTTTCTCTAACTTACAATGCTATTAAATTAGCCCTGCTGCGAGCAACGTGTGAGCTACGCAGCAGGGCCGTACGTATCTACACTGCGTAAATGTACATGAGGAGTGACAGCCTGCGAGATGATATCGCAGGCTCCCACTCCTCATCAAGTGCTGCGGGGGTCCTAAAAGGGACCTCCGCGGCAGTCCCCCACATAAGCATTGCCGTGGGGGGTACTCCAAACCCCCCCCAGGCACCTAAAATGAACCCCCCCTCAATGCGGGGGTCCCTGTCGGGACCCCCGAAGTGTCCTCACATGAACACCTTGCTGCAGGGGTCCATAGGAACCCCCGCAGCCCCCACACATTAACCCCTTGCAGCGGGGGTCCCCGATCGGCACTGATCAGGCCCCCGCTGCATTTAAAACTTTTAAATTCCCCGCCGCGGCTCCTTAAAGGGGCCGCGGCACACTATTAGCCAATCCCGGCCGCGGCACTTAAAATTAACCCCCCTCTATGCTGGGGGTCCCCATCGGGACCCCCGAAGTGTCCCCACATAAACCCATTGCAGGGGGGGTCCCCGATCTGCATAGATCAGGCCCCCCGCTGCATTTAAAACTTTTAAATTCCCCGCCGCGGCTCCTTAAAGGGACCGCGGCACACTATTAGCCAATCCCGGCCGCGGCACTTAAAATTAACCCCCCTCTATGCTGGGGGTCCCCATCGGGACCCCCGAAGTGTCCCCATATAAACCCCCTGCAGCGGGGGGCCCCGATCGGCACCGATCGTGACCCTGCTGCAATTCAATTTTAAATTTCCCGCCTCGCGGGTCCTCAAAGGACCGTAAAGGTCCTGAAAGGACTCGCACTAAAAATAATAACCCCAGGCAACTATAATTACCCCATTAACTCATGATGGTCAATCCAGACCACCATAAGGCCTAAATTAACCCATTAACTCATGGTGGTCAATCCAGACCACCATAAGGCCTAAATTAACCCATTAACTCATGGTGGTCAATACAGACCACCATAAGACCTAAATTAACCCATTAACTCATGATGGTCAATCCAGACCACCATAAGGCCTAAATTAACCCATTAACTCATGGTGGTCAATACAGACCACCATAAGACCTAAATTAACCCATTAACTCATGATGGTCAATCCAGACCACCATAAGGCCTAAATTAACCCATTAACTCATGGTGGTCAATCCAGACCACCATAAGGCCTAAATTAACCCATTAACTCATGGTGGTCAATACAGACCACCATAAGACCTAAATTAACCCATTAACTCATGATGGTCAATCCAGACCACCATAAGGCCTAAATTAACCCATTAACTCATGGTGGTCAATCCAGACCACCATAAGGCCTAAATTAACCCATTAACTCATGGTGGTCAATACAGACCACCATAAGACCTAAATTAACCCATTAACTCATGATGGTCAATACAGACCACCATAAGACCTAAATTAACCCATTAACTCATGATGGTCAATACAGACCAGCATAAGGCCTAAATTAACCCATTAACTCATGGTGGTCAATACAGACCACCATAAGGCTCTATTTAACCCCATCAGTCCCATAAGGGTATATTATTACCATTATGGGCCTGTTACAACCCAACATTAACCACATAAGTGCCATGATGGTCCTCAAGGACCATCATGACACTAACTACAAACACTACACTATAACCCCCAATAAACCATTTAATCTAAACTAACCCCCCTCTACACTAATCTATTAACACTTACACTACCTACCTACACTACCTACCCCCTAATAAACCTCCCCAACACTCTAATTACAAAAAACAAAAAACCTACAGTACAAAAAACAAAAAAACCTACAGTACAGAAAACAAAAAAAAATTACACACCTGAAAAGGAAAGACAGATAAACACAATACAATAATACATATAATACATTACATACATTACATACAATACATGACATTACATATAATATATTAAATATAATATATTAAATATAATATATTACATATAATACATTACATACATTACATACAATACATGACATTACATATAATATATTAAATATAATATATTAAATATAATATATTACATATAATACATTACATACATTACATACAATACATGACATTACATATAATATATTAAATATAATATATTAAATATAATATATTACATATAATACATTACATACATTACATACAATACATGACATTACATATAATATATTAAATATAATATATTAAATATAATATATTACATATAATACATTACATACATTACATACAATACATGACATTACATATAATATATTAAATATAATATATTAAATATAATATATTACATATAATACATTACATACATTACATACAATACATGACATTACATATAATATATTAAATATAATATATTAAATATAATATATTACATATAATATATTACATATAGTCCTAATCAAATACCCCCTATCTATCTAACATACAATCTATTTAATTTAAAATAAATCCTAACTATATCAAATACATCCCCCTATCTATCTAATATACAAAAAATCCTAACTACATACACAGACCCTTATTCTAAAATAAAATAAAATAATTACAGTCCTAACTACATACACAGACCCTAATTCTAAGCTAAAATCAATAAATTAAGACCACTTACCTTTAAGATGTTGCTTCAGATCACTAACCTATGGGTCAAACAAAAAAAAAAATTAGTACAAAACATTAACATCAAATAAATAAACATTATATACATTCTACATATTCAACTCACCTTTACAGCATGTCCAGTCACTGTTAAGCTCTTCCGGCGCGGCCCTGTTAAAAAAAAAAAACACAATACATGAATACATGAATACAATATATAAACAATAAATAAAATACACAAATAAACATCTAAATATACATTTAACTTACCTCCCCGCGATGTCCCCGGCCTTCTCTCCTTCAGCCCCGGCTGGGCCGCGGAACCATCCGCGCTCTAAAAAAAAAAAAAAAAAAAACTAACGGAGGTCTGCACTGGCAGACCTCCCCGACGCTACTGAACCTCCCGGAGTCGTTTCCGGGAGGAAATTGGCATTGTCGGCTTGTGATTGGCTGAAAAAGCTGTCAGCCAATCAAAAGTCGTCAATGTAGGAGCCAATCAGGATGCGCAGATGTCTTCTACCAATCACTCCGTGGGGGTGTATCCCATAGTGATTGGCTGAAGGCATCTGAGCGTTGTGATTGGTTCCCATAAAGATAGACAAGTGTTTTAGCCAATCAGGGTGGGATATTGGGGTGTATCCCATCCTGATTGGCTCACACATTGACGACTTTTGATTGGCTGAAATTGATAGACAGCTTTTTCAGCCAATCACAAGCCGCCAATGCCAATTTCCTCCCGGAAACGACTCCGGGAGGTTCAGTAGCGTCGGGGAGGTCTGCCAGTGCAGACCTCCGTTAGTTTTTTTTCTTTTTTTTTTTTAGAGCGCGGATGGTTCCGCGGCCCAGCCGGGGCTGAAGGAGAGAAGGCCGGGGACATCGCGGGGAGGTAAGTTAAATGTATATTTAGATGTTTATTTGTGTATTTTATTTATTGTTTATATATTGTATTCATGTATTCATGTATTGTGTTTTTTTTTTTTAACAGGGCCGCGCCGGAAGAGCTTAACAGTGACTGGACATGCTGTAAAGGTGAGTTGAATATGTAGAATGTATATAATGTTTATTTATTTGATGTTAATGTTTTGTACTAATTTTTTTTTTTGTTTGACCCATAGGTTAGTGATCTGAAGCAACATCTTAAAGGTAAGTGGTCTTAATTTATTGATTTTAGCTTAGAATTAGGGTCTGTGTATGTAGTTAGGACTGTAATTATTTTATTTTATTTTAGAATAAGGGTCTGTGTATGTAGTTAGGATTTTTTGTATATTAGATAGATAGGGGGATGTATTTGATATAGTTAGGATTTATTTTAAATTAAATAGATTGTATGTTAGATAGATAGGGGGTATTTGATTAGGACTATATGTAATATATTATATGTAATATATTATATTTAATATATTATATTTAATATATTATATGTAATGTCATGTATTGTATGTAATGTATGTAATGTATTATATGTAATATATTATATTTAATATATTATATTTAATATATTATATGTAATGTCATGTATTGTATGTAATGTATGTAATGTATTATATGTAATATATTATATTTAATATATTATATTTAATATATTATATGTAATGTCATGTATTGTATGTAATGTATGTAATGTATTATATGTATTATTGTATTGTGTTTATCTGTCTTTCCTTTTCAGGTGTGTAATTTTTTTTTGTTTTCTGTACTGTAGGTTTTTTTGTTTTTTGTACTGTAGGTTTTTTGTTTTTTGTAATTAGAGTGTTGGGGAGGTTTATTAGGGGGTAGGTAGTGTAGGTAGGTAGTGTAAGTGTTAATAGATTAGTGTAGAGGGGGGTTAGTTTAGATTAAATGGTTTATTGGGGGTTATAGTGTAGTGTTTGTAGTTAGTGTCATGATGGTCCTTGAGGACCATCATGGCACTTATGTGGTTAATGTTGGGTTGTAACAGGCCCATAATGGTAATAATATACCCTTATGGGACTGATGGGGTTAAATAGAGCCTTATGCTGGTCTGTATTGACCATCATGAGTTAATGGGTTAATTTAGGCCTTATGCTGGTCTGTATTGACCATCATGAGTTAATGGGTTAATTTAGGCCTTATGCTGGTCTGTATTGACCATCATGAGTTAATGGGTTAATTTAGGCCTTATGCTGGTCTGTATTGACCATCATGAGTTAATGGGTTAATTTAGGCCTTATGCTGGTCTGTATTGACCATCATGAGTTAATGGGTTAATTTAGGCCTTATGCTGGTCTGTATTGACCATCATGAGTTAATGGGTTAATTTAGGCCTTATGGTGGTCTGGATTGACCATCATGAGTTAATGGGTTAATTTAGGTCTTATGGTGGTCTGGATTGACCATCATGAGTTAATGGGTTAATTTAGGCCTTATGGTGGTCTGGATTGACCACCATGAGTTAATGGGTTAATTTAGGCCTTATGGTGGTCTGGATTGACCATCATGAGTTAATGGGTTAATTTAGGCCTTATGCTGGTCTGTATTGACCATCATGAGTTAATGGGTTAATTTAGGCCTTATGCTGGTCTGTATTGACCATCATGAGTTAATGGGTTAATTTAGGCCTTATGCTGGTCTGTATTGACCATCATGAGTTAATGGGTTAATTTAGGCCTTATGCTGGTCTGTATTGACCATCATGAGTTAATGGGTTAATTTAGGCCTTATGCTGGTCTGTATTGACCATCATGAGTTAATGGGTTAATTTAGGCCTTATGGTGGTCTGGATTGACCATCATGAGTTAATGGGTTAATTTAGGTCTTATGGTGGTCTGGATTGACCATCATGAGTTAATGGGTTAATTTAGGCCTTATGGTGGTCTGGATTGACCACCATGAGTTAATGGGTTAATTTAGGCCTTATGGTGGTCTGGATTGACCATCATGAGTTAATGGGGTAATTATAGTTGCCTGGGGTTATTATTTTTAGTGCGAGTCCTTTCAGGACCTTTACGGTCCTTTGAGGACCCGCGAGGCGGGAAATTTAAAATTGAATTGCAGCAGGGTCACGATCGGTGCCGATCGGGGCCCCCCGCTGCAGGGGGTTTATATGGGGACACTTCGGGGGTCCCGATGGGGACCCCCAGCATAGAGGGGGGTTAATTTTAAGTGCCGCGGCCGGGATTGGCTAATAGTGTGCCGCGGTCCCTTTAAGGAGCCGCGGCGGGGAATTTAAAAGTTTTAAATGCAGCGGGGGGCCTGATCTATGCAGATCGGGGACCCCCCCTGCAATGGGTTTATGTGGGGACACTTCGGGGGTCCCGATGGGGACCCCCAGCATAGAGGGGGGTTAATTTTAAGTGCCGCGGCCGGGATTGGCTAATAGTGTGCCGCGGTCCCTTTAAGGAGCCGCGGCGGGGAATTTAAAAGTTTTAAATGCAGCGGGGGGCCTGATCTATGCAGATCGGGGACCCCCCCTGCAATGGGTTTATGTGGGGACACTTCGGGGGTCCCGATGGGGACCCCCAGCATAGAGGGGGGTTAATTTTAAGTGCCGCGGCCGGGATTGGCTAATAGTGTGCCGCGGTCCCTTTAAGGAGCCGCGGCGGGGAATTTAAAAGTTTTAAATGCAGCGGGGGGCCTGATCTATGCAGATCGGGGACCCCCCCTGCAATGGGTTTATGTGGGGACACTTCGGGGGTCCCGATGGGGACCCCCAGCATAGAGGGGGGTTAATTTTAAGTGCCGCGGCCGGGATTGGCTAATAGTGTGCCGCGGTCCCTTTAAGGAGCCGCGGCGGGGAATTTAAAAGTTTTAAATGCAGCGGGGGGCCTGATCTATGCAGATCGGGGACCCCCGCTGCAAGGGGTTAATGTGGGGGTGCTGCAGGGGTCCTGATAGAGACCCCTGCAGCATGGGGATGTGTATAGGGTGCAGGGGGGAGCCTCACGCTGCTGTCTCGGGCTGTTCCGAGGCAGCACGTAGAGGCTTTCGGATCCCTTGCGTGGACTTTTTGTCCACGTAGGGATTCTTACGATATGCGAGACTCGTGCATAGATTTAAGGCTACGTAGCTCTCTCGGAGCCTATTCTCGGCCATTTTCTCGCAGTCATATCGTAAAGCAGGCTGCGAGAGATTCGGTTCTCGCAAACAGCAGGAAAACTGCCTTTTGCGAGCACCGAGAGAACTACGAGGGAGAATTTAATAGGGCCCATAGTTCCGTAAATTTTAATTATAGAAATTAATGCTAGTTCAGAATTATATATAATTAAGCATAAGAAAAACATATTTTTCATTAAAATAAATCTAAATTTTTTATTTATTCGAAAGTGGAATATGAACAGATTAATTTCTAAAAACACTGTAATTAGTTGAAACACACTGTAACAATTTTGATTAAAAATATATATTTAAAAAAAATCTGATTCACTAAAAAATATAATAAAATATACAAAATAGATTTTTTTTAAAAATCTTATGTTTTAGAATGATTAAATTATAGAATAGTTTGCTAGATGAACATACTTTAAAATAATGAATTGTAGGTCAAATGTAAATTTTTCCATAAGAAAAATCTTTATTTTTTTGTTTATTTGAAAGTGGAATGATAAAAAAGATTAATGCCCAAAAAACACTGTAATTAGTGTTAGTCTATTGGAGAGGAAGCTAAGCATGCTGTTCTACCACTGCCAAATGAAATTAAGGCCCAATTATTGATAAATGAAGAGTGGTTTGTGCTGGAGCCTGGCCTGGAGTCGAGGAAATACATCTGTCATTTGGCCTGCACAGAAGTTATTCATGTGTGACACAGCATCCTGTGCATTTATCATGCATCTGTAGATTTTTGTTTTAATTCACTTAGCTGTCTAACTAGATTCAGTACTGTATGCCTCGTATGTGGTTGCAATTTGTACTGACAGATGCAGTTCTAGTCTGAAATGGTGTGTGACACTAGTCGATGTCCTGCATATTAATTATTATTGAAACCATTATAGCATTACCCATCTTGCGAACAGCATGTATTGCTTTATTTTTTGCATCCTCTACATTTAAATATGCTCAATTGCTTCATTCTACATGGTAACACACCTGAATCGATGAGAAGTTATTTGCCAGAAAATAAATTAACTGTTTCTGAGCTGAACACCAAGAATGCATATATATATATATATATATATATATATATATATAGCACAAATATATTTAAATAGAAATAAGATGACAATAAATATATAAAATGTTTCAAACAGAATGAAGATGTCACAAGTTTATTAGATATGTATATCTAATAAATGTCATGATAATTATTTGTCAATTGTTACAAAATAAATATTTAATGGATCGCTGGAACTTTTGTGAAAAAGTAAAAGCAAAATTCAGTTTAATGTAGCAAATTTCCTATTTCATGTTTGATTATAATGCGGATTTGATTATACCTCACAAACTTTTTTTGATTATTGACGTCTTTCATTCAGATTAACCTTTTACCATGTCATCTTCTTGTTCTGACTTCACCATGTATCATGAACACTCTAGATCTCTACTGATCTATAGCTATTTGTCCTGTTTTCATACCTCTTGTTTAATGCTACTTCCAGTTATTAGGTTGAACTGTATAATTGTGAATTGTTTGTTCAACTTACTAGACTTCCATGTTTAAGGACCAGCTATGCAATCTGTCTGTTTAACCATGCCCTCCCCATCTTCCTTCTCCTCCTACACCCCCTCAGTATTCTTTTGATAATCCCTTTGCGCACTCACTAACTTCCTTTTTACTTACCTAGGACCTGGACACACCTCTCCCTCTTACCTTACAAAAACTGCCTCTGACCTGGAACTATGCCCCCTCCTTTAATTTTACCATACGAAATTATTCCTGAATCATAAAACCACTTCTCTACCACCCGACCACCTCTAATTGTTACAGCTATATAGCAGTCAAATTACTCACCTGACTTTCCCATTTGCAGGTTATACTATCTGCCCACTAGGGACATATAGCATATTGCATACTAAAGCCATTCACCTCAAATTACTCTGATAGACCCCTTCCCTCTCACATTTAATTTAAAAACCCATTCTAACTTTGCACTCATCCTACCTTAGCCAGCTTTCTTTCTATTCCTTACCTTTTCCTTCCCAGGTTTTTGCCTCTTCCGTTCCTTTTAGATTTTAAGTAACAAGTTTTTAATCTTGTAGGGTGCTTTGGGAAAAAGTACTTTCTGCAAAGATTTTAAGCTCAAAACAGGGCCTTTCATCTTCTACAGTTTGTTAATATTGTATTTTTCCTTGTTCGTATCCACTGTACAGCGCTGTGGAATATGTTGGCGCGTTACAAATAAAAGATAATAATAATAATAATTCCTGACTTTATTTAATACAGTTCAAAAACTTTACAATTCAAAACAGTTTGCACAGTTCTTTGGATCGCTGTCAGTAGTAACTATTCAGTATCATGTGTGCATTTTGACTGGTACAAATTGGGACTGATAATCTTTGAATATTCCACATGCTATAAGATACTGCATATAAATCCGGATTTCATTTGTTTATTTAATAACTGATTAGCATTAAAATCAATATTTGAAGAAAAAAAAGTGCTGTGTATCTTTTAAGTCTTACATTGAACTTCAGAGTTTAAGACGGCAGCAAATATGCTTCTCTCCATCCCTGTCAGGTGCCTAGTATCAGAGTTTCATCACACCTTTTCCAATGAGCACTCACCATTTATAGTGTACCATAGTTACCCAACAGTCTAATAAACATTTCAGCTTTATACAGACAAATGAGACAAAAGTGTCCTAATTATATTATTTTTTGCACCTTTCACTAGGATCAATCATTCACCACAGAACTGAAAAATCTTGGTGATATTGGCGGGGTAGATCACTTTATTACCATTAAACTGTATGTTTAATGAAAAAAACAAAGTTTATGTTAATAGTTGTGTTTACTGCTGTTTCACATAAAAAATACAAAATCAGGCACACAAGCTAAGCATGCTGAATAATGAAATACAGTATGTTGAGCAATGGGGAAACAAATATGATCAACTGTGGGTTAAAACACCCATCAAAGCTATAAGTACTAATGTAGAGCTAGTAGACACTGACTTTGCTAATTTCCTATGAAAACATTAAATATGTCTGCATTCATATATGGTACATGGCGAATTTCACTTGGGTGTTTTTTGCTAACTTGAGTTTATCACTACTGAATTTGAGCACAATGTGTATTTTACTCCATATGACCCACACCTCTGTATAGCAGTTTATTTGGCATTTGTGAAGCCCACAACTAGATTTTTAAGGACTATGGTTTGCCACTAGCTTTGTTATCCCAACATTTACTGTACCTCAATAAATCTGCATCTAATTTCACTTCTCCATTTAAAGTTTAAGTTTATTTATTTTTTTTCAATTGGCCCATAAGCATTTGAAGTTACATTACGTGTACTAACAGACCAAGATTACCTAATATAAATCATATTTGAAAGATTAAATAAATTACACTGATAAATGTACCAGTATTTAAAAAAATAAAATAAAGTAAATTACCCATATATTGATAATAGCTTTTTATTAAAGTATTTCACTTTTTGGAAATACACAAATATTATAATTTATGCTAAAGTGTATTTATAGCACTTAATGTAAGTTGGATCTTAATAAAAATGTATTCCACACACAACACAATAAAAATAATTATAATTTGTTTTCAATTAGTCACTTAATTGTTCACATCTTTAGAGGACTGTTGACAATGTAATGTTTTACATACCTAGATTATATTCCAATTTTCTCATGCTCTTTATTCTAAATATGTGAAAAATATTTAGCAGAAACTGAATCAACACTAGGAAAATAGTATAGAACAATGTAAGCAAAGAGAATGAATTCCTCCTTCACAAAATATAAAAATATGTTTAACTTTCCTGGAATTCTATAATTATTATGCATAATTTCACTTTGACATAATCTAAATATGTTAAGAATAACCTGAGACCAAATAAAAAATGTTCGTAGATGAATTATAGAGCTGTGAATACAGTATGTTAACGCATCAAAAAAAGGGCCCTAATTTCTTGGTAATTTGTTAAAACTGTTTTGATTTGTATTTTACCCCTGTACAGCGCTACAGAATATGTTGGCACGTTATAAAATAAGAATAATAATAAAAGAAGAAATTCTGAATGCTCTGTTCTCATTTAATTGAATTACAGGAGTTAAAATGTAGGTTGTTAAATTAACATGGGGCTTTGCACTGATAAGCTCACAAATTAGATTTTAAAATATTTATATTGCAGTAGAAAAATATGGTTTCTTGCATGAGAAAAGTATATTTGGGAAATGGCAATGGGCTAGGTTCAGTAAGATTCTTAGTGAAGAGCTGAGATAGATTAAATTATATTTCCTTTCTTCACTGCAGTACTATCAAAATATTCAGTAAGAGCTTGAATACATGCAGCCTCATTAAATTAGGGGACCATAAGTCCAAAGTGAAGCATTTAACTGCTGCTATTAAATTTGAATGGGCTACGAGCTACGGGCAAATCGTAGCTCGTTCGTAGAACGTTGGATTTTCAGCCGTGTGGACGGTCAATTAGTGTAGACCGTAGTTACGGGTGTAGACGGAGCCAATGGAAGAAGAGATCGTCAGCATTACGTCACTGAAAAAGGGGAAGTGATTTTTCAAAGTCCTACAGGCTCAAATTACAATCTGCGATCAGACCTCCTTCAAGATGTAATGCAATATTGATAAAGCCGTAATCATGATATTCTATTACATGCGAGTTACAGTATATGTATTAACACATTGATTGCAGGGATCAATATAACACGAAATATACGGTGCCTTGCAAAAGGATTCACCCCCCTTGGCATTTTTCGTGTTTTGTTGCCTCACAACCTGGAATTAACATGGATTGTTTGAGGATTTGCATCATTTCATTTACAGAACATGCCCACAACTTTGAAGATGCTTTTTTTATATTTTTTATTGTGAAGCAAACAACAAATAGGACAAAATAACAGAAAAAGTCAATGTGCATAACTATTCACCCCCCCCCCCCCTAAACTCAATACATTGTAGAGCCACCTTTTGCGGCAATGACAGCTCCATGTCACTTTGGATGAGTCTGTATGAGCTTGCCACATTCTACTACTGGGATTTTTGCCCATTCCTCCTTGCAAAACTGCTCCAGCTCCTTCAAGTTGAGTGGTTTGTGCTTGTGTTGGGTTTGCGCCAGACATAGCGTTTTCTTTGATGGCCGAAAAGTACAATTTTAGTCTCATCAGACCAGAGCACCTTCCTCCATTCATTTTGGGAATCTCCCACATGACTTTTTGCAAACTAAAAACGTGCCATTTTGTTTTTTGCTGAAAGTAATGGCTATTTTCTGGCCAACTCTGCCATAAAGCCCAACTCTATGGAGCGTACGGCTTATTGTCGTCCTATGTACAGAGACTCCAGTCTTTGCTGTGGAAATCTGCAGCTCCTCCAGGATTACCTTAGGTCTCTGTGCTGCCTTTCTGATTAATGCCCTCCTTGCCTGGTCTGTGAGTTCTGGTGGGTTACTGTCTCTTGGCAGGTTTGCTGTTGCGCCATGTTCTTTCCATTTGGCTATGATAGATTTGATGGTGCTCCTGGGGATCATCAAATATTTGGAACCTAACCATGACTTCTCAACAACATTGTTACTTGTTTGGAGAGTTCCTTGGTCTTCATGGCAGCGTTTGGTTAGTGGTGCCTCTTGCTTAGGTTTTGCAGGCTCTGGGGGCTTTCAAAAAAGGTGTGCATATGTAATGACAGATCATGTGACACTTAGATTGCACACAGGTGGACTTCATTTCACTAATTATGTGACTTCTGAAGGTAATTGGTTGCACCAGAGCTTTTTATGGGCTTCATAACAAAGGGGGTGAATACATACGCACATGACAATTTTCTGTTTTCTATTTCTAAAAAATAGTTTTATGTATGTATTTTTCTCATTTCACTTCACCAACTTAGACTATTGTGTTCTGATCCATCAAATAAAATTCAGATTAACAAAACATTGAATTTAAGGCTGTAATGTTACAAAATAGGTAAAAAGTCAAGGGGGGGGTGAATACTTTTTCAAAGCACTGTAAACATGAAATAAAGTATTTTTGGGGGCCAATTTGTGCACTTGAGAATGTTGTGCTATTAATTCTAAGACCTAACATCACTTTTTTCCTTTTAATAAATGTACAGTAGTGTGTTTTTATTTGCATTACAAGTGCTACGTATTGGACTATACCCCCCTTGTGAGTCCTCTCCAGAACACGTTGAGCTTTGGGCTCCATTTGCATGGTATGGGCTAGCTTGCGGGTGACTTTGTTGCAATTTAATAGCTGAATTGACCAAGTAGTGGTTATAGGCTTAAAAGATTAAAACATTTGCTAGCTGAGAAGTTCCACGTTCATGTCCCGTAGGCATTTTTTCGGCCATCCTGCGGCTTTCCCCACAAGTCATCTGCGGGGAGGTTTAAGAGGCCAGTTTAATAGCTCAAAGTCATGTGAGCTACACTACTAGCTACGATTTTCAAAAACATAGCAATTTACTGAGGCTGATGGTTTCCGTAGGATCTCAAACAAGGTTGACTCATAGCTACTAGAATACTTGTGAAATAATTTAAATATTTATTACATGGCTCCCATAGGCTACTTCATGTAAAAATGTAATGATATATAGCCCGGTGGTTTAGGATGCGTAGACTTACATTTTATTAGTGTCCTGAAAAATGCTTCTTTAGGCTATTTCTTTCCTACTGGGATGCTGTAATCTTCGTAAGTGTCTTGTAAGTGTTTTGGTAAGGGATTTATCTGCTCTTGTGGCAGCACTTGCAGAGCCTTATGAGAACTCTTAGAGGAGCCATAAAATAGCACTTTAGGTAGGATATTGCATAGCAGCAGGGGACAGTTTACTAGTAAGGGATTTGCTGAGGGTGGTTTGGAATACGTAGGTTAGGGCGTACATGAACTTTTTACTTATTAGATTTCTTACAGGAGCCATGTATTTAAGCCCTAAAATCGGTTTAAGCTCATAATATCCATGCCACTCAACTAAATTTCGACCCACTTTTTTGCTTAGCCACTCTAGCGATTGCTATTGCCTATGGATCTCATTCAATTGTAATGTTTTAGAGATCCGGGCTCGCAAATGGAGGTCGCAAGCTACGATTCCTAGCGATTTGTTCAATTGCAGCTTACTCCCCTCACGCCTTTGATCTTTCACGGCTAAAAGATTTGCGGCCGCAAAACATCCCGATTTGCTATTCAATTGCTCCGATTTATACTTCCGTCAAGCCTATAAATGGCTAAACTCGAACAACAGGTTACTTGGCCCAAGGAGGTGTCGCAAAGGGCTTATTGTAGATCTTCAAATGCAAATATTAAAGCAATCCTGTACTTTTATTGAAAGTGAAAGTGATTTTTATGTCCCATTTTCGTCATAAAGTCCTTCGGAATTGGAATCCAACCTCCATATTTCAAAGAATTCCACGGGCTTGAATAACGAGTTACGGGCTTGGAGGTCATTCAAGCATGTAGGACTTTGGATGGAAATGAAACATTTTGTTGATGTGCAAGCTTGAGAATGTTGTGCTTTTAATTATAATGTCACACAATTTGTTCCACATCACTTAGGATTGATTTTATATTTGAATTTATTGTGCTCCGAGTTTGCAGGCTTGAAACACGAGTTACGCAAATGCTTACTGACGATAGCATGGTTTTCGATTATCGAGAATGGGGCCTAATTTGCGGCCCGGTTAAGTCGAGTTACGGCTCCTAATTGAATGAGGCCCTATGAGCGGCAAGCAGCCATGAAGAGTAATTGTCAATACTAAGGCACCACTTAAATTTTTACATTTCAATATTTGCAGCAAGTTGTTATAAAAAATCTGAGAATATTCATTGCTATGTTAGCCATTCGTTGAATGATTTCTATACGAGACTTAATTGAAATTAAAAATATTTTACCTTGGAAAAACCTTTATCTTAATTTAACTCTATCCCTTGCCCAAATGTATGTTCCACTGTAACAGGGTTGGGGAACATCCGGCCTTCCACGAATGCATGTGCGCAAGCACTCTGATGCTCCGAGGCCAGGAGGAGAGCATGCGAGATGAAGAGATACAAAGCGTCAGGAGAGATAGTGAGACACATAGTCGGGAGAGAGACAGGGGAGAGAGTGCGAAAGAGATAGGTGAGAGAGACACACACAGGAGAGAGAGACAGGATAGCGAGAGAGAGCAAGAGAGACAGGAGAGAGAGAGAGGGAGGGAGACACACACAGGAGAGAGAGAGAGAGGCCCAGGAGAGAGGAAGAGAGACACAGGAGAGAGAAAGAGAGACAGGATAGAGAGAGTGATAGACACAGGAGAGAGAGAGAGGCACAGGAGAGAGGGAGAGAGACACAAGAGAGAGAAAGAGAGACAGGATAGAGAGAGACACAGAAAAGAGAGGCAAGACAGAGAGAGTGACAGACACAGGAGAGAGAGAGAGGGGGAGAGATAGGGAGAGACAGGGGAGAGAAACACAAGAGATGGAGACACACATGAGAGAGAGAGACAGGACAGAGAGAGATAGACAGGACCAAGAGAGAGGAGGAGACAGAAACAGATCAGCGAGAGGGAGAGGCACGAGATAGAGAGAGACACACACACAGGAGAGAGACACATGAGAGAGATACACACTGGAGAGAGAGACAAGACAGCAAGAGAGAGACAGACACAAAAGCAAGGGAGAGAGAGAGGAAGAGGCAGGAGAAAGAGAGAGACAGGAGAGAAAGAGACAGGAGAGAGAGGCAGGAGAAAGAGAGATAGTTATTGAAACGTAAGTGGTGTGACATCCTACAAATGGCGACTACAAAGAAAACATTGTTGATGCAATGTCAATCCTTCCAAGAAAAGCAGTTGCAAGTAGCAACATCAACTATACCAGCTAACATCACACACCTTGCCAAAGGGAAGCAGTTTTAGCCATCATATTAGGGGTGAGTTAATTAAATGTTTGACCAAATAAATCAGGCTAATATTTAAGCTGATAATTTTCTATGGCCCAGGAATGATGTTATAAAGATCCAAATGGCCCTTGGCAGAAAAAAAGAAGCTCTAATAAGGTGTTTCAAGGCAAAGTTTATGGAGAACCTATTACAAGAATTTGTTCTCTCTAGAATGACTAGCTTCATGTTACAATTATAAAATCACTAGTTTTAGAGAAGCTGCAGCATTCATACAAATCTGCATTTCCAAAGCATTAAAAATATATTTTTTAAGATTTGGATCACTTTTTTAAATGTGTTTCACAAATATGTGTTTAAGCAAAAAACTATGAGCCTCTTTCAGTTAGAAGGCGCAAGTTATGCAGGTATAGATCGTATGTCTGTGGGCCTGCGCAAGTTAAGGTGCTATTCAATTCCTTAAGGCCGCAAGTAAGCGAAATTCGGAAACCATGCTATCCTATGTAGCATTTGCGAGCTTGAACATGATCAATTAAGCAAGGCCGTAACTCCCGATTGGAAACAGCCAATGGAAACAGAGATCATCATCATTAAGGCTTTGGAAATAGAGGTTGGATTGCAAAGTCCTACAGGCTTGAATTACGAGTTACGATTGGATCCACATTCCAGATATAATGCAATATTGATAAAACCGTAAATATGATATTCTATTACATGCGAGTTCCATTACATGTATTAACACATTGATTGCCATGATCGATATAATATATAAGAATTTAAAAATGAAATAAAGTATTTTATTTGGCCGATTTGCGAGCTTCAGATTGTTGTGCTATTAATTCTAAAGCCTAACATCACTTTCACTTTTTAATAAAAGTACAGTATTGTGTGTATATGTGTATTTAAAGTGCTCCAGACATGTCATTAAGCCCTTTGCGAGTACTCCTTAGTACCATTAACTTGTGGTTCAATTTTTGTTATTTGCTCGCTTGACAGGGTGGTTAGCGAGGGGGCATCAGAGCAATTGAATAGCGATTTGCGATTTTAGCGTTTGTAACTCTTGCGACCATGAGCGATAAAGGCTTGGAGGTGCATTAACTTGCGATGTTACCCATCGCATTGAATCGGTGGCTGGAGCCCGTAACTCGAGCGGAGCCCGAAAAAAGGCACCAATTGAATAGCAAAATAACTTGCGGGATACATTTACGAAGCCCGGTTATCCCGTAAGCTCAATTGAATGAGGCTCTATGTATTGAAGTAAGAAAAGTGGTATAGCTAATTTATTTTGCGTTCATATTCATGATTCATTCTTCTTTTACGGACAAAGATTCTGTTTCAAGCTTTATTCACATGTAGACTGTGTGAGGCTTTTAAAACTGTGGTTGATGGCTATCACCTGACCCATTACTAGATCTGCTAGGAACAACATAAGCTTATTAAAATGCATTTTAATGTGAAATAATTTTGGTATGTTCTGCCATTTAAGTTGCTGTTTGAAAAATGAGTTTTCTTATTATGACAAAATAGCAGGTGTTCTATGTCTTAGAACACACTAGGGATATTAGGTAAAATTATTTCAGATGTTACATTTCAAAACATTTTAACAGAGTGCATATGTGTAGCTCTGGATGGGATCATTATTAAAGGAGACTGAAACTTTTGCATTTTCTATCATGCATTTAAAAGAAACTTTTTGGAGATTACAAAAGATTGTATGGAAAACATGCCTTGCATATCCTATGGATACAAATGAACAGCCTTATTAAATTGCAATTTGGCTCCATATAAGCACAGAACATATATTTTTTTACAGAAGTGTTTAGTTAATGAACTTCTATCCAAAAGCAAGGTCTTCACTAACTAAAAACTTCTGCAAAAAAATGCTATATGCTTAAATAGAGCCAAATCACAATTTAGTAAGGCTGTATATTATTATTATAAACTATAGTATTACAAATGTTATGTAAAATGATTTTAAGTCAAGACATGGCTTCAATTCTAATGCAAATAATGGGTTGAATTGCATATTAACTTATTAAATAAATATTAATCATGTAAATCCCATTACTGATGAACACTGGGGCCCTCATTCTATTATCGGCCGTAAATCGGCCGCAAAGCTGCGATTCCTTGCGGGGCTCCCATTACCTTGCAATTCAATTATACGGCGCCGCAAGGCTATCCCCTTACGGCCAGCCGTATATCTTGCAATCGGCCGTAAGCTCAGATATCTTTAAATGCAAAAATAAATTCAAGACGGCACTGTAAAGCTCTGTAAATGCTAGGGATCATAATGGGGGACATGAGGATTAATAGCAACCCCCTCTCAAGCTTGCACATCAGCCCAAATCCGAGATTACATTAACTGTGGGTGGGTCTGTGGTTCTCCAAGCCCTCTGGACTTTTTACATGGATATGTGACAAAATTTTTAAAAAAAAATTATTTACGGATTTGAGTGTAGGGGAATGTTGTGCTATTAATGCTAACACCTACAATCACTTTATAGTCTCCTCAGAGTGCAGGATGGCTTTATTATGGCTTTATAATGTGCTTAAATGTGTGCCTGCGGGACCTTTTTGCTGCAAGTAAGCTGCGGCTCGGTTTTAGCCTTGCAGAGAGGGTTCCCGGAGCAATTGAATAGCAACTAGGATTTTCTTACGGCCGAAACTCTTGCGGCTGTTTAAGATCAAAGGCTTTCCTCCGGCGCGTGAGGGATAGCAAGGCGCCGGCCGCAAGCCTGCAGGAATCCCCGGCCGGAAGGGAATAGAATAGGCAAATATCTTGCGGCCGGTCCTTGCGGCCCCGCATCTCCTACGGCCGATAATAGAATGAGGCCCTGGGTCTTTAATATACTTAGAAAATCTCAGTGAATCTGAGAATCTAGCTCAATGGTGAAGAGACCCAGGATCCTCAGCTTACCAGCTCCTCATCGTTCAGCTATTCTAGACAATTTTGTTAAACAAAAGATTTTTCATCTTTTTTCTACAATATTCAATAAAAAGTACAATACATAATCTGTATATTATGTAATATGGTAAATATGCATACAATTAATAAAACAAAATGAGCAAATTGAATGGAATTTACTGCGAATTATAGAGAATTGGGAGTGGCTGTTTTATGCTATGGACCGCTATAGCAGCGTGGCAGGCTGTGTTTGGGCCTACAGCCTGGGAAAAACTGTGAAAGAAATTGTGTGCAAAGTTTGCTTGGAGCAGAAAAAGTATATGCTGTTTATTGGAGCTGGAAAGAGAAAAAAACAGTGAGGTGTTGACTGGAGCTGAGAAAAGATACAGCTGGTTTGAGTTTGGAAAAGAGGCACCCAGAGGGAAGTGTCCATACTGGTGCCTGAAGCTGGAGAAAGGAACAGACAGAGATACAGAAGCCCGCAGCTGATGAGCTATCTGCAGCAGAATGAAAAGCTGGACTTCTAAAGGATACAGGCTAGTAATTTGTGAATTAACTATTGGACTGTTTGTTTGTTGTTTTTGCTCCACATTGGTTTTGTTGGCTGAGAGCAGATAGTTAGGAAACTAGCTAACAATAAAGGGAGTGCTCCGGTGGGAGCTAGGCCTATTTTTTTTTTTATATGAATTTGTATTCATGAATTTGTATATCATTCTAGCCTATTATATGTTTAAGAATCAATTACTGGCTATAATAATGTTTTCTATGTTACCCATGCTTTACTTTATTACTCTTTAAAAGCAGATTTCTGCAAGTAGTGGCCCTTTAATTAGCAATCCAGGCTTCTTGAGGCCCTTTTTATGCCTTTACAGATGGTCAGATCTGACTACTGTGATAGCCAATGTCAAAATATCCCCCCAGATTTTTCAATTTGTGTAGAGAAGCAGATGTGTGGTATTTTTAAACTAAATATGGTATCCCCACAGATTTTCTTTGGCTCCTACACCTTTATCATGGTACCTTGTGAATCAACATCAATGAAGCAAATCTGACTACAAGATCCAGGCAAATTACACATTTCTCATTAATCCATACAGTATTTATGGAACACATATCTCCCTTAACAAATTTGATGTCATCTATGGACTTGAACCAAAGAGCAAGCTGTGCCTATTACAAATAATTGAGAGTGCTCATTTGCAGGTACACACAGTACACAGTAATTAGATATTTTATTATTAATAAGCACAAGCCAGGAATACATTTTATAAAGTATGTTTTTACAGACTCAAGCATAAAGTGTTCCATGTCAGAACAACATGAGAAAGTACATTAACATGACTATAACACCAACTTCTATATCAGGGATAGTCAACAAGAGGACCTGAGTCCAAATCAGGACCAACAGCACCTTTCTTCCAGACCTTCATTGCATTCTTAAATGTATCTTGTATCTCAAATGAATCGTCCACATGCTTAAGTAAGCTATCAGTTATATGATTTTCTTCTCTTAAATATCTTTCACTAAGTAAATTTCCTTCATATGCCACTCTGAATGCAATTTTATTAAACTGGTTGTGTATTGTGTATTTAAAGTTTTAAAAATGAATTAACTACCCTTGATTTATAGTTTTAAATGATTAACTATTGAATTTATATTTCTAAGGATCTTATATGAAAGGTATAGCAGGCACATAGGAAATAATAAAAAATGTTTCAAAATATATTTTCAGATAACATTTTGTCATTATTGATGTTGCTAAAAATTCTACCTTAGCAAGTTAGCATTTTATATATTGTGAACATTTTAATAACAATATTCAGTGAATACAATTTGTAATAATATTAATAAAAGATAGGCTATTGCTTAAGAATGTTATAATATAATAAGATATTTCCTTGTAAAGGCTGACATAGCTTTTGATGCTTTCTTCTGGGTATTTTGAATATGTGGATACTTACCTAGGATTTCAAGATCTTCTCTCATCAAACATCAGACAACAAGAGCAATACAGATCTCTTGAAAGAAATTTCTTTTCTTTTATGCTCGCTTTACCCTTAGTTTCACAACAAAATAACTTAATAAACTAAGGGTTACCATAGCAATTTCCATGGAAACATAAAATAGCTAAAACACTCATCTTCACGGCAGAGAAACCATATAGGCTGTAGGTCTCTAGACAGGGCACAAGAATAGATAATTTAAAAGAGATATTATATTTTTATTATTTTTGAAAAGATTAAACTTTTTTATTCCAAATCATTTTAAATTAAAATTGTCAACTTGCTGATCAGATAATTGAGAGATGTCAAACAATCTGATTTTATTCTAGTGTGCAGAATTACAAATTAAAGTTAGGAACAGATGTAGATCCTTTCCCCAAAATAAAACAACAGCATCGTATTAGTAATTAAATATTTTATAAATTATCGTATCACTTCATTTCGATTTATCTGAATTCAAGTTTCCTTGTGCAAGGGGCTGCATGATTAGTTTCTCGGTAACCAATAAACTGGATTAAATAACCTAGCTAGGTCTTTACCCAACACCATCTCCAACATATTTTTGGGGTCCTACTACTATAACTATGAATATTCTTAATTGTACGTCTCTCTCTTACTGGGAATCCCAGAGTTACACCATTGTCTGCTGCTTAGCCTCTGTTTTCAGTATGGGAACACATGCCATAAATTAAACATAACCTAAATTGGTAAATCCCCTTCTGGATTGCTACTTTGTCGTGGTGAATGGGCTTGTGTACTTTAATGGAGCTAAAAGCTATATCATGTAGGGTCTCCCAAGATGGGCAGGTCATAGCAGAGAGGTCAAAACAAATCCTGGTCCACTGAAGAAGGAGCTGGCAACACACTCTAGTATTTTTGCCATGAAAACTTTATGGATTAGCACAACCAGACACAAGATGTGCCTGTCGTGCTGCGGAACACAGGGTCGTAGAGAGTCTAACACAACTGAATGACTAAACCACAATTATGGTAAATCTAATGGATAGATAGTTGTGTATGGTAGTAGTCACAGCACATAGAGCATTTTCTTAGGCAACAACTATCTTATTAATTTTACTACTTTATCCAGCTTTATTCAACCTTTTCTCTCATGTGCATTTCCCTGTTCCATAAACTAAAACTAATATTACATAGAAAATAATATATAATTACATTTATTGTTATCTAGAGTTGGTTTGTGCAGATAGATCAAGGATCTACTCCATAATTCAACATTCAATATTAAAATTAATTGTTTATGGGGCTATCTATCCCACAGTTTGTTTGTTTGTTGCTGTTAGCCAATATATGCCTGACCTCAGAACCACAGATCATTAAAACATTAGCCATATAAGACCATTTGCCTAATTTAAAATATACCATTGTTAATTCCGTTGCCCAAATTGCAGTTCTTAATTGGCCAGCATGCCAAGACCAAAGATTGCTCTATCTAAGTATGTTAATTCTCCTTTTTGAGGCTGATGTGCTTGCCGATAAACAGACTTTTATAAGTCAGGATCCAATGTGCAGATGAGTTCACAGTTTAATGGACCACCGTAGCTTGGAAAAATGTTATATACGTGTGAACCACATAACCAACTAAATATGTTAGCAGCTATCATGAGGTATTCCATATCGGTCTAGTAGTCTATGGCCCCTATTCAATTACAAGCCAAAACTGTAAACCAAGCAATCGTAAGCAGCATTTCAGAGCGTGATTATGAGCAATGAAGCAAGGCCGTAACTACTGATTTAGAAACAGGTAATAGTAAAGCAGACCACCATGGCCCTTATTAAATTGTCCAAAACATGGATGTTAAACGTTAATCAATTAGTATTTAGAGGTCTGATATGCGATCGAACTCGCATTTCGGCAATGTACAAAATAATAAAAATGAATGGCTATACTGTCCTAGTCCATGTGGGTGGCCTGATATGTATTAAGCCATTGATTTCTGAGACTGATATGACACGGAAATGAAACATAAAAAATAATATTTTTTTATTACAGATTTACGAGCTTGAGACTGTTGTGCGGTTTATTCTAATGTCTTCCATTGCATTCTCCGTCTTTTAAAGTGCAGTATTTATTTATTTGTTTTTATTTACCGTGCTACTATCAGGTGTTTAACCACCTTGTGAGTCCTATCTGGTACCTGTAGGATTTTCTTCTACATTTGCCATTTATGGCTGTTAAAACATTTGAGGGCTTGAAAAAATATTGAATATTTAACATTTACGGGCTTGAAAGATCAAATGCTTAGTTGGGTCAGAGTTACAATTTTAACAATTGCAGGGATTTTGCGCTTCCTACCCGAAAATCATTTGCGGCTAGCAAAAAGACGCCAATTGAATAGCAAGTTAGTTTACTGGTCCATTACGTTCTCCAGTAACTAACAATTGCTCAATTGAATAGGGGCCTATCTGTAGCCTGATGGGAATGATTAAATTACTCTGCTAATTCCTCTATGTGGTTCTATTGTCAAATGGCCATTTACAGTTGCCATCTTTTAACAGAACCGAATAGATATCTGAATTAATGGTTCCTGCCATTCCTCCCAGGCTTCTAATCCGGTTAGGAACAAATTAAACTGTCTGCAGTCATTAAGGTAAATGGAATGCAATGAATAACAAATAAAGGCTGTATGTATTTCAACTTGTAAAACATTATGCACATTATCAATTCAAGTTGATAAAAAACGGTAATAATAATAATATGATATGTGAGTGGTCTGTTAAATTATTGTAAAATGTCAGTTTATTATTTGTAATATATTTCAAAAGGTTTAGATGTAAAATACAGGATTATGTAGTTGCTTCCTGTGTCAAAACGAAGGACAGACAAACCCAGGATAGACAAATACATTTGATCATTAGCTCAATAACATGGTGCTATGGTGCAGAAAGCTCAATATGTAGAAACATATATTCAGTTGGGTCAGTATAAAAATGTGTAAGATAATATTTAAAAACAAGCTTTTTGTGCAACGTAAAATTACCGCAGTTCTTAGGTAATCCTTAAGTCCACCCAATTGGTGGCTGCTGGGTTTAGTTTCCACTGTGCTTCCAGGTGAGGTGACATTGAAGAAGCTCTGTAATATGTGAAACGTGTTGAGAGATATTACCACAGTGATTGCTATTAACAAGTCTCCTTGGTAACACTAACATTATCAAGTTGTTGAGCTGCTGATTTGGAAGTACAGTCGGAATCGAGAGCTGCATCTCCAGCTACCTACTGGATAAACCAAAAGGGTTACCTAAGGACTGCGATAACATTGCTTTGCACAACTGATTGTTTATTAAATATTATCTTAGAAGTTTGAACACTAATGAATTGTAAAGGCTGCAGTCACCTTGTACCTCACTTGTACCTAGCTCAGTCCTACATACTTAACTATATTTTTTATTTAATTTAGCCATACAAATCACAATATAACAGCATTTAAAACTATAGATGATAACTACATAGACTCAAGGTTACAGCTGCTCACATAACACCTGCAGATTATTACCCACATTAATACTTCATACAATCTGTCTACCAAGCATTGGCAACATTATATAGTCATGTCCCAAAATGTAGGAGAAACATTCCAAAACAGAAGTTGTGGGTCCTGTATATTCTTACCTACATTTCCAAATTTGAAATGCTATAGCAAAAATTAACCGTATTATAAATATGTTACAAAAGTTGAAATAAAAGTGGAAAGCCTATTTGACATGGCAAGCATACCCATAGTTCTTTGTTAGTAGAAAATTAAAAACACCTTAGTAGGGCCCCTATTAAATTGTCGAAATTGTAGTTAATGTAGACCGTAATGTAGCCCGCAAAAGTTACTGCTATTAAATTGGCCTCTTTTAGCTACCCACAATCGATCTGCGGGTTACAGCCTGAAAATCCCTTAAGTTGTCAAAATCATAACGCAAATCACTATTAAATTGCTACAATTCCTCAAGCCCGCAATTGCTTTCACACCCGTAAATGGCAAATGTAGCCAATAATCCTACGAGTAGTAGGGAGGACTCGCAAGGGGATTAAACACTTGTTCATATCACTGTAAAAGCAATTTAAAAAAATCAATACTGCACTTTAAAAGACAGGGAAAGTGATGTAAGACATTATAACCAGACATCCTACCAGATAGGACTCGTAAAGGGGTTAAAGACATGTCTGTAGTACTGTAAATGCAAATAAAAATCAATACTGCACTATAAATGATGGGGAAAGTGATGAAAGACATTAGATTTAATTGCACAACAGTCTCAAGCTCGCAAATTTGCAATAAAAAAATATTTTTTTGATGTGTAATATTGATCAATGAGTTAATACATATCATTGAACGTGCATGGACTAGAATAGTAGATTTATTGATTTTTGTAGATTTCTGGATTGCGAGTCCGATCGCAAATCTGACTTCTAAGCACTAACTGATTGTGGTTTAACCTCCATGTTTTACTAACATCATGATGACAGTCTCATTTAGTATTGGCTGTTTCTAAATCTGTAGTTACGGGCTTGCTTAATTGATCATGATCATGCCCTGAAATGCTACTTACGGTTACATGGTTTACGGTTTTGGCTTTCGTCCATGTAGCTGCGGGCTTTTTCATTTTAATCGCTCGGTAACTGCTGCAAATTTCAAGCCCAGACTTACAGGCTGTATGAAGGCACCTGCTGGCTTGGAATTTAATAGGGGCCTAGGTAGAAATGGAAAAATGTATAAAAACTTCAGTGTAAGTTTACTGACAAAAATCCTACTCTTTAAATAACCTTAAAATAATAAAATACTTGGTTTACCAATATTTTTAAATTATGCCATATATGGAACCTTCACTGTGTCCCTTTAAATGACTAACTGCAGCTTTTAGCACAGTTTCTTACCTATGTGAATTTCCCAATATATTGTAACTATTACAACATACCAGATGAAGCAAACAGAAGGGTCATTATTACATGTGTGAATACACTCTATACAAAAATGTCATAAACTTAAAATAGCCTCTTTTAAAGAATTACACTAAAAATAAGCAACATTTTCTTAAAGTGTAAAAAAATATGGCCCCCATTTAATTCCAGGGTCATAATTACAATGCCTGTGGCTGTAAGTCTGCGGGTTAGAAATTTGTTAAAATTATGGCTGTATTTAATTAACTCAAGCCCTCAATTACAGGGCTAAAGCCTAAAACCTGTAAACCCTTGCCGCCTCCACAAGTTGTTAGTGGCCTGGAATACATGGGGTCCGCAGGTGCAATCTTAACCAGGAATTACAGTGTGCTCCACAGCCCTGTGAGCCAATAGAAAGCGGGCTAATGGATAATGATTGACAGGGAGAGATAATAAAACTGTGATCCTGATGCCCCTGCGATGACTGTGCTGTCATTTCTCACAAAATAGCACGAAGGTTCCGGAGTTGGTGGTTGGAGCATTGAGAGAGAGAGAGTAGGCGTTTTTACAGAGCAGGTTCTTGTGATTTTGATTTCTATTTCTCAAACACTAATTTTACACTTAATATTTGATAACACATCCAGTATTAAATGATCACACATAATATAAATACACATAGATACACATGTAGATAGGTCACTACATCCACACACCCCCACCCCATACCCCAACAATGAAAAACTAAACATAAAACATACAATTTGTTACCTCATAAATATATTCACATAAAATTTTATTGATTTATCCTTCTATTATTTTGGGGATTATGATGGAGGGTGGAGGGGAGAAGTGAGGAGGAGATGAGGAGGAGAGAGGTGTCAATGGGGAGTGGAGGAGAGAGAAGTTGTGAGGAGAAGAGTGGAGGAGAAAGGAGTGGTCGGGGGAGGAGTGGTGAGGAGAGGAGATGGGATGTGCAGTTGCCCATAGTTATAGGCACATCAGTGTCAGGGTCAGAGGGGGAGGGGCCTGATCCCAGGGGGATCATCTACAGTCAGAACGGAAAGGGTCTCGGGGCCCCTTAACTACAAGCATGAGGAAATGGTGGTTCTCCTCAGTGCAACCTGTGAGCGCCCTGCCATCCTTGCAGGAGGGAGGGAAGCTAGGCCCGGGTGCAAGGCCCAGGCCTGGAAGGAGGTAGTGGCCGCAGTCACAGCATTGGGCTTTGCACAAAGGATGTGAGGTCTGTCAAGCGCCGCTTTGATGACGTCCTGGCCAAGGTGAGGAGGATGATGGCCATTGAGGACAGTGCAGCCGCAGCACCAAATGGTGACTCCCAAGTGACTGTAAGGTACATTGAGTGGGAGAGGGTGCTCAAGAAGATGTTGACCCAGGTGCCCATTGCTGGAGCTCTAAGCCTGGTGGCCCAACAGCATCCAGCTTTTTTGTCTGGTGAATATCAAATTCACTGACATGCCACCACATGTATATCACACACACATAGAAAACACACAACACATGTCATTAGTGGACACAATACGAGTAATCATCCAATAGGGAGTCCATCTATGGGTGTGCCACCTGTAGCATATGCAGATACAGGACACAGCCGGATTCAAGATAACGTCATGAGCCAATAACAATCAAGCTCCTGATCCAAAGAATAGATCACATCTAGCAAATGATTGCTACTTTTGGCCCTGTGCCAAGGCGGAGAAGGATGTAGGGACTGCTCATATATTGGACCTGCTGAACAGCACTCCTCAGTGACAATCTATTGGTCCACATGTTAACGTAATCTAGCTTGGCTACAGAGTATTGGATCATGGCCTATGTGATGGTAAAATGTTGTATGCAGATGTCTACCTGCCATCACATGGACCACGTATATATTTAACATTTCACCAATTGTTGGTCACTGAGGAATGCAGTGGAGAAGAGATGTTGCAGTCCCTATCTAAAAAATGGAAATGTGATATCTACAATCGCCAGTGTTTTAATTACAGCTAATGGAATGCTTATTATTTTATAGGAACACATCTTGTTGAGACAGAAGCTGCAGGAAGCAGCTTAGTAATGAAAAGGGAGGACTGGAGTAAAGCATATTTACATAAAGAAGGGAAAATATTCTGTGAAGATGGTTCTCAGTCTGAGATACCATGATGTTGAACAATTGCTGAATTATGTTTAGCACATCTATATGTCAGAGGACTTCCTTTGTTAAATGTATGTTTAAAGGACCACTGAAGTCAGCATATGTACTCTGCGCCATCATCATTAATTATTGATTGTAAAGCCTTTGAATGCCTCTCACACAAATCTGCATAGATATTACGTTTGGAGTCTGTAACTGTTACCTATTCTAATCTAGATTTGTTAACTTCGATCTAAGGCATATTATGTTGGTGTAATGGTAAATGGTAAGTCATTGGTGTGTTATTAAACACTGTAGTCAATTACCACTATACCAATATACCATGGAAGCATAAAAGTTAATATATCTAGTAACAGTTACAAAGTCCATCTTTACTAAATGTTCCATGTAGATATTTATTTGTATTTCAGTAAATAATGGAATGAGTTACAAAAATGGCATTTACATGATGCTAGTAACACTATAGGCTACCACCTAAGGTGTACAGTAACTACTAGGAGGCACTTTGCCAAAGGTAGCTTGCTAATGCAACACCTCACATATTTAAACACTTATTCACAATCAAAACTCAAAATAAATTAGAAACTATAAACTGGTTAAAATATTATACTATTCCTTAGCAAACAGCCAATCAAGCATTGTTTGGTACCTTTGTAAATAATTAGTGGAAACTGGACATATACCACCACTGTTTTAATTCCATGCTCAATAATCTCTCTAAAGATCGTTAAAACTGAAGTTCAAATCACTTTCAGACTGGCACACATATAAACCTGACTCCTGGAACAGATAGCTACAGCCTCCTAAGGCAAAATAGGCAATTTTCCACTGTTTTCTATCATCATGTACTGTGAACTTTTAACTTGATTTTGCTCCACAAGTACAAGTACTCCACAAGTACTTATATACACAAAGTAACCATGTTTGTATTAAAGGGACATGAAAAGTTCACTAGGAATTTAATATTTCTATGTATCTATTTACTTTTATGTTCTTTATTTTAGGTCTTCAAAGTCATGATAATTTTGCTGTGATAGTAAACACCCTCTTCCAACATCCTCAGACACCACTGTACACATGGACATCAACAGATGGAGAACGCAGTTTGATTATTTGCTTTGTAGCCAAAGATGGAGGCCCTCTATACAATCAGAAAAAAACAAGACCTGGAGCTGACCCCAGCTCAGACCATGAGCTTCTTATTACAAAGTTCAGAAATTACACCGAGGAAGAGATGGATAATCATCAAACCAATTAGATATGAAATAAACAATATCCACTGTGAATATGCAGTGGAGGTAAAGACTAGATTTAAGGGACTAGACATGGTACATAGAATGATTGAAGGACTTCGAACAAAAGTTTTTGACATTGTCCAGAAAAAAGCAAAAAGAATATTCCCAAAGGAAAAAAAACTAAGAAAGCAAATTGGCTGTCGGATGAGGCTTTGAAACTAGCTCTGGAAAGAAGGAAAGTGAAAGGTAGTGAACAAAGGAAAAAAATTGTCTTACTGATTGCAGAATTTCAAAGTATAGCAAAAAGAGACACAGATGCATTCTATAATGAGGGATGTAAAGAATATGAAGAATGGAAAAGCCAAGAGATCTCAACAAAATCGGTGATTTAAAGGGTACCTTTCAGGCAAAGCAGGCGTTATGTAGGAATCTATTTGTGGACCTGGTTCCAAACATGAACAACGGAATGGTTCAAAATCAGGCAATGAGTGCAACAAGGTTGTATATAGTCACATTATTTATTCAACTTATAGGCAGAATACATCATGTGTGTGGCCAGACTGGATGGATCCAAAGCTGGAGTTAAATGCTGGAGGAAATATCATCAACTTCAGATACAAGGATGATACTACTTTAATCGCTGAAAATGAGGAGAAACTAAAGGGCCTATCAATTAGGGTGAAAGAAAAGAGTGCAAATGCCGGCATTCCCCAGCATAAAAAATATAAAGATAATGACAAACAACAGTCTCAGTTCCTGACAAAAAAATGGTAAAGAAAAGACAGATTTTATTTGTATGAGCTCTACGATCTCTGTACAGTAGATGGTGACTGCTGCCATGTGATTAAAAGATCTTTGCTTCTAGCAAGGAAAGCTAAGGCAAATCTAGACAAGCTATTGAATTGTGGTTCTAGAGACAATTGCTTAGAAGAATGCCCAATAAATCAATACTACAGCAAATCAATACAAACTGTACACTGGAAGGTTTAATCATGAGGCTAAAGCTCAAATAATTTGATAACATCATGAGAAGGCTGGATTCCCTAGAGATGCTGGGAAATATTGAAGGGACAAGATGAAAGGGATGACAGACGGAGAAGAGTTTAGATTATGTAATTGAAGCAATGAACATGAGCTTGAGGGGGTTCAGAGGTCCAGTGGCTGGCAGATGTGTCTGGCATGCTTCAGTCCACATGGTCACAGAGAATCAGAAACAACTGAAAAACTGAACAACAAAAAATTGGCAGTAAATAGTATTAAAAGACTTAGTGTAGATGTAAGATAGTAGTATGTTTATTTTTTGAATTTTAGGGTTATTGCTAGGTTATTGATATGGCTTATAGTAGTGACAGGTGGCATAGTAGAGTTATGGTTATATGTGTATAGTTATGGATGAAAAAAGTTAGCATTGAAAAGACAGATGTAAGGTTTTTACATTGTATGGATCTCTTTGGTTTGCATTGAGTGATACTTGTTAATCACTCGGTGCTGTTTCTTGAGCATCATTTGTTGATAAGTGGTTAGTAGTAGCAACAGCTTTCGAGAGTTGTCTGGTCTACCAGGACAGTTACACCAACTGATTTTAAGATCTCAACTAATTTATTGCCTTGTAAAAACTCCAAATAATATCCATACTTTAAATATATATTTAACTTCTCTATTATATGTCTTTCAGATGCTATTAAGTTAATTTATATGTTGCAAATTAATACTCACAATTAAAGTGCAGTAAAATAAAATGTGTTAGATCTATTTTCATATAAACATTATTCTACATACATTAATTTATGTTTTAAAAAAATCTAATTATAGTTTTATTTTTTTTCAATTTTACTGTAGCTGTTTGTTCAGCCTGATTGGATGGAGAATTTGATGTTTATGCATTTTCAACTTTTTTTTTTCATTGTATTTTGTTTTATATTTCTAAAATGATTCTTATTTATTACCAATTTTTAGACATCACTAATGTAGTTAAGAAACAAATAACCTTTGTAAAAATTTGCGTGATGAGAACAAATTAATGAAAATAATATACTATGCTTACAAAATATACTTTATCATTTTTTTTATTTTTATTTTATTGTTCAAAGACTCAATGTTAAGGAAGAGACAAGGGTCAAATCTGGATAAAAGCCCACATTCTGTGTCTCAGCGTCTACCTAGGGATGGAGCTGGCTTCTTATCAGGACTGGCAATTAGACGGTATGGGTAATATTTTTACAGCTGTTGTATTAATAACACATACAGTGTATCCAGCCAGGATTTGTTGGAGACACCTCAGGAAAGCGAATGATGCAAATAACAGATGGATGTGGAGTGTTCTTATAAACAATTAGAGGGATATTATCATATTGAAAAGGAATTTAGAAAAGTCCTATTTAAACAACAGTAGGCCAAAAATATGGGTGGTTGAAAATAGATTTTATACTCATATATAACAATGAAATAAGCAGAAGAATTTTGATACCTGCACAGTAGTTAAAGGGACATAGAAAGTATTTTTATTTTAATAAATAATAGCTGATCGCTTCCTAATTGTGCAAATCTTTCTTATTGTGCATATACAATGGGATTGAAGCTTCATTGTTTCACATTCATTAAAATGGGATGCAGAGACTCTGGACATGCCACTCAATGGCAGTAGAGTACAAGCGTATACTGTATGATGCACATTGACTGAGGGTGCATGCATCGGTGCTTAGCACTGTTAGGTCATGACTCAACCGATTTAGAACTGGGCATTTGTTTCTGAAGTTGGAGAAGTCATTACAGTTTTAGCATTGTAGTAATGGTCGCTACCATGCCATGGTGAAGGGACTTCAAGTTTCCTGTTACAAGGGACTGAAGAATTAATTTCTCGGTAACCAATAAACTGGATTCAATAACCTGGCTATGGGCCTCATTCTATTATCGGCCGCAGCCGTTGCGGGGCCGCAAGGACCGGCCGCAAGCTATTCGGCTATTCTATTCCCTTACGGCCGGGGATTCCGGCAGGCTTGCGGCCGGTGCCTTGCTATCTCTTGCGGCCGATCGCGCCGGAGGAAAGCCTTTGATCTAAAACGGCCGCAAGAGATTTGCAATTCAATTGCTCCGGGAAACCTCTCTGCAAGGCTAAAAACGAGCCGCAGTTACTTGCAGGAAAAAGGTCTCGCTAGCACCAATTAAGCACATAAAATAGCTCAAATAAAGCCATCCTGCACTTTGAGAAGACTATAAAGGGATTTTAGGTGTTAGAAAAAATAGCACATAATTATCCTGTACTCAAATCCGTAAAATATTTCATTTTTAATATCCGTAAAATATCCATGTAAAAAGTCCAGAGTGCTTGGAGCACCTCAGACACACCCCCGCCGCAGCCGGCAAATAAACAGTTAATTTGAACTCGGGTTTGGGCAGATGTGCAAGCTTGAGAGTGGGTTCCTTTTAATCCTCATGTCCCCCAATATGATCCCTAGCATTTACAGAGCTGTACAGTGCAGGCTTGAATTTATTTTTCAGTTTTTATATTTCACAGTTTACGGCCGGTTCCAAGATATGCGGCCGGCCGTAAGATGAGATCCTTGCGGGGCCGTATAATAGAATCGCGAGTTAACTGAACCCTCGCAAGGAATCGCAGCCTTACGGCCGATTTACGGCCGATAATAGAATGAGGCCCTATGTCTTTACCCAACACCATCTCAACATATTATTGCGGTCCTACCACTATAACTATGTATATCCTTAATTATACTTCTCTCTCTCAATGGGAATCACCGATTTACACCATTGTCTGTTGCTTACCTTCTGTTTTCAGTATGGGAACACATGCCATAGGTTAAACATATCCTATAATGGTAAATCCCCTTCTGGGTCGCTATTTTGCCATGGTGAAGGAGCTGGTGTACTTCAATGAAACTGTGATCTTTGCCATGAAAACCTTATGGATGAACACAACCAGACACAAGATGTGCTAGGTGTGATGTGATCCATATGGTCACAGAGAGTTGGACATGACACTGCATCTGCTGATGAGTTCACAAGCAAGAATTTGATACATATTCTGGATATAACAGCCTTACTGGATATAACAACTATGCTGTAGGTATGCTATTTTTGTCATTCTGGAGTGAATGAACTTGAATGTTGTAAGAGACTTTTAAAAAGCTTGGAAATATGAAATATCCAATGTAAGTTTATTTTTACACACATAAAATAGGTTACAATTCGGTCAATTAGAGGCATTAAATAAAATAATGGGTTCTGTGTCCTTTTATGATCCATGATTTGTATAAGACTGTAAAAATGTTATTAATAATAGAACCGTAATATGGATTTATCATCTTGATAAGATCAATAAGATATTTGGTCTAGGGGAAACAGTACATACATGTGCCGCAAACTTATAATTTATTTATGTACTTTTAAAATTGTTTCAATTAATTATTTTCTGGAACTTTTTTCATTTAAATATTATAAAATATGACTCTTTATACTCTATAAAGAGTAATTACCCCACTCTATGAAACATTCATTAAAAAGATAATATTTAAATTTTCAAGTGACAATGATACTAAAGATACATTTATTCTATAACTGATCTACTATTTAAAATATCTATTTACTCAAACAACGTGATTTCTGAATCTTCTACCATCCAACTTCTAATACTGACACCTTGTAGTAGCCTTCTTTTTATGCACAATACCTTCTTCCTGAAATATATTTAATCCCTTTATATATTATATCATCTTAGCCTCTCTATTCCATTATTTAAACTTAAAAATGGATAAAAATGGAAAATAACCTGTAATATATTACTTATTATATGCAATTATTCTGCTGTGGAATCTACTTTTTTGGTTTCTGCTGATCAGTTATAGTGGGAGGATTCACATAGGGTGCAGTTATCTGGTGTTTTTGTTGCATTTCATGGATTGCAGTATTTCACCCCTAAAAGTGGTCAAAGAGGCTAAAACTATTAAATGACCTGTGGAAGGCTCTTGTTTGTGAATTATGTAACAAATTAACAACATTAACAACTATGTAAGCCATGGGCATAAACACATTTTAGAGAAAAACATACTTTTTGAAGACTGTTTATAAATAGAGGATTTCATTTTCATTTTTGTTATGTCACTTCCTAAGAGTTATTGTGAAGGTGCATTTATCAGTGGAAGAAGGAGAGAACAGAGAGATCTTTCTTAGATTTCTCACTGGCTCTGAAATTGTCTGCTTGGATCAATTTATGCAAGCACTCATCTCCAGAAATGTAAACCTCCATCAAGGTGTCATGGCGCCATCAGGGTCCAGAAAAAGGAATTATTTTTTATTTAATTTAATTAAAAACTAGCTTTAATGATGCTGACCAATTTAAAGTTACTCTAAAAACTCATTAGTGTAGTTTCATTCTTGACAATTTATCAACCAATGATAATGACAATTTAATGTAGGGAGCTTTAAAAGCAATGGCTTATGCATCTTCTAAGAAAAAAGAAACTAACTAATTCAATGTTTTCAATAAAGAACAGCCTACCTAGCTAATATTTACAACAATATTCTAGAAGGTAATTCTGTACATTGAGACTAATCATAGTTTTACCTCACCCCGATAAAGATTTGATCTTACCAACATCACAGACCAAATTCATTCCTAAATCAAGACTTAAAAATTTGTAAATCCATAATGGCCGCCAGATTGCAAACAACTATGCAAACGACCATCTCAGTAAATCAGACAGGATTTTTACATGATAGACATTTATTACAGCCTTATATAGAGCCCTATTCAACTGGCCAAATCACAATTTAATAAGGCTGTATTATTAAGTATTGATGCAGACAAGGCCTTTGATAATATTGGCTGGCAACATCTAATTCAGTTTTTCAATTCTAAAGATTTGGATCTACTTTTTTGAATATATTTGAAGGAATATATAACAATCCTACATCTTTTCTTACCATTAATAACTTAAATTCTGACTGCTTTCAATTAGAAAGCAAGACACAGCAAGTATCTCCATTACTTTTTGGCGTTCATTAAGTTTCATTTTGTTTTAGATTTAAAAAAAAAAATTTTTACATATAAGAAATTTTAAATAAAAATAGAGCAATTTTGTTTTCATAAATCAACATTACATACAAATTACACTGTATTTGATTTTCCCCTGCACCATGGTCTGGGCACGGTACGCCTTGCTTGGGCACACAATATGGAGTGCTGTGCCAGTTTAGATTACTGGCTTGGTCACTGTCAGCAGCATCTCATGGTTTATCCCCTCCCCTGCTCCCTTGTCTGTTGCTTGTTTCCTGGCCATTTTTATCAGCAGGAGCTCCTTCGATGGTTTACAGTCCATTACAGCCTTTCCCAAGGACCAATAAGCATAGCTGCTCCCATCCAGACTGTCTGCTTGGCCTGGGTTCTGCTAACAGTCCTCTGGCCCAGGGTTATATACAGTCCATCACATCCCCTCCCCAGACCCCTTGAAAACTGTTAGGGCCCTCTGAGGGCAAGTCATCTGTGGACCCCTGGTACGCTCTCCCCAGCTCCTGGTACTCTGGGGCATGACTTCCTCCCTGCCTGACTGACAGGGCTCCTTCCAACTTAATGGCTAAAACCCATCCAAAGATGCCTCATCCAGCAACTCCATGTTTTCAGCCTTCAGCTGCAGTTTTTGCTGAATCAAATTAGCCTCCTGAGACCATGGTTCTACTTCCAGCCTTTGACAGCATTTAAGAAACAAGTTATTCTGCCTCTTTACAGTCCCCAGGCCACACTCAGGATCACCATATCCAATCTCCCAGAGCCCATCCATTAGCTCCAATCAAAAATTGTGATCCCGTCCAAGGGCACTAACAGATTTTGCCAACTTGTCATATTTATCCTCCAGAGCAGTCTCTGTCCATACAAGTTCCTCCAGCCAGCCCGACAGCTCATGGCCCTGCCAACCATTGCCTTAGAAGAGCCATTCCATGACTGTCCTTTGCCTCCCTTGTCACATGACTCTCCTCCTCTCTGCCTCCTCCAAGCCTGCAAAAGGTTTCTGCCTCCACTGGGGATAGAAGTTCCACATTCACACGAACTGCGGAAAGGGCAGTTAAGTACCTTTCTCTTCTCCCTCTGGATCTCATGCACTATTTGTGTCTGGAGGGTCAGCAGCTGATCCGTGGTTAGCTCTGGCATAACAGCCCTCCACTTGTGGAACCTCTAGGACACCTCATCCTCTTCAGCTGCAGATAACCTGGGGCCAGGGACTGATTGAATTTGAGTCTGAAATTTTATATGGGACATTTTATATTTTAATATTTTTGGATTTGTTATATAGGAGAATCTGATTGCGAATTAATGTTTGTTATTGGAGAAATAAGTTGAGATCTTTGTCTTTTTCTTGTAACATACCATCCCTTTTAAGGTATTGTTAGATATTTTAATGTTGTAGAAGGTTGCCTGGAATCTTGATCCATTACATTCAGACGCTGAAACAATTGTAGTCCCATATGCAATTGACAAATTATATATGTTGTGTTGTGATATGATAAAAGTGATTAAAAAGGGAAACCACAAATATATTGACTATAAGGAGATTATAAAATTTGGAGAGATGGTCTAATATTTATTCTCTTTTCTAAAGTAATTGGAAAAAAGTCTGGGAAGAGTTAAACTATGTGTCTTTCAAGTTATATATTGTTTTCCTTTTATTTCCACAATCAGTTATATTGAGTACAAAGGGAATCCGAGAAGGTTTACAAGAAATTGCAATGATATTTAGTACATACATCCAAAAAACATAGTGTAACAGTCTCCAAACAAAGCAATAAAGCCCATATGAAAATGAACCCCATATAAGAGTGGAGCTTGAACTATTACTTCAGACTAGCTCCTCCATCTCCAATCCATAGCATTTAAAGATTTTTCTTTTACGTTTCTGTGAATATGTTTCTATAAAATTAGAATTCACAAAGGGGGCGGTATACAGCAAACAATTAATTGAGCCCTACTTAGGGTTTTTTGCCATCAAGATATACATAAGCCTACCTCACTTCACTAGTTTACGGCCTACATTACTGGCTCCAGTCACATTTCTTAATGGAATGAGGATCAATAAATCTTCTCATCAATTAAATATTTAGGATTAAATAAACATATTGAACTGAGTTAATTAGATGCAACAGATTTCTCCTTGATTATCAAAAAAAATATTTTTCTGGGTAGATTTAGTAAAAATTATCTCTTTCCCTAAACTGTTATATCCCCTCTAGGTTTTACCATTGTATCCTAAAGAACAAGCCTTATTAAATTGTAAATCAGCCAATTGAATAGGGCTCTATTTAAGCACATAGCATATTTTTTTACAGAAGTTTTTAGTTAGTGAAGACCTTGCTGCTGGATAGAAGTTTACTAACTAAAAACTTCTGTAAAAAAATATGCTATGGGCTTATATAGAGCCTTATTCCATTGGCCGAATCGCAATTTAATAAGGCTGTAAGCTTTTAAATTAACGTATTCAAATGTATATTGTGCAAAATACAAAACCTATTATAACATTAAGAAAATAATATAAACCTGTCTCTGCAGGAGGATTTATCTTTCCTTATGTTAACATAACCTAGCTGCTTTATATATTCACACCGCATATTGCATTACTTTGCAGTGCAAATTGACCCCATTACTTATCAAACAGCAATTATGCTCAAATATTTCCTTCGAAGCATTACTACTTCCTAAAGAAATACAATTAAATAATTGTATATGGTCCACCTCTAAAGCATAGCATAAGTGCACGGTATTAAAAGGAATCCTGTCTATTTTTTTTACCAATAACCAATAATACCCTATTTCAAAATAATTCTCAAATAAAACAAGTCAAAAATCGAACAGATCTTCATACACTCCAGTATTATCTTTTGAAAAACATGCCATGAAAAGTTCTTGCTTCTTTTCAAAGTAAATCATTTTAAAATAATTACATTACAAATTAATCTGACCACCTCATCACACCTTCCACTTATTGCCCCCTCCACCAGAACCTACAGAAAGCTCCAATCACTTGACTCACAACAATTTTCCAATGCAACCCATTCTCAGCCCCCTCACCACTCTCAACTGCCTTGATACTGCCACCTCAAGTACAAGATACAAACTTGACACTTGCTCCAAAAACTACAGGCACACTACCTTGCTCTCATTCACAAACAGGGCACACAATGCAAATACGCTATATCCAGAGGTGTTCCTGTACTGCTGAATGACTATGGAGGAAATCTCACACTTTATAAATTAGCTCCTACTTGTCTGCCCTCGATTTTGCGAAACAACAATACTTTTTATTGTTAATATCAAAAGTCTGTTTTCTATGTTCTGTCCATGCCCACATCTATAAAGTCAACTACAACATCTAGAAAGTGTAGAGGGGGTAAGGAACGCATTAACTTGTCATGGGGGAGGAGATGGAGAGGGTTAGTACACTCAATAGGGAGGTATTGCTAAGTAACTCAAGTACTGTGGCAGGCACTTCAGAACTACAGACTCATAACATAAGGTGTATGCTTGCTAATGCCATAAGCTTGCCAGGAAAAATGGGAGAGTTAGAATTATTAGCAGTTAATGAGAAATGGGAGTTAATAGGCATTACTGAAACATGGTGGGATGAATCTCATGACTGAACTGTTAATCTGGATGGTACTAACCTATTTAGAAAGATAGTGGCAATGGTAAAAGTGGAGAAGGGATGTGTCTGTATGTTAAGCCTGAATTTAAGCCTATAGTCAGAGAAGACATTTATGGTGGAACTAGCGGTAATTTTGAATGTTTGTAAGTAGAGTTAAATAGCAGAGCAGCAAATTCCAAAATAAAATTAGTAGGAGTATGCTATAAACCCCCAAATATAATTGAAAGTGAGGAAATGCAATTGTTGTTACAGATTGTAAATTCAGCTCAGCATGGGCAAGTTTTTATATTTTATATTTTTTTCCCTGTTAAGACAAATGGCAAAGTTTCACTGTTTTTTTTTTTTGCCTTCCTCTTGATCAATTAAGAATAAATCTGCATATTGCAGATCAGAGGAGATCTAAAAAGGTTGAACTTGATGGACTACAATCTTTTTGCAACCTAAATTACTATGTAACAATGTAACTATGTAACATCTGACCCCTTCCTGCTTCACAGCTGAAGACTTTGACAGACACTTTAAAAATAAAATTGACAATATCTGAAATAAACTCTCCTCTCAACATGGCTCAGACACACACTTATCACACCAATCATTTGCCCTTCCCCAATCCCACATCTGCAATGAACTCCTTTGACCCTAAAGTCTATGGTCTTCTATCAACCTCTCACGGTATAATCTGCCCACTTAATACTATTTAATCTCAGCTAATCCCTTCCCTCTCTACCACACATATCCCAATTCTCATACATCTATTCAAACTCTCCCTAAACACTGGCAAGTCTCCATCATCTTTAAAATACTCCATAAATATACCCATTCTTAAGAGCTTTTGCATCTAATTATTGTCCTATATATCTGCTTCCCTTGGCTTCAAAACTGCTTGAGTGACTTTTCTAAAACCACCTAAGCCAATTATTGTCCTTCAACTCCGTTCTTGACCACCTCCAGCCTGTCATTCCGGTTCCAACACTCCACAAATGTCAATGGCATGCACACCACCAAGTCAAAGAGTCACTTTTCTATTCTAATTCTCCTGGAACTCTCTGCTGACTTTAACACAATTGACCAGACTCTTCTTATCCAAATTCTCCACTCCTTAGCATTTGTGACACAGTTTTCCCATGGTTTATATATATATATTTGAAAATCACATATTTAGTGTCTTCTTCTCTGACACCTCTTCTTCCCTGCCCCCTCTGACTGTTGGAGTAGCCCAATGGTCAGTCCTAGGTTCCTCCTCTTCTCCATCTATGAATCTACCCTTGTCACCCTAATGAAATCTCTTGGACTTCAGTATCATCTATATGCAGATGACACTCAAATCTAGCTCTCAGCCCCTCTCTTATATCGCATGTTGCTAAATGCTTCTGAAGAATATGCTCCGAGAAGTCGACCCATCAACTTAAACTCAACACTCAACTGCTGCAATTCACTCCTTGCTGCCCTTTCCATTGCCTGTCAGTATCCACTGCAATCAATAATGAATGCTTCCGACAGATTAATCTACCGTACACAACGCTCAGTGTTTGCAGCACCTCTCTGTCACGCCACTGGCTTCCCATAGCCTCCAGAATAAAATCTATGATCATTTCTCTAATATATAAAGCCCTTAAAAACAGTGCACACCTTTTATTCCTACCCTTGTCTGGAAAATCCTCCCCCAACCATGCTCTACTAATGACCTTCTTCATTACTGCTCTTTTGTCACTTCCTCTCACTCTCGAGCTGCACTAACTTTGTGGAACTCTTTGCCTCGCACCATCAGACTCCTCCTGACTCAAGACCTTCAAAAACCTTCAACCATTAACATGTACAACTGTGTACTCTTTAGTGAAGTGCATGCAGTGAAATCACTCCTTTTTTGTATAAGAAAACATGTTATTCCTTTTCATGGCAAACAACAACATACACCAGTATGTGAGAGGTAGAAAACACGAGGAACTGATAAATATCCAAGTCAAAAAGCTGCTTGAGATAACATAACTATGTGATATACAAGGATTTATGCAGGATCGAGAAACAAATGGGGCATGACTTTGACATATTCTTCCACGATTTCACCCTTTTTATGCAGTACTATGAAGTACCCAACATGTATTGGAGAAAAGAACAATGATTATTAAAACGTAACATATTTTTATTAAATATTTGATGTCTTAATATTTCCTATATTTTACACCTTTTACATTTCTATACTTTAGAAGACCAGCATAATAGCACATGATTAAAAAGACTGGGTGATACAGGAAGTTGGGGGAATAGACGAGAGGAAGTGGAGATGGGAAGAGGCAATAAGGCTGATTGAAGGGAGTGTAGGAAAAAAAAGGGTGAGAACTAAAAAAAAGTGATCATAGAGTACTTAAAGAAAGCGGCAGTAAGAGGCAATGGAGGAGAGAAATCAGATGATAGATAAGAGTGAATGAAAAAGAGTTGGAAAAAATCAAAATAATGGAATATTGAGTTTAAATTATAGAAGGTACGGAAAAATAAAGAAGATGAAGAGAGCTAAAGAGGAGAGGGTAAATATAAAACTATTACATGAGCATAATCAAATATAAACAACTAAGAATATATATACTTTGAAAAACTGGTATTGGCAGGTTAACTAATTTCCAGACACCAAGACTCGATTAACTTGCAATTACATATTTATAATAGGATTTGACACTGTTACATTTAGGAGCAGGAAATATATGAAAGGACTGGTTGATGTCCTTCAATTTTTGATTTAGAGAAAGTGAGATTTGCTGTTTATGGCTGCCAGAAAGCTATTTCAGCAGTAAAAGGCAGTTATGCAAATGTTGTTATGTTGCTATAGCAACAGGGTCAAACTCTGCCCATTGATAGTTGGGCAGGCAATTAATGATCACAGTTGGCATTTGGCAGGTAATAGAATGACAATTTCTAATATACAAGCTGCAAACAATTACATTTTAGTTATACTAGGTCAATATATTCAGTATAATAAAAGACAGGAGCAGTACACAAATAATTCATAATAAAAGGATAACAGTTTTTATTTTTAAGGATTAAATGACCTGGATTTCAAAGTACAAGCAGCACATGTAATTAGAAGGGAAACAAAGTATAAATATCATACATTTTAGACATTTTAAAGTGAGATAAATTTGCTTATTAATTGTTCTTTATTAATACTGTATATTGTTGGCCTTTTATTGTGTATTTATTAAAAATATAGAATATATTTCCAACTGCCCTTCCAGCGACGATGGTCTTCTGTGCTTTGTCCAAGACAAGGGCCCTCCATAAATGTCCCGAGGTCTGGCACACCTAGGAAAGAAGAAACATTACAATTCATAAATAAATAAATACAACATATAAAACAATATATACTAAATACTACACTTTCCATTTAAAAATGCCCATCCAGCGATGCTCCTTCAAAGTCTTCGCATGCAGGGCCCCTGATAAAAAATCCCACCGGTCTAAAAAATTTAAAAAATCTAATGGAGCTCCTCCCTGGGGAGCTTCCCACTAGAAAATGAAGGTTCTTGCGCATGCTCCGCTAAAATTTAGAAATGGCACCTTCTGATTGGCTGTAATATGATTTACAGCATTTTCAGCCAATTAGAAGATGTAAAGGTGAGCCAATCAGAATGGGATACATCCCTACATCCCATTCTGATTGGCTGATGTAACTGTTAATGATTTCTAAACCAATCAGAAGGAGATATTGGCTCCAAGCACCTCCGTCTTCTGACTGACTGCAACCTGAATGACAGTTACAACAGTTCACCTTAATCTGAATGTAGGAGGCTATTTGCTGGCAATGCTGTGAACACTCAGGGTATTCCAATATAATAATCACATATAATAGTTGTCAAACTGCGAGTTATCGTCACACTTGCGAGCCTCGCAAAGCGAGGCGAGACGCCCTGCGAGCCTTGCAAAGCGAGGCGAGCCGTTGAGGCATTGAAACACGCGGGACTTAGGCAAAATGAGCGTCGAAAGAGCTTCTACGAGCCTTGCAAATCCAATCGAGCAATTGAGGCATTGAAACATGTGGGACTTAGCCTGCAAGCAGTTGAGGAATGCGGGACTTAGAAAAAAAATCCAACCTCAGAATCTCAGGGGCAAAAAAACAACCTCGCAAAAATACGACTTTAACGGCAGAACCGCGAAAAATAAAAAAACAATATAAAAAAACAAAAACAGTCACACACAGCACGGGGGGAACACCAGGATTCCTGGGAGTGAGGTTGCATGTGAATTTAAGCAGAATTTGCCGAGTTTCGGCAGTCGAAAATCGGCTAAGCAAGAAAAAAAATGGCGGACGAAAAAAATGAAAACGAGGATAAAGGAGATAGAAGGGCGCAAATCACCGCCAGGCACGTACGAGTTAGCCAGGAATGACCTCGGAATCTCGGGGGGAGGGGAACGACCTCGCAAAAATATTAATTTAAAGGCTGAACCGTGGAAATCGAAAAACACAAAAATAAGATAAACAAATAAAATGAAAATACACTCACACACAGCACGGGGGGAATGCCAGGATTCCTGAGAGTGAAATTGCAGGTGAATTTAAGCAGAATTTGCAGAGTTTCGGCACTCGAAAATCTGCTAAGCGAGAAAAAAAATGGCGGCCGAAAAACGAGGCTGAAGGAGACGGAAGCGCGCAAATCACTGCCAGGCACGTTCGAGTTAGCCAAGAACATAGGAGATACAAAATATACCATTACAATGGATGGAAAATGCTTGCGAGACAAGTAACACATAAAAAAAAAAATGCAATTTTACAACACTAACTTGCAAATAATAAGATGCCGCTTTTCCTGCCTAAACAAACGGTTAGGCCTTGCGATTTACACTGCACTCTTGGCACATTGCTGACACTTTCTCCTTAGGTGATCAACAGCCCAACTGTACATTTTCAGATGCAGGAAAATCCAAAGAGATTGTTAGCTCTTCAGGATATTGATTGCTGGATATTACATATAAATAGGTAAAGTATATTATTTTATTAATTCATATTAATTTATTAATTCCCTGTACAATTTTTTATTTATATTTTACATAGTACTTATATATCTGGCTTTGCAATGAGCGTCGAAGGTGATCGTTGCAAAGCAGGAAACTTGAAGTACACGAGCGGGGAGGCTCGCAATGAGCGCTGATGGTCCTCAGAGGAGCAAAACCCTTACATTGTGTAGCAAACAGCATTCCCATGGTTTAAAATTTTATTGCCCCTTCATTTTTGACGGGCAAGTCACTAGTCACATATTATAATTGTCAAACTGCGATTTGTCATCAGCCTCGGAAGCGAGTCGAGCCGTTGAGGCATTGAAGTACGTGGGACTGTCTGAAATGAGTGCCAAACGCGATCCTGCGAGCCTCACTAAGCGAGGTGAGCAGTTGAGGCATTGAAGCACTCGGGACATGCCTGAAATGAGCAATTAAGCAGCCGTGCACTGTCGGAAAACTACAAATTTTAACGCCAACCCGCGCAAATCAAAAAACAAGAAAAATAATTAAAAAAATTAAAAAAAACACACAGCACAGGAGGAGAGCCAGGAAGCCTGTGAGTGAGGTTGCAAGCGATTTTGAGCCTTTTTTGACATGTTTCATCACTTGAAAATCGGCTAAGCAAAAAAAAAATTGGAGGACAATAAAACTTAAAAAATGTTGGAGTTAAAAAATACACAATGGCAAAGTCAGTAACACTTACAGGAACAACGCCAGGCACGCAGGAATTAGAAAATACACAACGGCAAAGACACTAACACTTATGGCAACAATGCCAGGCACTGAAAATAAAACGAACGGTAGTCAGCGCCCCCCACATAGTCAGCAGACACACAGAAGAGAAACACACAGGGAAGGGACAGGGGGGAGATGCTGGAAAGAAACACAACGCATTCCTAAGCACAAAACGTACAGCTTAATTAACGCTGCAATGAGCGGCCCGTACAGTAGGCGGGAGGAAAGGTTCGCAATGAGTGCTCAAGGCGCTCAACGAGGGGCTCGCAATGAGCGCCAAAGGTGCTCAGAGGAGCAGAAGCCTCACATTGTGGGACAAACAGCATTGCCTGGCTTACAATTTTATGCCCATCATTTTTTCACTGGCAAATTCGCTAGTCTATAGTAAAAATCTAAATGTATTAATCAGTGGATATTTGGACCTTAGTTTGCACTTTTATCATGGATAGATTGGTCTGTGCAATGTCACTTAAAGAGATTGTTTAGGTTGTACTTTACTGCGCATATCTCCTACGTGTAGGCAGTCAAGACTGATCATAAAGTTAACTTTAAGAAAAATAGCATACTGATTGTCACTGGTAAGAAATCTTATTAGAAAACTAATATGAAACATTCCTAGCCATCAATAATAGTACTGATGACAGACATCTTTCACATTAGTATCTAATGGCTGAGCCAGCGGCCGTCATATCCCATCTAAAATGTTTATAATGGAACTGCCAGTACTTTCAGTAGGCTATTAGAAAGTTCATTACTTTACAAAGATACACACTGCTAAAGGAGAGTAAGCTAAAAAAAATGAAATGGCGCTAGATAGAAAAGAATAATTGCATAAAAACTTAAAAATTTAAAGGTTAGGTTATAGTATGTTCTTTTTTTTTTGTTGCTCTCTAAAAAATTTAGAAAGTTATCTAGTTTACTCATTCAAAATACAAATGTGGACAGACTGTTAGGTTGTCAGTCTATTGCTTTCAAGTTCTGCCCACTAATGTCCAATTATGTTACAGATGTTAACAAATCTAATTGGCTTGCTCTTTTCATGCATAGAAATAGGATATCAGTGGGTGGGGTTTGAACCAATAACTTTTCAGTTTCAAGCACATGTTTAAAAAATTCCTGACCCCAGGTACTGGCGATCGGATTCCTCCCTGAATCAATACTCCCTCTCTAATTAACCAGAATAACCCTGAACGCCCTTATTCATAAAAAAATATATCCAATGCCTTTTTAAAGTTATCTATCCAATCTGCTGTCGCTGCCTCCCTTGGTAGAGAATTCCACAGATTAACCACCCTTACTATGAAGAACTATTTTCTTTCTTTAAGGTGGAATCTTTTTAGTTCTAACCTCAAAGCATGTCCTTTAGGTTAGGAGAAAGGCAAATGTCTGCAAAATGTATATAATATTTCAAATTAAAAAAATATTTTATTCTTTAGCATTGAGTTACTATTTATAATTTGTTTTAATAAACATGTTAATAAATGTTATTAAATAAACTTTTCCAACTCTCTGTGATTTCATGGACCATAACACACCAGGCCCATCGTTATGTCCATGGTCATGCTGATCCACTTTCTTCTCCAGTGGGCCACAGCATACAGCTCCTGGTATTCCTATGGTCTACTATACAAGTACTGACCAGGGCAGAACCTGCATGACTTCAGTGTGGTGGGACCACTTGGTTCCCTGATTGGAATCTAACCCAAGTCATAGTGGTGAAAGCACCAAATCCTAAGCACTGGACCATTAGGGAACCCTAAATAAACTTACTGTATTATCATTAATGCGTTTGTGATTTATCAGACTGGAGCCAGTAGATCTTTCAGGTTGATTGATAAAGTATTTTATATTACATACAGTTTTAGATTACACCAATATTTGGAACCTACACGCATGGCCACATTTACCACTAGGCAGAGTTGACATCGAGGGATGTTGTTTTTGCCACTCTAGATTCAGGTGAGCATACTGTGATCCTGAATAGCACATCAAAGAAGCTGATTAGTATACATATTAATGCGAAACACCAGTTTAAAAATGGCTAAAACTATGTATAGCCAGGTTTTAATGCTCTTTAGGAATAAGCTAAAAACAACATGACTCTGGGGTGTCAGACTATGTTAAATATCAAACTCAGCTCCTGGTAAATCGTAGCAGTTTTACAGTCAAGGGCCAGGGCCATACAGAAATCTGTACTTTAACATAACGTTCAGATACAAATGTTATAATTCGCCTCTCCTTCTCCTCTTCGTGTACTGAACTCCTACCCTGGCCATAAATATTAACTAGTAATCATGGTTTAGACATTTATTATTCTTTGCCACTTCGCCTTTTCAAATATTTGTCTCAATTGTAATCCAACTGTGTAATTTCTCTTTTATTACCTTCTTAATTTGCACTGGGCATCTTTAATAAATTTAAAAAGGTTTAATTATAGGAGCATAAAATGAAGACATCTTTACATTGCTGCAAGTCTCTACTCAATCACAGAAGAAGGGCTGTGTATTAAACGTTCAATCACAAATAAATGGGTCATAATTTGTATGTGGGGAAACAAATATATATATATAGACATCAATGAAAAAATCGGAAAACATGAAAAATACTGATGCATATATATATATATATATATATATATATATATATATATATACAGTATATATATATATCTTTATATAAAAAAGAATTGCAGAAACAGATGAATAACAGTGTGTTTGATCTGCATTTTTTTTTTACCAATGAGCTTGGAGGAAATGCAAACAAGGGCCTCGATTCATTTGAGCTATTGCTGTTTACCGGAGCTCGTAATGTAGCCGTAAACTAATTTGCTATTTAATTGGCATCTTTTTGCGAGCCGCAAACGATCTACGGCTTACAGGCTAAAAATCCCTGCGGTTGTCAAGATCGTAACTTACAACCCATCTAAGCTTTTGATCTTTCAAGAATACAAGAGATACAATTGCAAATCGCTATTCAATTGTTACAATTCCTCAAGCCCGCAAATATTTTCACAGCCATAAATGTCAAATGTAGGAGAAAATCCTACGGGTACCAGAAAGGATTTGCAAGGGGGTTAACCAATGTCTGTAGCACTGTAAATGTAAATAAAAAAAATAATGCTGCACTTTAAAATACAGGGAAAGTGGTGAAAGACATTATAATTAATTGCCCAACAACCTCAAGCTTGTAAACCTGCAATACATTTTTTTTTTTATGTTTAATTTCGGTGTTATATTGATGTCAGTTATCAAGGAGTTAATACATATCATGCCACCCACATGGACTAGAATATTTCCTTCATGATTTTTTATTATTTTGTACATTGCATGATTGCGAGTCTGATCGCATATCGGAAGCGTAAACAATAATTGATTGACATGTATCCGCCATATTTTACTGACGTCATGATGACGGTCTCATTTTCTATTGCCGGTTTCTAAATGGGTAGTTATGGCCTTACTTAATTGATCATGTTCACACTCTGAAATGCTACATACGATTGCATGGTTTACGGTTTCAGCTTTCGGCCCGTAAGTCAATTGAATTGCTCTGTAATTGTAGCAAATTTCAAGCCTGCAGACTTACAACGCAATCTGCGGGCTTGCAATTGAATGAGGCCCAAGGACTTTTGGGGGAGTCTTTCAGTACAGGTATCCCCTGTTTCACTTTAATGTAATTTTTCCACACTACAGACATCTTATTTTTCATACAAAAAACATTTCTAATGTTTAAAACGTTATTTTTTAAACCTTGAGATTGGTGACTTGGGAGAATGAAACCTTGACTATGAACAGGCCTTGCAGATTCTATGGAAAAGCCTTTAGACCAGGGGAAATTAAACATTTTCTATGATTGACGCCCTCTAAGCCCAGAATATATTTCTTTGTTCAATGTTTTGAAGGAATGTTGGACTAGAGTTAATATCTAAAACCACTGCAAAACCTGATTTACTTTACAGTGGTTGATAAAAGCCCTATTTTGAGAAAGGGTGGTGGATACATGTTATTGTAGTTCTTAGATGATTTAGCTGGCAGTCCACTAAGACTGAACCATTTAGGACAATCCATAAAAGAAAAGCAAATTAGTAAATAAAAAATGTATTCAGGTACTCTTTCACCTTTTCAAAAGATTAAAATCTATTATGAGCTACAGGGTGGAGATAGTGGTGGTGCCAGTGGCAAAGGCTCACGATTTTAGGGGGTCCGGCACTGCCCCCGACCAAAAGTCACACTCTTTCTCCAGCTCGTGTCTCCTCTGTCTGCTGCCAGTTACTGGCAGTTCAAGAGGCAGAGACTGCGTTCACCCCCCTCATTGTCTTGGAGGCTCTCATTGCCTGAGGCCCTCACAACTAGGGCAGACCGTGGCTGGAGTTGTGCTGGGGGGCAGGCCCTAAATCAGGGTGTGTGGTGCGATAATCACATATATAGTTGTCAGTGTTTGCCATGTTGTGAGTCAAAGTGAGGCAAGCAGTTGAGGCCTCATTGCAAGACTCGCAATGAGGGCCGCAGGAGCTCATCGCAAAGCCCCTTAGGACTTATGACCAAAGCACGTAAAACGGCTGAACCACGCAACTGGAAAGCCCACCAAAAAAACACAATTATGCCTCAGATTCACTTACACACTCACACACAGCATAGGGGGAGAGCCAGGGAACCTGTTAGTGAGGTTGCAAGTGAATTTGAGGCATATTTGCAGATTTTTCAAGATCGAAAATCGTCTAAGCGAGAAAAAAATGGCGGCCAAAAAAACGTAAGAGGATGAAAACGAGGCCGAAGGCAGTAAAAAACAGTCCGAAGGCAGTAAAACTTAATGCAAGCCAGTAACATGTAACCCAAGGCAGTAACACTTAACTCAAGGCAGTAAAACTTACACCAAAGCAGTAACACTTAACCCAAGGCAGTCATACCGATCGCGAGGCCCCTAAACTACACAGGGGTGGAAAGGCTTGAAAGCATTCATAGAGAGCAACGCAATGAGCGTCAAAGCTGTTCAAGCACGAGGCCTATAAAGTACACAGGGTGAGAGGCTTGCAATGAGCACTGAAGGTGCTCATTGAGAGCCACGTGATGAGAGCCAAAAGGCGCTCATCGTGGGGCTCGCGATGAACGCTGAAGTTGATCATTGCAAAGCAGGAAAGTTGAAGTACACAAGGGAGAGGCTCGCAATGAGCTGGTCTGTGAGGGGCCCTTGTGGGGGCACAACATTTTTTTTTTACACCAAGGAACTCCATTCACTAGCTTTGCTACTTATTAGACAGCAGTGTATTAGCCATTATTCTGAAGTAAATCATTTTTGAGAAACTTACAATTGTTTGTGCAACATTATTATGCTAATGTGTGGCTCCCATATACTAATGGGCTGCTTTGATGTGTTTATTTGTGATACAAGTGTGGCATAAATAACCTAATTCAGTGTTATCATGGTGTTAGATATTCTTCCCTACACTGAGCCACAGCTGCACATTTACAAATAGGAGCCACACAGACATTATAGAATATCTCAGTAATAGTTTAGGGTAGATAAAAGTCACTAGTGTGATGTCACAGCCAGACTATTCTTTAATAATAAATCAACTTGTTTTTGGAGCAACCGTTTTCTTTTAGGAAGACATTATAAGTAAACTAGATGGGCATATTGTATCTTATAGGCTTTGGAAATCTAAAAAGATAGAAGGTCAAAATGTTTTGGTTTGAGAAACAAATGGAGATGGAAAAGTATTTGCAACGTATGCGGTATAATTAAAGTCAGTATTATTAGAAGCCTTCAATCTTTTTACATTTTATACCACTCTGTTTAGGTTGCCATATAGATAAGACCAGCTGGATTTCTCTCAGCTACATGTTCAGTCTAGATTGGGAACACTATCTCTCCCAGTTCTGCAAATACCTGTAATACTATTTTATGTGTTTTCTTATAAGAATTGGCCAAATATTGTTTTATATTTGTTATGAATATTTTGCCAATATAATTACTTGGTTCATTTGAAAGATTAAGCCATTGCATTGTTTATAGAATATTATTAGGTTTTGTACCATAATTGCAACCATCTACTTTACCTGTTCTTCTCACCTTCTTTAGTATTATATTATTTTAACACCGTTGCATAGTAGTTGTTATAATTATGTGACAATATCTGAATTTCCACAATTTGTATTTAATATTCAAAATCAAATATCTCAGTTTGATACGCAAGCTAGAAATGTTTTGGAAAATAATGTACCTAGAGGCATCAGTATTATATGGCATGAGGAAACTATATTATTATAGTAGAAAAAAGATAGTTAAGACATGATAAAATATTTTAATCATTGTACTCCTCATAGACAATCCTAGTTCCTCATATATAATCAAGCCCTCCCACAATATTTATACCATTTGCCAATGAGGTTGTGGAAAAGGCAATACAACCTTAGTGCCCAGCCAGTGGTCCAGCAAAGATGTGTAATTGTGTGGCTGGGTTTGCTCAGGAAAGAACCAGACAGATGATAAAGAAAATGATGCTGGTTAAATAATATACAAGGGACATGGTAATTGCCTCCTCAAAACAATAGTCCATCAGACAACCCCAGCATCTACTCAACAGGGGTGCTCTCTTTCTGCTCATTAAAGACAGTATGAATATACCGAGTTGCTGTTCATATGATAACATTTCAAATGTAATGAAACATGATATAAAATCTCAGAACCTTTAAATTATCTGATATTTAATGATATTCGTGAATGAATGTACTATGTCCCTATTATGCATAAGTATAATGAATGTATTTTTGTTCTACTCTCTAATGTTTTTATCTCTAAATACACATCAAATTGCCCACTGTACTCTGCTCAAGATTTTCACCTCTCCTCCTCCATTACTAATTCCCCCCATGCTCTACTATAGGACTTCTCAAGAGCAGCCACACTATTTGGAATACCCTGCCTCACTTTATTAGACTCTCCCAGGACTTCCAGAAATGCAAACATTATCTGAAAGTTAAGCTATAAAGAGAATCATACCACTTCCTTAACCCTCCTAACTTCAATTAAGACTATATATTATTTTTAGCACGTATTTCTCACTATAACATCTATTCCTAAAGCAGTTCTCTACGCCCTAATGCCTCTTAGATCATAAACTCTCATGAGAGCAGGGCCCGTCACTCCTCCTGTACTGAATTAAGTGGTAGCACGACTTTTGGGCAAAGGAGGCCTGCGCAACGTCATATACGCGCTGAACTTTCCTGACAAATGTGCACACCCACACGCGCACACATTCACCCTCTATCCAGCTCTGTCACCCTCTAACTTTCCCCCTGTACCAGGTCTTTCTCCCGCTGTGCCCACCCTCTAACACCAGGGTGGCGGCCGGTGAGTATTTAGAGGTGAGACACCTTAAAAAGAGAGACCTGGGATTTGAGGGTGGGCACAGCGGGAGAAATACCTGGTACAAGGGGAAAGTTAGAGGGTGACAGAGATGGATAGAGGGTAAATGAGTAGGTGCGTGCATTTGTGGGCGCCCACATGACGTTGAGCAGGGCTCCTTCACCCAAAAGTCGGTGTGCCGAATTAAGTATATGTCACAATTTGGTGATACATTTTTTATATATTTTTAATCTTAATTTTCAAATTTATGTCAACATTTTCCATGTGTTTATAGGCATTATGGAATATGCTGGTTCCCTAAAAATAAAAAATAATAATATAATAATAATTTACCTACTTCTATTTATATATACGTAAAACATACTACTGTTTGCTAAGGAGAGGAGATTTCATGATTCCTCAAAGTTCCATTCAGAAAACGGTCTTCAAGTATCTTAGTCTACCTGTCAGTCCATTTATATCTTAGTATATATTTTATGCAACTAAAGAACCTTGGCTTCTATCCCACTTTTCATTAGATTACACTTTCAGTTTAAAACTTACAATAATTATCATTTTAAACATTAAACAAATAGTTATCACTAACATGCATTTAAAGTAATTTTGGGGGAAAAATCACAGTTGGGAGTTAGGTAACATTAGCAGTTATTTAAGCTATGAGCATGAACATAGCTTAGGGGAAATCTTAAATTTAGCAAATTCTACTTGTGTCAGGGGATTTCTTGGACTGGTGGTCTTCCTGAAGTCTGGGCTGATATTTATCCTTTTGTCAAGTAGTTTTTATAGTAGCAGTCTTCAAAATAACTGAATAAAGAGCTTATCTGAATTCACGCTTCCTCCCTGTCTGCCATCATCAAGGCAAAATTAAATAATCTATCTGAAAATTAAAGACTATTAATTTAAATTTGGTAAAAATATGCTGCATATTACAAATTCAAGTTTTTCATATTTGAGGGACCATGTTAGAGGTTAAGATAATATCTGTTGGAAGTGGGACAGAGAACACAGACCATGGAGGCCAGGGCAGATAAGAGCCAAAGTTGTCAATTAAAAGGCAAAATTTAGTACTTAATGCATGCATTACTGAGTACTTAAAACATGTAAGAAGAGGATCTTGAGAATAAATTGTGGCAATATCTCAGAGTGTGGGGAGTGCCGGAGACTATCACGGATTTCCAAGTCAGCCATTGCAAATCTAGCAAGGGATATTATCCTGAGTTTTCTTCTTCAGAAGGCCAGATACCAACTGCTGTGACACACTCGTAACATGCATGTTGTTACTGACCCGCATACCAAGATCCAGAGTTTCACCAACCTATTTATAATAACCCTTGCAAAATGTAAATTTGAAAACAGCACTTCCCTTTACAATTGCATGCCTTTACAATTGCTCTTTTTACCACAAATAGCCACTTCACTGCAAGAGTGCAAAAGGCCAAGAAATAGCTGGATCTATTGAGCAAGGTGGTGTTGGTTCATTTCCAATCAAGAGAACAACATAATTCCCACTTTACAGCTTCAGAGAGTGTCAATTTTCCCAGAAGGCTTTGTTGAATACAGTGGACATTGCCATAAACAGTAAGTGAACTTAGGATTGATTGATTACATTTATAGTTATTTATAGTTAACCCTCCTTTGGGCACTTAAGGATGCATTTAAGATTTTTTTTTTCCTTACTAAGGGAAAGTAGGATTTCTGCGACAAACTCACTCTATTGCCAAGTTCTAGATATGGTTATTCCTACAGACTGAGGATGAGGTCCCTTACCGGACAGCTATTGGGTCACTGGTTTGAAACCTATGATATATAACTACAAATACCTTTCTTGGCATCACATTTCAACCTTGGTTATTTCTGAGACTGGTCTGCCTCCCCATGCCAACTATTACACTTGTGGAAACCCTTGGAGATCCAGGCAGAGTTTAAAATCCAATTCTCTCTCCCATAAATGGACAAACCCAACTTAGCTCTGTGATTACAATCACCTTGGTAAGTCTCATATGGTAAATATGTGTAAGGGCTGGAAGATTCTGGGAATCAGGTATAGGTTTATTTAACAATCTTTCCGTGGTGAACATGTCATTTTATATGCAACCATGTCTTTTAAGAAAGTATTCGAAGATATTATCTCATGCTGAGAATAGACTTTTTCATTTTTTTAAGCTGGAGACCAAAGTTGAGGCTAGGAATAGGAAAACAAATACTTTGCCAACCAGACAACTTATCAATAAAATAAATGTTATTGTATTAATCAGAGACTTTAGACTGACATAAGATTTTTATCACATGTATGTCAAGCTTTCGGCTATGCAGGACCTTTTGGATCATTTTGCATGTTGCCTAATCCTTCATAGAATTATTATGCGGGTGTACTGTTTATGCATTGCGATTTTTCTTTATAAATGATAATAAAAAAATACAATTATATCATTAAAAATATAATGGAAAAAATAAATTATACTTCAGTAGTCTAGAAACCATGTACAGTAGACTCTCAGTCAACCAGCACCCATGGAGATTGATAGATGCCGGATAAATGTAGTTTCTGGTTGCTTAAGAGCTGCTATTAAAAGAGGTGTACATATGATGCTCTGCTAAGTATGTTTTTTAGTGAGGGCTGTTCTAGCAGCAGCAGCTTTCACTCCTCACTTACACACAGGTACGTTCGGCTAACGAGTGCGGTGCTGATCCGGGGGGAATGTAACGCCAACACTGCACTGGCTCAGTCACTCTGCTTCCAGGTAAAACTGAATTGCAGAGATGTACAGTGTATGAAATCTAGGTGCCTGCAAGCATTTTGTGGCATGACAACCTGGCTCCTAATATTTGTTGAGCTCTGACATTTTGATTTTGTATTTAAAGTACATTATTACAAATTTATTTTTGGTTGTTTGAGAGTTCTGGTTGCTTATGTTCCGGTTAACTGAGAGTCTACTGTAGTTGTTTTGGTGACTGCACACCTTTAAGCTTTTTTTTTAATCAAATGCACATATGTCTATGTTGAATACAATTTAAAAATTTAATATAAATGATATCATATTTCCCACTATCTACTGAATGTTGCACACAAATATTCCCTAAACCAATATTTGAACTTTATTACGAAGTAGTTCACACAGCACTATCGCAAGAAATACATTTCCACTGCCGGTGTATTACAAAACCTGGATCAAAAGAACAGATCTTACTGATTAATTTAAATTAAAAAAATAACTTTGTAAATATCATAGGACAAGAACTTAAAAGACTAAGCAGAATAAACAGTATGTGTAATTTCAATTTCATTCATCTTCCTGTTTTCTGTTTTACTGGCAGACTTGGTGATGGCACCTTGCCTTCAGCTAGTGTGAATTACTCAACTTCCAACAGAGCAGATGCCAATGTCATTCAGAGTCAGCCAAGACGTGATGCAAACCTTCAGGGTGAAGCACATCTTACTGTACATGCAGCTTTAAAGAAAATATTGGATAGAAAATATTTAATGATTAAAAACTGCATAAGGTGACATTTAATTTAAAGATCTCTGAAATTTGATTCCGTTCAATTCTTCCACTGTTCCTTAAGAAAAAGTTCACGTGGTTGTGAAATACATAACCAACTAACTAATAGTATTATCTGCTGCATAAGCCATGAGTGTAAAATGTATTTAGAGAAAAAGTAATTCTAGCAGACTGTGAGTGCATGAGGGGCTGGTACAGGGTAGACAAAGCAAGATCTTCTCTTTCTAGTGGGACTGTGTGCTTTTGAGTATATGGTGGGGGGTCTGACAAATACGGACAGAAGCCACAAATCCCCTTCTCCGTTGCTTAACTGCTGAATAGGAAATTGGCAGAGCACCCTCCATAAGGGATAAGGAAAAGAAGCAGTGATGGAACACAAGACAAGTCTGCTAAATATATACTTTTCTCTAAAAATACTTTTATGCTCATTTAGCGCTTTCATAATGCTAATGTTGCTTGCTTGTTAACTTCAAAACAAAATGTCAGATTTGCTCAATCTGAGAACGGACAACACCTAAGTAGGTTTGCTCTATAGGTCTGGTCACCTACTCAGGGAGCAGCCTCTTTTAGCCACTTGTGCCCTTCACATGGAGAAATAGTATATCAGTCTGGTCTCACTCAGAAGAGTGACCCAGTCCAAAATACAATGTCATTTTACCCTGAACAGGACAAACGGCAAACCGCAGTCCGTAATGTACAGTGAGCAAGGAGTCCATGTCTGGCACCCCCTCAAATATTGGGGTGATAAAACCCAAGGGTCTTTTGCATAGGCAGATTAATAAGTCAGAGGGTCTTGATCTGAGAACATACAACACCTGAAATAGATTTGTTCTATAGACCTGGAAACCTATTCAGAGAGCAGTGTCTTTTAGCTCACTGTGAAATGCTGTAATATATACGTCTTGTCTCACTCAAAAGAGTGATCGTCAGAAAATACCAGGCAATGCAACCAAAAACAGGAAAAACAGCAAACTCCAGATGTACATTTCGACCTCTCTTTGGCCTCATCAGTGAGTTATAGCTGCACTTCCTAGGAAGGAACACACGACTGGAATGCCTTATCACCCTTAGGGTGAGAAACCCCCAAAGACCATTTTCATAAGCAAAACAGTCAGAGGAGCTCGATCTGAGAACCTGAGGATATCTTTGTTAACTTCTTCATAAATGTGACATTTTCCCCAAACTAAAGTGTTTTTTCAGACCATTTAACCTGTTGTTTTTTATTGCGCCCAACTGTGCAACACACTACTGTGATAGTAATTTTCCATGGTTGGAGATTTCAAGCAGTAGTTTATGAAGACAAATATAATTTTCCTTGGAGTTGCAAGACCGTATTGTTTAGTGTTGTATGTTAACAGCTATATTGTCTAAGTGTAAGTAGCGTGTAAATAGCAGAAGTAGATTGTTTCATAAAATATATGTAATATATTTGAGCAAAACACAACTGTTTCAAAAGTATAAAACATGGAAAAACATTGAATTATATTTTTATTAATTTAAGATTACGGTAATTAATTTAAGATTTTTTTTTCATAAAAGTGAAAAACAGCAACTATAAAAATTGTTACAAAAATATAGTCTAATACTAAAAATAAAATAAAACACACTTAAAATGTTATACTAATTGAAATAAATAAAATAAACCTTAACCATAATATTACTCAACTAATAAACTATATAAAAAAATAATATTCAGCTAATATACATATTTTAAGGGGAAAAAAAGAACATATAATCAATCAATGGGTGGAGGGTGGTTTTGCAAGCTGATATAAGTATATGAGTGATTTATTCAAAAGAAATGTAAAATACTTTTGAAACGTTTTAGCAACAATTATACCTTCAGACAGCAAGACAGCCCACTTATTCCTGCATATAATGTGATGCAGGCTGCCATGTTTCACTTGGCATACTACCAGAGTAAGAAGGACTTATTAGTCCATTAAGACACATTTCACTGTTATTTTAGGCAGCATTTTAAGCATTTATTGTTCATGGGCGTAGGAGCCCCAAAAAATCTTGGGGAGATAATTGAACTCTACTCCCAGGACAGTTACAGTTTTAAATCACTTTATTATGCTCTGAGACCTCAAAAATGGATAGTTTACACTGTACTCATTTTTTAAAATATTTTACATTGTACTTATATATCTGTCTTCACAATGAGCGCCGAAGGTGATCATTGCAAAGCACGAAACTTGAAGTACACGGGGGGAGAGGCTCACAATGAGCTCCAAAGGCGCTCAGCGCGGGGCTCACAATGAGCGCTGAAGGTCCTCAGTGGAGCAAAAGCCCTACATTGTGTGGCAAACAGTATTGCCATGGCTTCAAATTTTAATGCTGTCATTTTTGACGGGCAAGTCACTAGTATTATATACTAGTATTATATATTATTATTATCATATATATAGTTGTGGTACTACGGGCCATTGGTAACGCTTAGGAATGTTGCGGGCATCTCAGGAGCTCATCGTTGGGCGCTCATTGCAGGGCTCGTGATGAGGCCCGTAGGACTTAGGCTGCTCGCCCGTGACGTCAGTACCCATATAAGGAGACTGACATATTCCAGGCTGTTCCATTTATAGCCAGGGCCCTGGCCCCGCCCACTGTATGGAACCGACGGGTCCCCGATCGCAGTGGGTGGAGCCTTCATTACGCTGGGCTGCAGGAAACTGTTGCGAGTCAAATCATGAGAACAAGAGTGATTGCCCGGAGGACAGAGGGTAGGGGGCGCTACAGCACAGATACACATATAGATACAGAGACAGACAGACATACTGAGAGACACACATGGAGAGAGACATACAGAGATACACGGAGAGAGACAGAGATACACATGGAGAGAGACAGAAAGACATATGGGGAGAGGCAGAGATACATACAGAGAGACATAAAGTACATAGAGATAGAGACAGATAAAGAGACAGACACACATATAGATACAGAGACAGACATACTGAGAGACACACGCAATTAGAGAGATATACAGAGGTACTCACGGAGAGAGACACAGATACATACAGAGAGACATAAAGTACATAGTGATAGAGACAGACAGACATACACATAGAGAGAGACACACAATGACAAAGAGACAGACACAAATACAGAGAGACACCCACACAGAGGTACACATAGAGACAGACAGACACAGGGCCAGCATTGAACACTAAACTGAAATAGCTACACCACGGGGCAGCTTTTACTGAACTGTCTCATTTAGTGTCTTGTCTCTGACTTGTTTTTAGTCTCACTGGTCTCTGTCACTGCTCTGTCTCATTAGTCTCAGTATCACTGATCAGTCTCTCTAATTTGGTGTCAATCTCACTGATCTCTTTCTCTCTCTGATTTGGCGTCAGTCTCATTGATGTCTCTCTGATTTAGTGTTAGTCTCACCGATCTCTCCCCAGCTCTCATTAGGTATCACTTTCTCTGATCTCTCTCTCTCTCTCTGATTTGGTGCTAGTCTCATGTCTCTCTCTGATTAGGTATCACTCTCTCTGATCTCTCTCTCTTATTTGGTATCACTCTCACTGATGTCTCTGATTTGGTATCACTCTCTCTGATTTCTCTCCCTGATTTGTTATCACTCTCTCTTCGATCTCTCTCTCTGATTTGGTATCAGGCGCCCATTGCAGGGTTCGCGATGAACGCCGTCATTTTTGACGGGCAAGTCGCTAGTATTATATATTCATTATGGGTCAAAGCTTTCATGAAAAAGACATAATGCTCCATAGTGGCCAGATCATGATTAAGTTTAATTTTGTTATTTTTTGTGTCCCTATTCATTTAGGGCCTCATTCTATTAACGGCCGTAGGAGATGCGTGGCCGCAAGGACCGGCCGCAGGCTATTTGCCTATTCTATTCCCTTGCAGCCGAGAACTCTGGCAGGCTTGCGGCCGGGGCCCTGTTATCCCTTGCGGCATCACACGCAGCAGGAAAGCCTTTGATCTTACACGGCCGCAAGAGTTTCGGCCGCAAGAAAGCCCCGGTTGTTATTCAATTACTATGTAAACCCTCGTCATGGCCGTAATTATCTAAAACCGAGCCGCAGCTTACTTGCACCAAAAAGGTCCCGCTAGCACCCAATTAAGCACATAATAAAGCCATCCTGCACTTTGATGAGACGATAAAGTGATTGGAGGTGGTAGCATTCATAGCACAACATTCCCCTATACTCAAATCTGAAAATCATTTTTAGTTTAATTCATGTCAAATGTCCGTGGACAAAGTCCCAAGGGCTTGGAGGACCTCAGACCCGCAAAGGCTGCGGGATTAGCCTCTTTCGAGTCCGTAAATAGGTAAAATCGACCCACGGGTCGTAAAGGGCTTACTTACAAGTCGTAGCATAGAAAAGCCATCCTGTACTTTTATTAAAAGTGAAAGTGATGTTTGGTTTTAGAATTAATAGCTCAACATTCCCCAACTCTCAAATCCGCAAATAAAGATATTTAACTTCATGTTCAATCTTCATGTTTTATCTATCATGCAAGCCCGCACGGGTTTGAATAAGGAGCTACGGGTTTGAATAAACGAGCTACGGGCTTGATCATTGAAGTCCGTGGGACTTGGGCGGATTTTAAAATCAAAGTACAATTTGGCGATGTGCAAGCTTGAGAATGTTTTGCTATTAATCCTCATGCCCCCCCAATATGTTCCCCATCATTTACAGTGCTTTGCAGTGCTGGATTGAATATATATTGGCTTCTACTATGCTTTGTTTGCGGCCCTCAACCTCCGAACCCGTACGGGTTTTAACAAGGACGAGCCTGCGGGACTACGGGACGGAAAGTAAACCGTAAATAATATATCTGATTTGGGCTGATGTGCAAGCTTGAGAGGGTGTTGCTATTAATCCTCATGTCCCCCATTATGATGCCTAGCCTTTACGAAGCTTTACACTGCCATCTTAAATTTATATTTGCATTTACAGTTTTCTGACTTTGCGGCCGAAAAACAAGATTTACGGGCGCAGGAAAAACGCCTGCGGCCATTTGCATGATGTGCGGCCGGCTGTAAGGGGTATATCCTTGCGGCGCCGTCCATTTGAATAGCAAGGTAGCAGTAGCTCTCCCCGGGTCGGAAGATGGCCGCAAGGAATCGCAGCTTTGCTGCCATTTTACGGCCGTTAATAGAATGAGGCCCCATCCCCAGTCCCTACGCCCCTTGGTCTTGTTACTTCAACTAAGCACATTTAGTACATATTTATTAAAAACTTAATTTAGTAATCTGTAAATAAGCCCTAGATGTATTTTGAAAAACAAGAATGGAGGAGAACAATAGGAGCAAAAATGGGGTAACATAGAAAAGATGCTTACTGCACAAATTCAGTAAACTTACTTATAAGATAAAACTGCTACTTAGCCAAAAAATAGGAAAACACATTTTTAATAGGTGAAAGCAAACAGCATTCAAAACATCACCTCAAAATTATGGCTTCTTTGGTGTTCTCCGAAGAGGTCACAACTTCTGACAAAGCACTTTAGATGCTGTTTGTTTTCTACATATTTTTGTGTTACAGTTTTGCTTTTTTTCCCCATAATACACCATTTTCTAGCTTTCAGGGGACCCAAGAGTTCACCTCTTAACTAGCAAAAATACCTCTACTGTTAACCTTGACCTGTCGCAGTATCAAATACACTAGAAAGTAGGGGGATGAATTTCTGGGGTTTACGATTAAGAGGTGATTCTTGTTCTGTGACTATGAATAACTTTGAAAGTTAAAGGGACTCTGTAATGCAATTTTATCTTCAATGAATCAGCTAACACAATAAAGTATAGGAACCAGTGTTCTAAAACAAAAACAAACATGTTTAAAATGTTTGAAACTCAAACTAAAGGAGGCATTTTACAGGTCATATCCCATGATGCTCTTCTTATCCATGAGCCCATATGATTGGGTAAGAAGTCTCTGTCATTGCAACAATGAACTGAAATGAGGTGGAGGAAACATCTCCACCACCTAAAATGGAGCAGTGCTAAACAGTCTTTTTGTTTGTTGCTTCCATTTCTATCCATAAAAATAGTACTTTAAAAAAGTGTGAAAGAAAAGCGGTTTTCTTTTCCAGCAATTGGGACAAAGAGACATATACATGAAATTAATTCAAGCATTCAAGGCTATCCAGAAGATTATTAAGTCAATCTATTTAGGTAGATAGAATGGGCTTACACTGAGAGTGTGAAGCCCCTCTCTGAGATTGGTTTTACATCACAACTGTGAAATATGGCACCCTACATGAGAGAGAACTGGAACACAGGGGAATTTCTCTGGGGACTACTTAGAAGTAAGTAATGTGTAAATTTTATGTAACTATTACATTTAGGATGACAAAATTAACCCAGTCACCAAGTTAAAACATTTATATAAAACAAAACAAAAAAATGCTGATACAATATATATATATATATATATATATATATATATATATATATAGATATATTTATACTTTTAAAAACTGCATTTATACTGTACATCAAAATGTTGGGGTTTAGTAAACACTTTCTGATTCTCTCAGATTATAATTAATCAAACTTGTTATAGTTGCAGACAATTTTATCTTAATGACTATAAAAAAAATGGTTCGAAAATATAATAATTTAGTAAAGGACAGAATCATATTATAACTAAATAATAGAGCTGGTTAATGTTCTGAAAATGCACATAATGACATCAGTTTTTTTCTTTAACATAGAATGTGTTTACACTCCATAAATTCTGTACAGTGCAATTTATTAATTCAACCGTTATGTACCGCTTCAAAATGTGTTGGAGCTATGGATATAAGGCTAACTTTGAATGGGAGAATTGGATAAAAAGAATATGTTTGACTTTTTGCAACTGATTGTTTGGCTGTTAATCTTTGATAAATGAACAAATTGATATTCCAAAAAGTTAAATTTTTGTTTTAATATCGCACAGCCTGGAAGAAATAAATACAATATAATAAGGCAACTATCATACTACTAATATATCCCACACTGTGAGCCATCAGACAAACTCATCCAAAAAGAAACACCACCAAAGAATTTGTGACAGAATACATATAGAAAATGTGGGCACTAAACTAAAGAGTAGAAACTGTATATGAATACTAAATTTACAAAATGCAAAACAAAGAGAACACAAAATCCCCAAAAAGAAATGTCGTTGAATAACTCACAAAACACTTCGAGCCTTAGACAAACATGCAGAAGATATCCATATAAAATATATAAATATATACAGATATATAAATCTAAAAATATTAAAACACTTACAAGTGGAAACTTAAATTTGAAGGAAATACAAACAGCTTATCTGCCGAAACTCTCAGTCAATGAACAGTTCAGCAATACTGTAAAGGATATCACGTCTACGCGTTTCACTTTAGTGAATTTGATATCAAAATCCTGACAAGTTGCTAAAAGTATACACACTTTTAGAAAGTTTTTAGAAAGTTAAAAAAAGACATACAGGCTGGGCAGGGACATGCAAATGTGCCCATAAATGCCTTGCTCTTCAATCCATAAATCATTTTAAACATGGCTTCTGCCCACTGCATTAGACAGCTTTTATGCAAAGCCAAGGTTGGATTATACACAAGCTGGGAATCCTATGCATGTACAGCTGTTTCAAGGTTACTGCCCATCATCGGTGTGCAGCGGGATCCCAGCTTGTGTTGTGGACCTTATGAGTAGGTAGTTCACCACAACAATAATTTAGTATATGGTGAGCAAAAGAGTGATAGAAGCCCTCCACCGTACAGGAGTACATTAAATAAATAGTACATCTGTGTTATACAGTAATACAGTTATTACACTACATTCTGGGAAGCTGAGCAGGGACATGCAAATGTGCCCACAAATGCCTAGCTCTTCAATCCATAAACGATTTTTTTTTGCACCAGAACCCTCGATTCACTAGATTCTCCACAGCCTCCATTCGCATCTGAGAATGGCAATTAGTCCTTACAAAATGGAAAAAGCAGGCAAATAAATAAATACATAAATAAATAAGGCAGGTAAATAGAGAACAAAAATTATACCTGTGAAGGATATGCCATCTTCAAGATTGTTTATTGTTTATTGAATGTTAGAATGAAACAAGAAGTAGCATAACCTACTCAGGGGTGAAAAGGAAAGCTGTGTTTTGTTTTAATAATGTGCAGAAAATGTATGATTCTATTTATAGGATTAAAAACATACAATTTCATGGAAGAAATAACAAATTACAAGTGGTAATGTCTTTAACATTTAATTTAATGTTGTTTATTATAGGATATTTCAGATCAAAGAGATTACATGATGCAGAAGCTTGACATTAATCACTGAACAAGTAGTTATTCACATTACAGATTATGTTGTAATATTTATTATAGCAGCATATGCATATTGACCAGTTTAATACCCAAAGTAATACTCTGTTCTTCACTATGAAATAAGAATATAGATATATATTATTACCATTGTCTAAGAATGAACGCTTACATTATGTATAATTGTCCTCCTTGTCCTACAAAATGAAGTACTAAATTAGAAACCTAAATTAGAATCAGAATAGTATACCAGTACTTTATAATTAGATTGTTTGCATAATCCAGAACCATAATATTGGTTGGAATATTAAACTATATATCAATTATCTATCTATCTATCTATCTATCTATCTATCTATCTATCTATCTATCGGTGCTTATAAGTTCAGAGGCTTTAAATCTGGATACATTTTGACATTAGCCAGTTAATGTGGACTTTATTCAGTCATAAAACTGAATAATATTGACATTGTTTACATTATATATTTTCTATCCATCCATAACCTATTTACATATACTATTCATACAGTAAATATACAACTACAACTACTATATACAGAACACTTTCTATTTTTTTTTCTTTTTGCTGTACTTTCATTAATATTTTCTTATCCTTATTTCATTGTGAATACACTCAGGTTTGTTGTTGTGTACGACTCTTCATGACCTCAGCACGCCAGGCACATTTGTAGACAGGGGCCCTCTAAACTCCCTAAATCTCATAATCAGTGTTTCTATGACCTAATCTATCTATCTTCGCCTGCGCCATTCCATTCTTTGTGTGCTTTCAATCTTTCCGAGCATCAAAGGCTTCTCTAGGGAATCCTCTCTTCTCATGATATAACCAAAATATTTGAGCTTTAGCCTCCTGATTTACTTTCAAGTGAACAATTGATCTTTATTTCTTGTACTATGGATCTTCTTGAAGTCCAAGGGACTCAATGCAGTCTTCTCCAGCAGTCATCATCGACAGAGAACTTGGAGCCCAGGAAAATTAAATCTGCCACTGCCTCCACTTCTTCCCCACCTATTAACCAGGAACCGAGATTGCCATGATCTTTGTCTTTTTAACACTCATCAGCAGGCCAGCTTTTGTGCTCTCTTCTTTCACTCTCATGAATAGGCCTTTTAGATCCTCTTCACTTTCAACCATCAGAGTAGTATAATCTGTGTATCTGAGGCTGTTGATATTTTCCCAGCAATATTGATTCCTGCTTTGGATTACCTTAGGCATGATGTACTCCGAGTATAAGTTGAAAAAATATGACGGCAATATACAGTGGTGGAGCTAGTGCATGGGGGCCCCCGTTGCAAAAAGAAAATTGCCCCCAGCCCCCACCCCCAGGATGGGGTGGGCACCATTTGTTTTGCACTTCCCGAACCCCTACAACATCAACTCACACAGTACATATATAAAAAGTATATATATATATATATATATATATATATATATATATATATATATATATATATATATATACACGTATATAAATACTTTCTTACCTGCCCAATGCGGCACTCCTCTTCCTGGGGTGAGGAGGGGCTACGGCCAAGGAGGTCTGAGGGGGGCGCAGAGGTCTGCTGGGGGCAAGAGGGGCCTACAAGGACTGAGGGGGCCAGAAAAGGCAGAGGGAGGCCGCAGATGTCCGTTGGGGGCCTCAGGGTCCCGCAAGGAACGAGGGAGCCACCAAAGGCAGAGGTGAGGCCACAGTGGTGCAGAGGTCTGCAAGGGGCCACAAAAGGCTGAGGGGAAACAAAAGGGGCCACAAGGCTTGCAGTGGGCATAGGGAGCCCATGGTGCCTAAGGAGCTGCAGGGGGACCACGGAACGTCTGTGGGGGCCATAAGTGGCTGTGTGGGGAGCAGGGGGCCCTGTGAGCCACAGAGACCCCAGGGGCTGCAGGTCACCCGCAACGACACAGAGGTCCCCCTGAGCCACATGGGACCTGCAGGGACCACAGGGGACCCATGGGACTACAGATGACCCACAGGGGCCATGGGAGGGCTACTGGGGACACAGGGGGCCACACCAGGTCACAGAGGACACGAGGGAGGCCTGCAGGGGCCGTGGTATATCCGCAGGGACCCCTCAGAGGCCAAGGGCCTTAGTGCCTTGCACCCATTGCACTGGCAGTAGCTCCACCACTGACAATATCCAACCTTGTAGGACTCATTTTTCGATCTCGAACCATTTGGTTGTTCCATTTTCTGTTTAGACCATATCTTCTTGGTTCACATACAGATTCTTCAGGAGGTGGATGAGATGGTCTGTTACCCCAATCTCTTTAAGAACTGGCCACATTTTGTAGTAATCCACACAGTCAAATGTTTTTTCTCTCTTGCTTTCTCTATTATCCAGCAGACACTGTCAGTTTGATCTCCTGTGCTGCTGTGAAACAAGACTTGCACTTATGGTAGTTCCCGGTCCATATAATGTTGTAGCCAAGCTTGTAGGATATTAAGCATTACCTTGCTGGCATGTGAAATGAGTGCAATTGTTTGATAGACTGACCGTTTCCAGTCCACTGGCCACAGCTTTGTTATCATCAAGGCTTTCTAGGGCCCAACTCACTTAACTCTCTGAGATGTCTGGCTCAAGCTTATTGGACAAACTATTGAGGTTATCAATGCTGTTAAGATCCTTCACGTATAGATATTTGGTGTATTCTCTAGTACATATAGCCAATAGAGTAGATACATTGCAATTTCATCTGCATTTTTGTTTCATATCTTAGTATCGTGCTACGTAATAATATTTAAAATTAATTAAACAAGCAGCATCTTTAATTTATTTTTGGCAATTGTTAAAAAGCAAATTGAAGACTTAATGGTTTTGCTGAACTTACAATTTATTGCTTTGTATATTTGATATCTTTGCTTTAAAATGTTTACTATTTACTGGCTTGTAGTAATGTTTTTACACACCATTTACTGAATCAATTATTGTGTGGGACGATCTCCTCCTATCCAAATCAGCAGCAACCAGATTGGTAAATTCCAGCACAGCTTTATCTGTAAATAATTAAGATAATAAAAACAGAAGATTTTTTTTTACTTTGTGAAACCATTTTGCCTGATTTACAAGTGGCTGTTTTAAAGATAGGATTACAATGTTTCTTTCATTATTTGAACTGATTTGTACCATTGTAAAACACAATTTAAACTACAGTAATTAAGAAATTAAAATACATTTTGTCTACCTCTCATACTCTACTTTTATCACACAATCGTAATTCATAAAATCGACTTACATACTTTAAATGGTCTTTACTAATCCTTTTTTGCAACTTATGTCTCAACATGCTATATCTGTGTAACCTAATGACCTTTGCATTAGTGCTAATTAGAGTGCTGGCAGTTGTTACTGCCATATTCCAATGGAGCAGATAGAGCTTCCTTTCTGAAGGCAATGTGTCTTTTCTCTGCAGGAAGTAGATCACTGGGAACTAGAGTCCACATCAGAAACATTACATATAAATTATAAATTAGATGCGTTTTTTTTTTTTTACATTCTAAATACATTGTTGTCTGTTTTCAATTGAAGTTCTTGTATATGCAAATTACCTTTAAAGTTTAGTCTCCCTAAGGGTAATAGGATACTCCAGATGTGGACCCCTTGCTCACTGTGTCTTAGGGAGTTCAGTTGCACCTCACTGACGAGGCCCATAAAGGCTGAAACGCGTCTGCGGCTTGCTGTTTCTCATGTCCAGGGTAGAATTGCCTGGTATTTCGGGGCTGGGTCACTCTTGTGAGTGGCACCAGACTTATATACTATAGGATATTTCTCCCTGTTAATGGCACAAGTGAGCTAAAAGAGGTTGCTCTCAGAATGGCTTATCATGGCCATAGAACTAACCTATTAAGGTTGGTTCGTTCTCTGATGAGCACCTCTGACTTAGTCAGAAACATTACATATACAAATAATAAATTAGATGTTTTTTTTTTTTTTACATTCTAAATACATGTTGTCTGTTTTAAATTGAAGTTCTTCAAAAGAAGGTATTTTAAATATAACACCACAGTGGTTCTCTAAAGGTCCACCAGTCAAGAGGTCTGCTTGTGTGCCAATGAGACAGAGTGGGTCTTATGTTTATTTCAATATCATCCTTCAATATCAATCTTTACAATAGCTCTCTGAGTTCCCTCATTCCTCAACCCACCCCCCCTATTCACGGATAGAGCGATGCTACTTACACAAAATGGATTTATCTACTTACAAATAGTCTTCCAAAATTCACATTTTCCTATAAAATGCTTTATGCCCATGCATTATACAGCTGCTGATATTGTTAGTCTTGTACATACTTGACAAAAAATGTCTTTTTTATTGAACTGCAGGGGCCCTTCAATCAATTTACTGTAGGTATCAGCAGACACAATCTCTATTCCCTATCCAGTATACTATATATAACACTTTTTATTTCCTCCTTTTGTGAAATTGCACAGAGAATTTACGCAAGGCTAGAGTTCAGATGTACAATCTTTGGAGTGAATATACTTTTCTTTATTATGGAAAAGGAACATTGATACGTGATATTGTAGGACCTTATACAAAGAAATCAATGTAATATTCTGACAAACTTTTAGTAATAGTACTAACAGGCATAAATGTTAGTTCTGAGTACCGTATATACTCGACTATAAGCCGACCCGAGTATAAGTCCAGGCACCCATTTTACCACAAAATACTGGGTAAAATGAGTGACTCGAGTATAAGCCGGGGGTGGGAAATGTGCTGCCCCTTGTGTCCCTCTTGTGCCCTGTGTCCCCCCCTCTCTCTCCCGTGTCTCTTCTCCCCTCTCCCTTTCCTGTGTCTCTTCCCCCTCCCTTATCACCCTCCTCAACCCCCCTCCTCATCCTCAACCTCCCCCCTCAACCCCAACTCCCCTCCTCAACCCCCCCATCCTCATCCTCTCTCCTCAACCTCCCGTCCTCAACCCCTCCTCCTCATCCTCAACCTCCCTCCTCATCCTCAACCCCCTCCTCAACCTCCCTCCTCATCCTCAACCCCCTCCTCAACCCTCCAATCCTCAACCCCCTCCTCAACCTTCCTCCTCAACCCCCCCATCCTCATCCTCAACCTCCCTCCTCAACCTCAACCCCCCTCTACCCCCCTCCTCAACCTCAACCCACCTCAACCTTCCCCCTCAACCTCCCTCAACCCCAACCCCCCTCCTCAACCCCCCTCCTCAACCTAAACCCCCTCAACCCCCCTCCTCCACCTAAACCCCCCTAAATACCTCCCCCCTCTCCCCTCACTTGCCTGCTTGTGCTCCGGCTTCCGCTCCTTGACCCATCGCCGGCAGCATGTGATGTCACATGCGCGCCGCGTCATTAGCATATACCGAGTGCCGGCGCCAGTATATGCTAATGACGCAGCGCGCATGTGACGTCACATGCTGCCGGCGACTGTTTGTTCTCATGATCATTGAAACTCCACGAGGTGAGATCTTGCATGGAGCACCAGACCTAGGGTGACTGGCAGTTATTTTGTGTTTCTTCCATTTGCGAATAATCGCGCCAACTGTTATCAAATTCTCCCCAATCTGCTTGGCGATGGTCCTGTAGCCCATTCCAGGCTTGTGTAGGTCTACAATCTTGTCCCTGATATCCTTGGACAGCTCTTTGGTCTTGGCCATGGCGGAGAGTTTGGAATCTGATTGATTGATTGCTTCTGTGGACAGGTGTCTTTTATACAGGTAACAAGCTGAGATTAGGAGCACTCCCTTTAAGAGAGTGCTCCTAATCTCAGCACGTTACCTGTATAAAAGACACCTTGGAGACAGAAATCTTGCTGATTGATAGGGGATCAAATACTTATTTTACTCATTGACCTGCAAATCAATTTATAACTTTTTTGAAGTGCGTTTTTCTTTTTTTTTTTTTTATTCTGTCTCTCACTGTTAAAATACACCTACCATTAAAATTATAGACTGATCATTTCTTTGTCAGTGGACAAACATTCAAAATCAGAATGGGATTAAATACTTTTTTCCCTCACTGTAGATACTAGCCACTTGCCCGTCAAAAATGATGGCATAATATTTGCAAGCCTCGCAATGCTGTTGTTTGCCACATAATGCAAGGCTCGGAATCTGCTGCACATTGAGAGCCTCGCCATGCGTTGCAAAGCCTGGCAATGCGAGCCTCGTTATCACCCTCCACTGTGTCTCTTCCCTCCCTCCCCAGCGTCTCTTCCCCCTCCCTCCCCGTGTCTCTTTCCCCCCTCTCCCTCCCCTGTGTCTCTTTGCCCACCTATCCCTCTCCTGTATCTCTTCCCGCCTCTCCCTCCACTGTGTCTCTTTGCCCCCTCACCCACCCCTGTGTCTCTTCCCTCCACTCCCTCCCCTGTGTCTCTTCCCCCTCTCCCTCCTGTGTCTCTTTGCCCCCTCTCCCACCCCTGTGTCTCTTCCCTCCACTCCCTCCCTTGTGTCTCTTCCCCCTCTCCCTCCTGTGTCTCTTTGCCCCCTCTACCCCCTCTCCCTCCCCTGTGTATTTCCCTACTCTCCATCCTCTGCGTCTATTCCACCCCCTCCCCTCCCCTGTCTCTTTGCCTCCCTCTCCCTTCTGTGCCCATTGCAGGCCTCGCAATGAGCATCTTTGTACGGCCCTTCTAATTGGCTTAAGCTGGACTAGGCTTACACAATGGAGGCCCTGCCTACTGGTTATGGACGTTCAAACTATTCTCTTGACAGGGGGGCCCTTGATAGCACGTAGGGCCTGGAAACACATTGTGCCAGTCATCCTATACTGTTTCAGTTCAATAAATCCTTAAATGGAGTGACAGTCCTTGCCTACGTGCTTTTAGTCATATGTAGGAAAGGAATGGCGTCTGACTCATAACCCCCAACTCAGGGTGGTTAACAAGAGCCGTAGTTCCGATCACGCAACTTCAGGTTTGGGACATTTGCTCGGCAATAGAGCAGATCTTAACACCCATTAAAACATAGTTTCATATAATACTACTTTACTTTCTAGATAAATGTGCTCATTATCAAGTCTCATATGGGGCTTTAGTCTTCCAAACGTGACGTAATTTCTGTGTCTAAATTGCATTTTTTTCTTTGCAAGCGTTATCAAAGGAAGTTTTTGCAGTATAATATAAACTACAGTCATTTGTGAAGCATAAATCCTACTATCTGCTGGTCATAGTTTTATAATTGTTTCAGTAGATTGAGGATGACATTAAATTCTGAAAGAATTATTCAAATGCTGTAGTGATTGTAGAGGGAACAATAAACAAATTGTTATTTACAGTTCATCTGCTGTTAATGTTAAATTTATTTCTACATATAACCAGTAAATAATTTTATGTGCACAAGTGTCCTCATAATGTGTAAAATAATTCATTCTATAAAATTATTAAAATGTGCCTGTAAATTAAACTGATGAACATTTTAAATTCTCAGTTCCTTAACATCAATTTTTTATCTTGTTGCAGTAATGTTCGCTATTTTAATATTTCATTGTTACCGTCCTAAACAACATGTAGTGTGAAAGGTTAGCGATTTATAATATTTATTTAAACAAGACAAATAGATGAAATAGTAAAATCATTTTATTATTTTGTAATACAGCTTATAAGTTAATAACTTGTCCAAGAAAATTCCTTATTTTACCTAAAAATTTAAAAAAGAAGCTACCTTGCAGCCATATTAAATTCCAAGTGCAACGTGAGACCCACAAAGTCTGCGGGCTTGAAATTTGGCCGAGTTGCAGAGCTATTAAATTCGAGCAGGGCACAAGTTACGGGCTTGAGGAGCAAACCCGTAAACCATTTGTCGAACGTTGGATGCGCGTCCGTAAACGTGATCAATTAGTCAAAACCGTAGTTACGGGTTTAGATGGAGCCAATGGCAACAGAGATCGTCATGATTACGTCACTGAAAAATGGAGGTGGGATTTCAAAGTCTTACGGGTTTCTGTTACGATTTACGATCGGACCCACATTCCAGAAATGATGCAATATTAATAAATCAGTAATTATGATATTCTAGTCCATGCGAGTTCCATTATGTATATTAACACATTGATTGCCGGGATCGATATAACACGAGTGCCCGTTGGTTAGGTCCCGGATAACAAGGATTTTACTGTATAAGTATAGGAATCCATTGTGATGTTACATCATCTCCTCAGAGCTGAATCATGAGAGTATTGGTTTTTGGCTGTAAGTGAAGAGATGTGAGGAAGGAGGGATTCAAGAGCTATTGTAATTTTTGTCTAATTAAGAACTAGACATATGATTTAGACTTCAATTTTTCAAACTAATATTTTGTTTTTATTGTGCAGTGACCCTTTGAAGGACCACTGTACACTGTTAAAATGAAACTACATGCATGCCTATACTTGATTTATAATGTTTCAACATTATAATACTAGTAGTAATAGTTTAAAGCTCTTGCAATCATAGGTTTTTGCCTGTCTTGTTGTGCATCTTAGTTCTCTTTTGCATAATTAGGGGAGGTGCAGCTGTAGCGGACATCCTGCTGTGTGTTTCGGTGTCTGACTGTGGATAGAATCTGATGCCCCTTTTATAACCATTAACACCATGCTCACACTCGTGATATGCTGAGTGTTGTTAGCTGCTTAATATCTAGTATACAATTATTACCTCCATAGCAATTTGTGTCATTTTGATGACTTTGTGTCTGTTCTTATGCTGTAAGAGTGGGCGAGATCATAGTTGATATTAATTTGAGCCTGTTCTGTGGCATTATGATATTATGCACACAGTCAGATCAAGAGCAAAATATTATCACATTAAAAGATCACATTAAAATATGGTTAAGGTGACAAAGAGATAGTCTGCATCCCTATGTAAACAAGCTAGTATTACCAATGTCACCAACTGGCTTGACACTTATTCAGACATTGGGACTATTTAATGACAACAGAATACCATATTTTTCCATCTATAAGACGCCCCCATGTATAAGACGACCCCTATTTTGGAGTGCATAAATAAATATGCAAATGAGTATTTTATACGTTTTTATTGTTTTACACATATATTTAAGAAAATACTGAAATATACAGTCTAAAATATACAATCTGACACACATTGATTGAGGACAATTGAGGTCTATGTCAATGCCCGACTTGTGACCACACAACCACTGCCAGCACTGGCAGTAGAATCATTAAATTGTTTTAGAGGTGTAGAGTAAATTATGCAAATGTATGCAACATCTTAAAATATTATTATGCTTTTATTAATTAACAAATTCAGAAATTATCAATTTCTTCTAAAAGATCCTGAAAACAAGCACTTTCCAAAATGTTTTTGTGTCGTCCAGTTGTGTCTGACACTCTGTGACCTCATGGACCATAACACACCAGGCACATCTTTATGTTCATGGTCATGCTGATCCACTTGGTTTTCATGGCAGAGATACTGAGGTAGGTTGCCAGTTCCTTCTCCAGTGCACCACATACAGTTCCTGGTATTCCTAGGTGGTCTCCCATACAAGTACTGACCAGGCACAACTCTTCTTGACTTCAGGGTGGTGTGACCTCTTGGTTCCCTGACTGAAATCAAACCCAGGTTACAGCAGTGAAAGCACCAAAACCTAACCACTGGACCACCAGGGAACCATACTTTTCAAATACAGAAAGCTAAATAATGTTCAATGTTCAAATTACTTAACAAAACAGATGTAGTTGGGTGTAATCCAGTGCAACTGAGAAGGAAGTCTTTAACCACTTTAGGTTTCTAAATCCACGGATTAATTGTTAATTGATCCAGAGCAAGGCAAACAGAAAGAAAAAACCCCAGTGAAACTTTACCAATTGTCTCAAAATGGAAAAAAATATAAAATAACTTCCTGACCCAGACACTGGCGATCGGATCCATCCCTGGATCAATACTCCCTCTCTATTTATCCAGGATAGCCCTTAATGCCCTTTTTATTTAAAAATATATCCAATCCCTTTTTAAAGTTATCTGTTTACTATGAAAAAAATCATTTTTCAACACCGAAAGCATAGGGAAAAAAATGGTTATGCACAAAACATCTAAAGCCAAAATCATTTACATACAGTATATTACTTCTTTTAACGTAAGATAAATGATGGCAAAATACATTTTAAATGGCAACACAGATGAGTCCTAAAGAACTCTTGGAAAACTTCTACAGGTACTATGGCCTCCATTCAACTGCAATAGTTACAGAGCGATTCAATTGAACAACCCCTTAGTTACCTGGCTGAAAGTCTAAACCATAAACCATACATCTGTAAGTAGCATTTCAGAGCATGATCAATTCAGCAAGGCCATAACTACCGATTTAGAAACAGCCTCTAGTAAATGAGACCGTCATCATGACGTCAGTAAAACATGGAGCTTAAACCACAATAAATTAGCCTATAGAAGTCCGATATGCGATCGGATTCGCAATCCGGCAATGTACAAAATAATAAAAATTAATGCCGATACTGTTCTAGTCCATGTGGGTGGCCTGATATGTATTTAATCCTTGATTACTAAGATTGATATAATACAGAAATAAAACCTAAACAAAATATTGTTTTATTGCAGATTTGTGAGCTTGAAAATAAAAAAGTATACTTTCCACTGCACTAAAAAAAAAAATACACTGCAGTTATATATATTGCGCAGAAGGTGCTCAGAGGAACAAAAGTACACAAGAGTAGAGGCTCGCAATGAGCGCCAAAGGTCCTGAGAGTAGCAAAAGCTTTACAATGTGTGACAAATAAAGCTGCCATGGCTTCCAATTGTATTGCCCTGTTATTTTTGACGGACAAGTCGCTAGTCTTATATAGTTTGCGTAGTAGAAATAGTTTAATGTTTAAGTTTGAAAGCTCATACAGTGTTTGTAATGCTGTCCACATACCTTTAGCTGTGTTTTCTTTTCTTATGTGAATAAGTTGATCATCTTCCATTGATAGGCTTATAACTGCTTTTGTTAGTCTGTCTTTCTTGTCCCATTCTTCAGGGTTATTAGGGGGTCTGATTGTATCCAGTACCTAAGTCATCTTTGGATAATAGCACTTCAAGCTTGAATTTCCATAGTTAGTGGCTGGTATTGTTGAGCTTTGCTATTGCAAACTTCACATCTGAACCACTTGTCATCTTTGAGTAAATTGGATGCAGCTCTCTGGTCCCTCACTCAGGGCCTCATTCAATTGAAATTTGCCCAATTGAATCGGACCCTAAATAAGCACATAACATATATTTTTTAAAGAAGTTTTTAGTTAGTGAAAACCTTTCTTTTGGATAGATGCTTGCTAACAAAAAACTTCTTTCAAAAATATATGTAATGTGGTTATTTAGGGCCCTATTCAATTGGGCAAATTGCAATTGAATGAGGGACTCAGTATTTACAGGGATAAAAGATGCAACACTCACTTATTTGTGGTTTTCTTTAGTGCCTGGCCCATAACCTGTTGGTTAAGCAGTCCACAAAGAGACAATGGATAGTGAAGAATAATGGCTTTACTAACTTGGATAAAACAACAAAACAAATATACATCAGGTTATAACCATAACCAGTACTTGCAGCATCAAGCAGTATTCTACAACTGTCAAATATCTAATATACACAGAAAGTACATAACCCAACTGTCACTTAACCCCTTATTGATGGGACACAATTACTTAACATTACACATTGTGTAATACATCCTGTTGTATTCCCAAACAAAAACAACATCTCTCCATCAGATGATTTTAGCTAGATTTAGACATGTTCAAAACCCACCAAAATTACTGAGCAATTGATCAGCACACCTGTGCTCAGGGAGAGATATCCTCAAATCCTGACCTGTTTTTGTATTTCGAGCACAAGGGTTTGAAATGATTGCTGTACAATATATAACAAATTGATCTGAGGACTAGAGGTGCATACGTTTTTTTTTACTTTCCATACTCTTTCCGATGACTACTTTCAATAAGAACTCGCCAAGCTTAGTATTCCTGCTGCATCTTAATTATAAAGTGTTTTTCTAGCATTTGCCAAAGCATAGTCACTAAACTGTGACAGTTACTATTTCCCTTTTATGATCCTGATCAATAATTGAGCTATAACAATGCTTTCATCATGCAAAAGGATGAAATTGTTTTAAGTACACTGCATTCATCAAATAAATTAGTAATTAGTAATTCACATTTGTTAGGCAATAAAAATCAATGAACTGCCTTCAATCATGTCACTTAAATAATGCTGTGATTTATAAATCTGGATGTTCACAAAACCCTGCTCAAAGAGCAAATCTATTTCTTACAGCACACATTTAAAGACTAAACAATGTTTCTATTAAGCAAAGAGCTTCAATCGGCAAAACTAAAATGCCTTCATAACTTCACATAGAAAGTGCATCCTCTTATATTTTAGCTCATTGGGGCCACCTTAAAAGACCAGGGTCCTTTTGGTATGTTAGTCTGACTACACGCTTAAAATCAGATCAACTCCAAAATGCCAGTCGGCATGGGCAAATCAACAAACCACTGGCATACATTTCAGCCATAGCCAAAGGAAGCAAATAGCTCACCCTATATCTCATAAAGAGTAACGAGGTAAGAGATTCTGTACACAGTTGAACTCAATATTTTAAGAATTCTACCTTAAATGGCCCTATAGTGAAGGGTTCTGTAAATTAATTCAGTCATGGAACCATTTTTGGCATCATAAAGTAATGATGGAACCCCAGAACCCCTGCCCTGTTTCCCAAGATCACTACCTAGTGTAGAAAATAACAAAAATTGTAACTGACATTTTGGATAAAAATCTGGTATAACGTCTGATTATGTGGAATGCAGGGGTGGAGCCACCAGTGGTGCAGGTGGTGCAATGCACCAGGGCCCTCCTCTGGAGTGCCCAGTGCACTGTAATTTTTTTTCTTTAAAAAAAACAAAAACAATAAACATTTCTTTTAAGCTCCAAGAGGTAGCAGTGTGAAGCAGTTCCGCACTCTGAGGGTATGTATTAGGAAAGGGGTGAGAGAGCATGGGCTGCAAAGTGACAGCAAAGTACAGGGTTATTGGTTCTGTGAGAGGGGATACATAGAGATGGGTACTATGTAAAGTGGGTGCTGAGAAAGATTAGGTGCTGTGTGGGGATGGCTGCTGACAAGAACTGGGTGCTATGTGCCTTGGCCACACCTACCCCTTCACCCTGTAGAGGAAGTTACCAGAAAGTGGAGCGTGAACATCCAGGAACTATGATGCAGGCAGAGGAGAATCGTGCAGGCAGGAGGCAGGCAGCTATAAAATGGGTTTTTGGGGGAGCAGATATGGGAAAGGATGTTGGGGAGGATGCTGTTATGAGAAGGGGTCTTAGCGAGGTGAGCTTTTATAGGAGGGGTACTAAATTAGATGCTGCAAAGGAGGGTCCAGCACAAATTTTTTTTTTACAATCTACCATGGGGCCCCTATTTTTGGGGGGGGGCACCAGGGCCCTCCATTCTCTAACTTTGCCATTGGTGGAATGGAACTCCGAGTTTCACATTGCACAGTGGGAAACATTGATTTACATTTTTCTTGTAGACTACATCAATATAAATTACTTTTTTATATAGTTACTCTATTACAAATCGAAGGTGATCTGGTAACATTATTTTGACTAAACTGGAAGTGGAATTCCTTGAATAATTTTAACAAGAAACTATAAGGTTTCCATAGTCTAACAAAAAACATCATGTCAGAGTATGGTCACACATGCACACAGCACAATGTAACTAACACATGTACCAGTTGTAAGGAACTATTATGAGCATGACTTGCAAACAAGCAATACAAGTTATATGCAGGGAGGAACGTAGAGAAAGCTCTAACATCTCAAAGACACAGTTTAAAACAAATAATTTTGCTACAGATTACTTTTTTGTTGGTTTTATGAACAAATAATTCTTGAACTATAAAGTGATGGACTAGATGCTTGGAAGCTTTACTTGTACTAGTTCTTTATTATTATTGCAATTCAACACTTACAGATAATATTCATACAGCTAATATTTGCAATATGTGAATAATTAATCTTTCTGTTATCTGGGAGAGGACCTTGTTTGCAGATAAGATTTGAATTCAGTTTTAGTAGAAAGAGCTCTCATAAAAGAATTAAAATAGATCCACAAAGAAATGAAATTTATAATTGTCCACCCTCCAAGGTGATAAACCAGATAAACAAACAATTCGACCACTAAGTAAAGAATAATAAAATAGTTAATAATTTAAAGGCTGTATTTATTATTTCTTTTACTTTTTAAAAACATTCATTATCAAAAAATAGTACTTCAAAATATAAAATATACTATAAATCTGAGACTTTACTGGTCCTTTAAATGAGGTTTTGCATATTACCATACTTAATACTTTAATACATTTATTAAGTAAATACATTTACTTAATAAATGTATTAAATGTATACATAACTTTTATTATTTGCCTTTGAACTAGATAAGGGGCAACAAGATTTTAAAAACCATAACATAAATAAACTACTATTTAAAATGGATTTATTGCAGAGAGCCATTTGCTTTTTTTTATTATCTTGAAAATGCAGTTGCAGAGCCAGAGTTACCCTATGGGAGGAGCTATACATTTAGGTTCAAAGAGGTATAGGGCTCGCGGCTTCCACTGATCCTTGTTCTTCGAGGCCTATGGATTTTCAAGGACATAGAGAAACTGGAGAACCAAGGGGGGAGAATAATGGAAAAGTGTTAGAGGGAAAATTAGTATTACACTAGGTCCCTCCATTCCAGTCGTCAGACCATGGTTACAGATAAGATTTCAGTTCAGCGATATAGTATTGGAAACCACAATAATGTGTATCTTTCAAACCAATTCAAGCAATCATGAGCTAAAATAATGCTATATTGATGATTAATTAAACCATACTTTTTTAAGGAAATATAATGGTCAGACTAGATTGGTCTTTTGGGTTTTATCTGTTGTTAAATCTACCTTTCTAATTTTTTTCTTATCCTGGATGGTCACGTGCAGAGCCAGAGTTATTGTATATGCAGCAGGAGTTATACACATAGGTTTAAAGATGAATATGTGCTCATGACTTTCTCTAGTCCCTATTTTTCAAGGTTTATGTTTTATTGTTATTAAAGTATTGTGAATAAAATGACTGGGATGTCAAAACATGAGCAGAGAAGAGAAGGGATGGCGAAACTGGATATCCAAAGGGGAGAGAAATAATGGAGAAGTGGCAGAGGGAAAATTGGTATTACACTAGGACCCTCCATTCATTATCTCTACCACTGGTCATCTGACTATGGTTACAGATAAGATTTAAATTAAGCCATATAGTATTGGAAACCAAAATGATGTGTACCTTTCAAATGAATTCAAGCCTTCATGAGCTAAAATAAGGCCATCTTGATAATTAATTAAATCAAGCTTTTTAGGGAAATAGAATGGTGAGACTAGATGGGCATTTGGGTTTTATCTGTTATTAAATCTATATTTCTATGTTTATTTTTAAATAGAGTAACTAACAACAGAATCACCTTCCATTGTATAATTAAGGAAATCAAGCATGCAAACAAAAAGTAATGGCAACACTAGTAAAGAAGAAATGCATGCATCAGTTATTAAATTAAAGATTATATTTATTTTTTAACTTAAAAACATTCCTTCTATAAACAAGAATAGTATATCAAAAGACATAATGTAAATATGAAATGTCAGTGGTCCTTTAAGACGTTACTAAAGACTATTCTTGATCCCTCTGCCTGTTTTTGTTAGTCTAAACTAATTACATTGTTTTCAGCATATTCATATTGGCAATAGAATATATGCTCAGGTTTCTTCATTACAACTTGTAATTTGTAAGTGATCATCTGGTATGCACCGGGTTAAAATGTTCTGCAAGATTCATGTTCTTTTCCTTATTAATTAGCATGCGTCCACTCCGCCAGATCCAGTGCCCAAACTTCATTTGTTATGTTCAGCCAAATGCATGAATAGCTTTGAGTAATTATTTCCCAACATCATCTAATACCTCTCTGCACATCAATTAAAATCCCCTTAACAAGGAACTGCATTTTGTTTGAGATCAAATGCCTAGTCCAAAGCTATATCAATCATGTAGAGCTAATTAGTGAGCCCGCTTTATATCATTTGTTTTACTTTATTATTCTATTATACACTTCCTAATGAAACCAACTGAACAATTTTAAAATCTTTGTTCAACTAATTTCAGGCATAGAGGCCATCTATATTACAGAGTCAAGCTTTCCTTTTTATTTCAGTGGATTATAATAGAAAATAAAAGTAAAGCATGAGCATTTCTGTATTATTAATAAAAATTGTGTGTACAAAGGTTCTTCTGATCAATATTTTACAGCTGTAGCAATGCTCTAATGTTCAGACAAACTACTCTCTGGAAGTTTACCAATGGAACACAAAGCCGACACATGCTGAAAAAAAAGATGTACTAAGGTTTATATTGTGCTTACGACAAAGTATATTGTCTAATAAAAGTGTAACTTTCTCAAAAACAGTTTTACAATTTAAAAAGAATTAAAGGAACACATTAAAAATCTTGAATCAATGAAAACTACTATTCAAAACAAGTTGTACAATTAAATGTGATTAGGCAGGTGACATTAAGCTAGGTAGAAGTAAGGTACAAGTTAACTGCAGCCCCTTAATATTCAAAATTAAAAAAAAAAAAAAAAAAAAAATATTTTGTGCAAAGCAAAGTCCATCCAGTTGGTAGCTGGAGGTCCCAGTTCCCAATGAGGTGGCAATGCAACGTGATGAGGTATGTTAGTATTAGCATTACCAAGGAGCCACTAATAGCAGTCTCTATGTTAATACCTCTATGTGTTTAAATCACTACAGGGCTTCTTCAGCAATCAATTAAATGTGATTAAAAATCACATTAATCACATTTTGACTTGGAAATATAATCATAATTTCAACTTGGAGAAGGCAACCTACACATTAGAAAATAGGTTATTACATTATGAAAAGAAATGGGCCTCTAGGATCAGTAGAGTTATACAATAACAACAAAATTGAACTTTGGAAAAATAAAAAAGATATTAGTATATAATTGCAAATTTTATTTTATTTTACCCAAGACTCTGCATGTTTGTCACCTGCACAAACCTTGAATTTTGTTGGTGGAATATCTTGACCTTGAAGTTAATAATCAATGTTTTTGAAGGTTATTGTACATGCATAAGTGAAAATATTTGTCTATATTTTGTGACCTATTAATTAAGTGTTTTTGCTATTTTCATTTATTTCTAATTTTCCATGGAAATGTATTTTTTACATCTACAGACATCAACTTTTTAGACAGTTTACAGCACTGACTAATGAACGTGGCCATTGCAAATTATTTGGGTAGCACATATGTCTCTAATAACTCTTTTGGTACCTTTGCAATGCATATGTTTGCTCACTGCTCACCATCCCATAATTTTAGCAATAAATATGGATACAGAAAAAACATAGAAAAATCTCTTGTCTACAGAAGAGATAAGCTAAAAATAAAAAGGCAGGTACTTGTAAACAAATGAATGGGGGACAAAAAAAATATTACTGAAACTGCTACATGAAATAAAATCTAAAAATAGGCCATTCTAGTTGATGCTTTTTTACAGCCTGTTTATGCTACATGGTTTCTCTGAAGCTTTGTCGTCAAAATAACATTAATAACTTATCGCCTATAAGGTGTATGAGTTATTTATTCTCTCTGGAGCAGTAAGAGTGGGAGCAACAGAGTAATATTCAGTTTGATGCTTTTTGTTGCAAGACTGCACCTTTCAGGTCTCCAAAGGGCTGCTGCAATAGTGCCATGTGGAATTCATTATGGTGGTGGATGAGGTAAGGGCTTATGGCCTCCTATTTTAATATATTTTTGTAGTGTATTATTGGTGACACAAATCTGTCTGTGACTTGATGTCCTGGTCTCTGGTTCTGTTAGTTTTGACATTGGCTCTGATCAATTTTCTTTTAATTGATCAGCTTTCACGATAATTTGTCTTGACTTATGGACTTGCCCAATACCTGCATTGGATCTATGCTGATGTACTTTATTAGGACTGTGCCTGTTCACTTGCCTAATGATCTTTCATGTCTTTGCAAAACTGCTCAACTAAAGAGAAACTTAGGACTGAGGTAGATTTGTAAGCCCTTTTCTTGACCTTGGATCTAGGTCCACTTGGCAAGAAAATTGTCAGTGTCTATAAATATACAAGTATATTACCAGTTACCCCACTTAGTGTTAATGATTATTTCAACACTTTTTAATTATTTGATTATTTATAAATTAATAACTGTTTTTATTGTCTTTCAGCAAGTTAAAAAATGTTAAAATGTAATTTGACAATGCAAAGCAAATGGTGAAATTGAATATGCCACTGGTTAATCATAAACCTCAAGTCACTCAAACTCATTTAATAGCACCCCATGACAGGGTCTTTGTTCTAAAATCCCATAGCTAATATTGCCTACCCCCATTATTTTATGTTTGCCCATACATTGTGAAAATCTATAGTAGCTATAACAGGATCTTGCTACTAAATCTAAAACTTAATCCCTAAATGTAACACCTAATACCTGATAAAACTAGTCAGGACCATTGTATAATAAAAAACGGTATGCCTGAAAGCTTTGAGTCTGACTAAAAGTTTAATTAAGAAAGGAAAAAGTGTTAAAGCAAGTTTTAATTAGAAAACAAAATGTGCTTTGAATACGTGGACATTGGGGAACAAAATGGTAGGCTTCTTTGAACAGATTTCAGAGAGTGCTTTAAAGTTTGAAGATTGGGGACGAGCAGAACATGGTGGAGAAATCCACAGGGTAGGGGTAGCAAAGGAGAAGTTCTGTAGAGTAGGTAATATTGGGATATGAGCACAGAGGAGAGAACAGTTCAAAATCTACATAGAAATTAGATGTGATATATAGGAGGGTGCGGTACTGTTGAGAGTTTTGTATATTTGGAACCAGAATTGTAACTTATGAATTATTTGGGAAGTATATGAAGTGAATAGCGGAGTGAAGCATAGGAAAAATAACTGGTCAAATGAATAAATCCAGCACAAGTATTTAAGATACATTTAAATTGTGAGTGTCTAATTATGGAAAGCCCAGTTAAGAGTGATTTGCATTAATTAGGACATGTGATGGTAACTTTGGTAAATTGGAGATCTTGGTTGTCTCTGTTGTTAAAAACTAAAAAAATACCAATGAATGAGTGAATGAGACAGCATAATCTAGAGTAATCCCAAAATTGTAAACTGGGGTGTAGATGTGATGGAAGAGCTTTTAACAGCGATGGTGATCTCAGGTGCTGTAAAAGAGCTAAATTATTTCCATGTTCATTTTCAAGTGGTAGGAGGCCTTCCCAGAAGATATCAAGAAAAAGAGTTTGAGTTACAAACTTCACGGATCAATAGTTGCTATATAGATTATAAGAATAAATTATTCCCAATCAAGGCACCTAAAATTCAATGTAATAATAACCACAACTATTAGAGAAGATACACGTCTAATTATGGGGACAATCTCAATTTAAGTGGTCATCACAACAATTCCCTTACTGAAATTGTCAAATCAATAACAGTCTATCAGGGCCAAAAGTACACGTTAGAAGGGAGTCTGCTACTTTAGTGAATGTGGCTTCAGTAGAGTGTGGTGAACCATATTGCAGATGGGTTGAGTATATTTGATGAAAGGAAGTCTGTTAAGTGGTTGTAGACAAGCCATTCTAGTTGTTAGGAGGCAAAAGGAATCAGAAAGATACAGCTGCAATTCGAGTGTAATTTGAAGGGGGCTTCTTTAGTATGAGCATAATTGGTGACTATTTGAAGGGATTTCTAATTGTGGCAGTTGCATGGGATAGACAGAAAGGGTGGATTAGAGCTGGAGATAGTAAAGGAGGAAAAGACTTGTAGGTGGATAGAGTTAAAAGGACAAGCCCCATGACAGGAATGCAGCCACCTTATCTTCTATATCTGGAGTAAAAAAGCTTGATACTGATTGATGGAAAGTCCTTGTAGTGGGTGTAAAAATATGTCCTACCTGATTAAAATGGAAACAAAAAAGCACTCAGTACAGGTGTTAAGCATATCAGGAGACCTGTTGTTCCAACATAATTTCTCATTAAACAATGTTCCCACTGCTGCTAAGGGTACTTGGTAACCACATGCAAATGAGGCTCAAAATGTACAACACTATGTGCTTCGAGTCTTAGCTTAGGAATGATTTAGGGGCATGTGTGCAGTCACCATTAAGAAGATGGGCTTGGATTGGGTTACAGTGACAGAAACCCACTCACAGAGGGAATATTGGGCTAATCAGTGTGAGGCTGGTCCTGGCAACTGTGAAGCGAGGATGGAGAGAGTACCCTTCATAACATAGTTAGTCTCTGGTGAGCGTATTATCTGATTATAATGCAATATAATCAAAAAATGATTGTACTGAAAGGTGGTGGTGGGAAGGGGTGAAGGAGGAGGTATTTGGTTTTTGCAAAGAGGCAACTAGGCTTGGAAGATAGAGTGGAATGAAGCATGAGAAGTTTGTTTCTAATATTTAGCACAGCATTGAAAGATTGAGAACATATTTGTAGTGGAAGATATCTACTGAGTCAGTGATTTCATCCAGTGGCATTCAGTGACGTGGAACCACTTTTGAAGATAGCTTTTTTGCTTTGATTTTCATGGCTGTAGCTGGTCACATTGGAGGTGGTGAAGGTCTAGCTCAGCCGAATGCACCAATGTTACAGTTTCATACAATCAAAAGCAAAATATATTACCCTATGCTCCTTGAAAAATTGCATATGTAATAGGAGGAGGGTCTACGTAAACATTCTTCACAAATGAGGTATAGGGCTCTTTATATACTCTTCTATTATAAATTGTTTGTACAATTGTTGCTCTAAAGAATTTTACCTACTACAATTTCTTACACACAGTTCCAGAATGTACAATGTTTAATTTATTCAAACATATTTTCCTTTATCGGTTCTTTTATTATGCTCAAATGCTTTTCACTTTCTTCTAAACACATAAGAACTATGTGTTAATGGTTCATTGTAAATTGATAATGAAAGAGGTGGGGAGAGGTACAGTAGTGGCCACTGAGGTAAACTGTGGTTTTAAATTATATTTTCTGGCTAAGGATTTCATTTGCAGCTGTCGGCACATGTTAATGTTAATTAATAAGGACATGGACATAGGTTTAATATGAAAATCTCTTACACTGGCCCAAAGCACAAGGACGGGGGGAAGGGGGCACAATAGCTTTAAATTGTACTGTAACAGCTCTCGGTAGATGTTTAGCTTTTGCTGTGGGTGGATTATTTTACAAGTAACATTTAAGTTCACTGCAAGAACCTGTAGGGCTTAACAGTAGGATTAGTTTAGATTTCATGTGGAAGCTATGTAATCGCGACTTGGGTAAAATAACACGTAGAGCAGTGAACAAATCACACATAGTGATCACTCATTAGGGTTTACACTTAAAAACATATTTTTTAATGTTTAAATGTTTTTTAATATTCAATCACTTACCTGTATTCTTCCGAACTCCCGGTCTCCACTCTGCTCCAAAACGATCAAATACTACAAGCTGCTGTATCGCTGTCTGTGTCTTCAGACACTTTCATATATTTCTCTGGGTGTCTTTTTCTAGCTCACACAAACTGCACACACTTCTGCGTAAAAACAATTGTATAACTCTGCCATAGTATATATGTTTAAAAACGTTGTCATAAGAACATTATCAGAAGTTTCTAAGCTTGTTTTTAATTAAGAAAATACATTTTGAAGCTTCTGCTGGACTCTGGAGGCACCCATGATATGTTAGTGGAAGCTAATGTGTGTGAGAAGTGCGCTTACATCTGTAGACAGCAATAGTTGTATTTCCTAACGCAAGCAGCCTATTTCTGGTCCTGTGAGAGGGAAGGTGATAATTTAAATCTGATCCACTTATCTAACAAAGCCTTCTCCTTTTTTCATACTCTTCCAAACCTCCCTCCACTGAAAGATACAAAGCCCACCCGCATGAGCCAGCTCTCAGAAAGTAATAAAAAAAACTAAATTATTTTTTTTATCCATAAACAAAATCTTCAAAAGTTCTTATATTCCCCAAAAAAATATTTATACCCACTGCTAATGTTAGTTTATAATATACTTCACAAGAGATTGTCTTTTTTCTTGATCTGATTCAGTTTTGTTCTATATGGTTTATAATTTAGTTCTCATTGCCAAATTCACATTGTGAAGACATAAACTACTTGTGCATTCAAAGTCTCCTCCCACCTCAGGAAGTAATTTCCTGTAAGCAATATTGCAGATTCCATAGCAGCAGAAATACATGTAAAACATAATAAATTAGAGGCTGTGTTTGGTTTACATTCCAAAAACATATTTGCAAATGTTTCAATTCCCAAATTCTTCAGCACAGTAAAAATTTGCAAGTACAACTCATAGGCCATTCCGATTTGTGTCCTCTCCAACTCCCCATTCCCCATTTCTATCTCCTCCTTTACCTTTTCTATATCACAATCATAACAGTGTTTATTCATATATGGTGTATTAGAAAGTGCCAAGTATACATACAGACATTTATGTGTACAGTATATACAAACATAATTCAATGTACTGCACTACATCTTCAGACAGTCTGCTGATTCCTGAAAATGTGCTTTACTAGGCCTGGGTCTTGTTTCAATTGTCTGTTTTCTCCTCAAGCAGAGCTGGCCTTCTCCAGCTACCTGGGGGCGTGATCAGCTATGTCTGGGCTGGATCATCATGGACCTTGGAAGCAAGCTAGGCTAACAGATCACAGACTCAGTCCTGTGACCTAATTATTCAAGCCCCTCTTGACTTCACAGTAATATAACCTGCTTTCAGCTCCCTCAAAGGCCCTGTCCAGTAACAGTGCATAATCTATCTTAGGCAAGCCCTCATTTACTGAGCATGCTCGGTCTGATTGGTCAGTCTTTTTTCTTTAGTTCAGTTTCCAGGCAAAGCTGGCGACGCTCCCCCAGGCACAGGTAGGAGGAGGTAAACAGCTCTGCTTGCGGGGAAAACTGACACATTCTAAAGAAATAAAAAAAATTACATTTTATTTATTTTAAACTACATATTGTTTTAATAGTCTATGCGCAACAAACAAACATATGCACTTTACTATTTAAAGCAATACAGTGATCCTTTAAGTAGTTGTTCTTTAACTAGCTTTGCATGCTTCCATGCTCAGTCCTAAAGTCCCAAACCTATTGAATATTTTGCAATCTAAAAGCTAATTTTTCATTTTAAGATGTAAGATGGGGATTGGCAGCTAGTCTGAACGCTTTTCCAAAAGACTGTATAGAGGCTTGTTTGCCAGAGTTCAAATCTCCTGTGATCCACTCACTGCTTCAACTCCTGAACTAATGTCAGCCGTCTTTAAGCCAGCGATCAAACATTGCTAGTTGTTTGCTGCAAAATAAATAGCTGTGAGAATTAGTTGGTAAGTGTTATTTAAAGCCTGAAAGCGTCTGGATTTTTGTCAAAGAATGCCACCAAATAATGTAATCACTCCTTGAAGGAGACAGCAGTCATTACAATCATTATGAATTTCTGATGCTGGTGATGATGATTTATAATGATGATGAAGAAGAATTCGCTCGTACAGGAAAAATAAAGCGTCTTTGCGTGAATTAACTACATAACCATTAAAGTCCAATAGATACAGGGAAATTTACCAAACTATTGCACAGAATACAATTATAGCGATCCCATGTACAGTTATATTGCAGATTGTTTAATATTTAATATTTCACAATAGCTATAATGGTAAAGAGTGCAAACAACACTTACTGTTTATTATAACATAGCATTAAAGGTACTTTCATTAATAATGTTCTACATTACCAAACCTAACACTAAAAAATATTTTACATTTTTAAAATTGATGGTTCGTTCACTGTTTTAAATGGTTTTAAATAATTCCTCACTTTACTGCTGCCTTCAGTTTGTTTGCCTGTGCGGGTTCTGAAAGGACCAAATATACTAAGGTCAGATTCAAATGTCCATGCACACTATTTCCTGCCACCAAAAAGATTAGCTTTTTCTCTTGATTTGTCCAGACTTACGAAAAAAGAGGTGAAAATTAATAGTGCATGGAAGGATGGTCTCTTCAGGATCTCGGAGCTTCCAGTCTTTTCTCCCCATAAGCACAATGTATCTGCTAGTACACCTAAACAGCAAATAACTAAAATGTACCGTATATAAGACGCACCTGCACATAAGACGCACCTAGTTTTTAGAGGAGAAAAACAAGAAAAAAAAATCTGAATCAAACACAAATACACTTCACACACATATACACACCTACATCACACACAAATATATATATATATATATATATATATATATATATATATACATATAGATACATACATACATACACACACGCATACACATATACATACATATACATATACATACATATACATATATACATACACATATACATACACATACATATATACATACATACACATATACATACACATACATACACAAATACATACACACATACATACACACACACATACACATATACATACATATACATATATACATACACATATACATACACATACATATATACATACATACACATATACATACACATACATACACAAATACATACACACATACACATATACATACACACATACACATATACATACACATATACATACATATACATACACAGATACATACATATACATACACACACATATACATACACACACATATACATACACACATACATATACATACACACATACATATATATATACATACATATATATATACATACATACATATACATACATATATACATACACCTATACACACATACACATTTTGGAGCATTTGGGAGCCTCCAGGAGCTCTTGACCCTCCCTGACCCTCCTGATCCTCACCTTTCTTCTCCCCTCTGCCCATCCATGATCATCCCTTGACCCATCTTGATCTCACCCTATCACGCAGCGCTTCCTACCAGCACTCCTCCTGTACTGCAGCCTTCCCTTGCGTCGCGTGTGTGACATCACTAGGATGCACCGGCCGACGCAATGCAGTTTAGAGGCATGCTGCTGGTGCTGTAGGAAGCACCAATGGGGGGGGGGGGGGGGGGGGGGGTCAGGAGTGGTGATCTAAAGGGGGGCAAGGGAAGGATCAGAGTGGTCGAAGGGGAGAATCAGGAGGGGGAGAGGATCAAGAGGGCAGAAAGAGGCAGTTTTAAAAGGTATATTCGTCGCATAAGACCCCCCCCCCCCACCCAGTTTTGGCTAAGAAAAGGGGGTCTTATCCGGCGAAAAATACGGTAATTAATTTAATCAATTTACAAACAATACACAGTCAGACTATCGTTCCAGCAGAATACCAAAACAATAAAAACAGGAACTTTATTAGTACTAGTAAAATTAATTAAGCACCGCTAAAGCACTATACACACTCAGATTGTCAACCAATTATTCAATGTACTGTGAGTACAAAAAACGTCAATACTTCATAACATATAGCCAATATAGATTTTGATAGTCAGGAGGATACAAAATATCAGTATCCCAAGATTGGATAAGGGTATTTTATATTGTGTAATATAGTTAGTCAAATGCTAATTAAGTAGCACCAGTACCACTGTGTCTCATTACAAAGGTCTCCTGTCTGAAGGGCTATGGTATGCCCTACAAGCTGGTTGAGTGTCCTATAATAAGAGGAAATAACATCTGTAAATATTGCACAAAATTATATCCAAGAATGCTGTCTATGTAGCTTCAATACTACAGAAAACAAAAACTTTAGGAATTTTCGTTTTCCCTTAAATGATTGAGGAATGTTAAAGTCTCCATTTGATATATGAGATAACAACTCGCTATCTTTTCTGCCTTTATTTATGAGTCTCAAAAGTTGCCCAAACTGTGAATTATTATCCTGTATAATTAGTCCATAGAGTTCTAAAATTGAAGCTTGCCATAGATTTGTAAATATATATGGTAACAGAGAAAAAGAGCGTCATACAACTTATATACCTATAGGACACAACAGTATTTGAGACTGTGTATAATAGTTACCTTACTTGGACTACAATTACTTTCTTTTCAAATGAATTAAGAGGCAATAAGAACCTCCAAATATTAGAAATACAGTGACCTAAATTATACTTTGCCAGAGGAAATCCCTTTCCAGTATTTTTATAATGTTTTTATATGTTTTTAACTCGTCGTTGTTTCTGTGAAATAATAAAATTAATTGGCCAAACTGTAAATATTCCCACCCTGTGATATATTAGGATTTCAATACTACAGAACCCTATTACAGAGACCTCCTGTCTGATGGCTATGGTGTGCCCTACAATATAGATAGATGCCCTATATATATTGAAAGTGATAACCACAAGGACATTCACTAAACAAAATTAATTTAATTCCAAACAGAGAATATGTGAAAGTGCATTAAAAAAATGCTCATTCATACAGCTAAAAAACTACTTCAGCCTTCTCAGTAACTCAAGTGGGGCAAAAAACATACTACCAATGTGATATGGGTTACATACAAACATACGTGAGAATCAAATCCTATTGGGTAAAGATAATTGCTAAATCAAAGAGTTGTAACAAATATGGTAGCAGAAAAGAGCTGCCTTGTATTTAAAATGTAAAATCAATTATAAAAAGTGAATAGAGCATTAAATAAAAAAAAGCTGGAGTAGATCAGTATCAGTGAGTTCAGCATCACTCTAAAGAATTAATTTCTAGAAGGAAAAAGTAGTCTGATAAAAAAAAAATGTTTATATATATATATATATATATATATATTTTTTTTTTTTTTTCATTATCAGGCTATTTTTTCAAAAAGCATCCTAGGTAGCTTTATAGATAGCATTTCCTTCTAGTAATCAGAATCAGTGAGAAATTACAGACTTGTTGTTTCTGCCAAGAGACGAGATACTTCAGACTTTGCAAATTTATATTGAATATTTCTTAGTTGTTAGAAATACATGGACCCTTTTGGACTCTGCCTCTCTAATAAGAGAATTTATGAATATGCGAGTCACTGACTTTATTACTGATGCTGAATGCAAACGGTTTACCATCATTCCATTCACTGAGGGTATATCAGTTGTCAGAAGGCGTATTTACAACTAGCGACTTGCCCGTCAAAAAATGACAGTCAATAAAATTTGAAGCCATGGCAATGCTGTTTGGCACACAATGTTAAGCTTTTTATACTCTAAACACCTTCGGAGCTCATTCAATTAATTGAATAATAAATTAATATAGTTTACCTTTTTCTAATTAATATATGTAACAACCAATAGCCTGAAGAGGTAACAATCTCTTTTTATTGACCTGCAGCATATAATGCCCAATTGGACATGAGGAGATAGTTTTATGAATGTCGCAACTGTCCATTAGAAATAGGCTGCGTGCTGCGTGATACTATCAAGGGAACACCCAGAAGAACAAGGCACAGTCTTCAGGGTACTACCAATACCAACATTTATATCATTATCACTGAGGAAGCCGTCAGAAAAAATGTCAAAACGCGTTTGATGAAGTGTATTTACACATAAATATCATCTCCAACACCTCAAAGAAAGTGGAGACATCATTTGTGTGCACCAACCTATCAAAGTTTTTATAGGCTTTAAATCTTTTAGAGTTTGTTTTTACTTTTTATTTTTTCTTTGTTTTATCCGTTGTTTATGACATACACCAAAGACGGACTAATGTGTATATTTCATCTGTGGCATTCTATGAAAAAAACCTGTTTATCAACCCTGGTTTCCATCTCATTGATTTGGGGTGCGTATGGTGTTTAGACACTATCATTACAATAAAACCGCAACATCAACAGGTGGCCATATCCACAGTACTAGTCTACCTCACTGCCACCGGGATTTTTGCACTGTGAGAACAGATCTGAATGACAACCGACCAATACATAGCATCTATCTATCTGTCCGCCATCAGTACAGTGTTTATATAAATAACATTTCTACATAAGAGAGACCAACATTGAGAGCTTCAGACCAAACATTATCCTATAACATTGGGACTACTGAAGGGATCTTGCGCTTTTTCCACTCCACCTTTGCACCTGGCATTAGCCAAGCTGGCTATATATAAGACTAGGAATCAGTGTTTGGCTGGGGAGGTTCCATTGTCATCTGAGGCCATGTTTCGGGCGCTGTTGCACTCCCGTATCCGTGTAGTACCACCTGGCTTTGTCCACTGGGAGGATGGATGAGTTTATCTCCCAGTGGGCTGTTGATGGTGTACTCTGCTCGGTATCCCCCAATCCAGTTTCTTTTCAGATCACCCTCCTAATTTAATTTTGTTTCGTTTTACAGTTTAAATTTAAGATTTTAGCTACTGGACAGATACCTCCTCACCACCAGGTGGGGATGTGATAAACTATGGATTGGCTCTATAAAGGGCCAACCTGTAGCCAGGTTGTATAATAAACTGATCCCAATTTAACATTTCTTGATAAGGAACCATCAACTAATGGCCATAATTGGTGCCTTGGAATATGGGTCATCAACCCAACCATTAGCTAGACTTTGTGACAAAGATAGCCACTCCATATTCAGTACTGATAACAAACAACATGTTGCCACTATTTTGGGGTTTTGGATCATAATTATATTCACACTCAGTAAGGATTATGTACTTCTTGGCCACTAGGGTTAGATTGGCACAAAAGTCCTTCAGTCCTGTTCGACTCTCAGTGATCATATGGATGCAGCACGCCAAGCACATCTGTCTGCGTTTCTGGTTGTGCTTATCCAGTGGGTTGCCAGTTCCTTCTCCAGGGAACCAAGATTTATCTGACCTCTCTGCTATGATCTGCCCCATCTTGGGTGACCCTACATGGTATAGCTCACACCTTCACTGAGGTACACAAGCCCTTTCACTACAACAAGGTAGCATTTTTTTTCCTATAGGAAACAGCATATTGAATACAGTGATGTACATTACAGCCCTTCACAATTTATCGCAATTTATGTAATTCCTAACCCAAATTAATTATTGGCTGTATTACCATAGCTAATTGTGTCTTCTGTTTCCCAAAATGCAAAGCGGTACATAATCTTAAAATTAATGCTTATTACCAAATCCTTTATATCTTGAAAAATACAATATAATTGACTATGTTTATTATCCTTTAGATTGTAAATCTGCAAATTTTCAATCTACATGGTGCTTTGGGGAAGGCACAAGGGACAGCGAATAGTAAGCTCAAAGACGGAGCCCTCCATTCTTTGCTATGTGTTAATATTGCATATGTCTTTGCCTGGAAATTAACTTATGTATAGCACTACGGAATATGTTGGCGCATTACAAATAAACGATTGTAATAATTGCTTTATTGTTTTTGTAAATTATGGGCACTGGATTAAGAAAGAACATGTTCCTATATTAATGGATACTGTAGCTAAGAGAAATTTTGACTGGCATGATTTCAAGCTAACCTCCAATATCTATACTTGTGATAGAGTATGATAGGAAAACTGTCAGATCTAATGAAGAAAAATCACAGTGTAAACTCAAACAGAAGAAGTTTTTTTTTCTTCATAATTTACCATCATTCCACCAGCTTTCTGTCAGATACTAATATCATATTCCAGGAGACAGGGCAATATATTTCCCGCAGTGTAATACACATTTGTAATCCTATCAAGAGTTCTGTATCATATTAGCAAAAAAAACAAATATTTGTCTGCTAATAAAACATGATGTCAGAAACGTAATGTTAGAGAAAAAAATATTCTGTACTTTTAAGATATTATTGCTATGGATAATGCTATTGTCGGATCAGTACATCTGATAAATTGCATCATGATGGTACATCTTTCTCTCACTTAATGTCATCGAATCCTTCTTATAGTTTTAAAAAAGATGCTTCAATATTATCCTTATTGTTTTTTTCAAAAACATGCTTATTAATCTAAAATACGCTCCAATTGCAGTATGCCCATGGCATCTGCAATCAATATTCATTAAACTCGCAAAGAACATTGTAGATTTTTTTTTAATATGCTCAAATACAGTACATTTCCATACCAGGTAAGTAAATAACCTATTTTCTGTTGAAAAATAGGTTATGCATTTCCTCTGGAGGATACAATTAGCCAACATTAACAACTCTACATTAAATAAGAACTATTTGACTTTCACGCCTTTGTACATTTCTAGCGTTCATTAAATCTCATATTATTTACACCGATAATTACATACTCTGAAAATCAAAAATTAAACCTTAAAGTTGATGTTATTTTATACAGTGCATTTATTTGATTTAAAAAGTTGAAAAACGAGCGGAAAAAATAACGAGTTATTAAAATTGGACATTACGTAAAACAATAAATAGCTTTATCAACTAATACAAAAGTCGCCTACAAAGAACATTGTTTTCTTTACTATTTTTAACATTTTTTTCCTAATTGAGACTTGAAACTATAGAATGTATGGAATGCATGTGTCCAGGATGCTGACTATACAAAAACATAATGATTTTCATCAATTTTCCAAACAGAGAGAACAACCATATAGACACTAACATTCCCAAACAATGCACCTGCCTCTTGGACAGGTATTGAAAAATAATCACTCAGCACTTGCTGTTCTATTTCCAGATGCAACACAGCGTATTGTAACAACATTTATAACAAAGATCCATCACTAATATTACATGTGTTAACCAGCTAAATAAAAAATCCGCTTGAATTTTCCAGTTTTGCATCCATTGTGAGTCCTACGCGTGACTGAAAGCAAAATATATTTTTTTATTTGTATATTTGATTAAAGATTATGTTGGCGCTCTTATATATCAAATGGACATGGAAAAAGAAACAAAAAAAGAAAAATAGTGCAATATGTGACAATGTATTCAAATATCAGGCGGTACTTACCTTTCTTCGTTTGATAATACATTGTCAATTAAAGTTCAAAAAATAAAATGATAGAGCTTCTAAGGCCTCAATCACATTAGCCTTGCTTGGAAAGGAAAATTTGCTTAGCCAGCGTTAATTGAGGCTTATTATAGTCTCTATAAGTATAATGCATGCTAATGGTATTGCTACATGATAAGTCATCTCAACACCATTACTTGATAAAACTAACCAGATAATAAGAAAACTTTAAAACAAAGTAAACATGCTAAACTAATTGAAATACTCAAAACTAATGTGAACACACTCAACTAACTTACCCATAACACTAGCCCTAATTTCCTTCTACCACACGTTCCATGCTGCAATCATGTGGGGGCTTATGAACCCCTTTGCCTACCCTCCAATAAGAGGGGGAAGGGAGCATTAGAAATAAATGAGAGTTATAACTTATATGAAAGACTGGATAAAACAATGTTCTTTAGTCTAAATTAGGGATATATATGATTGAGCATGGAAGAGAATTCCAGAATCTTGGGCCCCTATTCAGTTGCGCGCCCGCAGTTGGCTTTATACTGGCGTGAAATTTGCAACAGTTACAGAGCGGTTCAATTGATCAAGCCCGAAAGACTAAACTGTAAACCATGCACCCGTAAGTAGCATTTTAGGGCATGATCATGATGAATTAAGCAAGGCCGTAACTACTGATTTAGAAACAGCCAATAATAAATTCGACCGTCATCATGACGTCAGTAAAACATGGAGGTTAAACGTCAATCAATTAGCGTTTAGAATTCACAATCCGGCAATGTACAAAATAATAAAAATTAATGGCGATACTGTTCTAGTCCAAGTGGGTGGCCTGATATGTATTAACTCCTTGACTACTTAGATTGATATAACACGGAAATAAAATATAAGATCATTCACTTTTGATTGCCGATTTGCGAGCTTGAGACTGTTGTGCAATTAATTCTAATGTCTGTCATTGCTTTCCCCGGCTTTTAAAGTGTAGTATTCATTTATTACCGTATTTATGCAAATCTAGTAATGTTTTTGCTGGCGAATGTAATGCGCATTTGTCTATTGTACAAGAAGTACTGAACAGTGTGCCACTGTGCGTGGGGCTCTCTGTGTGCTGGGCTCTGCGTGCCACTGTGCGTGGGGCTCTCTGTGTGCTGGGCTCTGTGTGCCAGTGTGCATGGGGCTCTCTGTGTGCATGGGCTCTGTATGCCAAGTTGCGTGGGGCTCTCTGTGTGCTGGGCTCTGCGAGCCACTGTGTGTTGGGCTTTCTGTGTGCTGGGCTCTGCGTGCCAGTGTGCGTAGGGCTCGCTGGGTGCCAGGGTCTGTGTACCAGTGTGCGTGGGGCTCACTGGGTGCCAGGCTCTACGTGCCACTGTGCATGGGGATCTCTGTGTGCTGGGCTCTGCGTGCCACTGTGCATGGCGCTCTCTGTGTGCTGGGCTCTCTGTGCCAGTGTTCATAGGGATCGCTGGGTGCCAGGGTCTGCGTGCCAGTGTGTGGGGGGCTCGCTGGGTGCCAGGCTCTGCGTGATAGTGTGCATGGGGCTCGCTTGGTGCCAGGCTCTACGTGCCAGTGTGTGCGGTGGGCTCTCTGTGTGCTGGGCTCTGCATGACAGTGTGCGGGGGGCTCAGTCTCTGCAGGAAGTACATGGCATTCTCAATGCCAGTGTTTGAGGAGCCACTTCCTCCGGCGGTGACATTGTGTCTCTGGTCAAGTCCATGGACCTGGATGTCATTGATGAAGACGAGTAAGTGGAGGAGCACAGACAAGAGCTCAGCACTGAGAAGCTGCAGGAATTTCAAAGGGAGCAGCAACAGATAGTGGTTGAGAACATTTCTTCAGGTGAAGAGGAGGGAAGGGAAGAAGCACCTAATGCACTCATCAAAGAAATGTGTACTAAATGGGTTGAATTACAAAACTTTGTGGAAAAGTATCACCCTGACAAAGCTCAAAAAAGCTGAAATGTGAACTTTAATAATAATCAAACAATTTATCACTTCAGAAACATTTTGAAATAAAGGCAGAAGCAATTTTTTCTTGATAGGTTCCTAGTGAAACTCTCTATATCAGAGTCTCCACCAATTGTTCAGTAGTGTTAAGAGACAGAAAAGAGAAAGATCCCTGTGCAAGTGCCTGCTGTTTTATTAGAAGAGGACTTCCGTTCCAAGCAATAATATCTCTCCTCCTTCTCCTCCTCTATATCACCAACATCCCATTTGGCCCTCTTCTCCTCTCAGTACAGTTAAAGTAAAGTTAATGTGCTCTGGACACAGAGCGATGAGGGACTCTGAGGGCATCGGCAATGGAAGGGTGGGAGAGATGCCAAGTTCTCTTACGAGTACTTGATTGTAATGATAACGCAACCAATAGCAAGAGAGCTCATAAACTATTGCTAAGAACTCATAATAACATTTTTCACTTGTGTCATTACTGTTTCTTGAGAATTTTGTTTGGACCCCATTTATGGGTTGCTTTAGCATTTATTAATTGAAAAATTGAGATGTATGCTAATATCTGACAAAGTCTAGTAAACTGCGACTAAGTGTTTTTTTTATTTTGTGGCCACCTGTCTCTCCCTGCCTCCACATGTCTCACCAAAACTCCAATGATATCCCCTACACCTAGCTATAATGAGGGGGCAACACAAAATATTTTTTTGCACTAGGCCCTCCATTCACTAGCTCTCCCAATGGAATCAACCAAGGTATTTACACATTGTAATATAGGGACATCCCATGTAAGAGAAACTAAAATATTTTATTTGTCACAAAGTTCTCATTTACACATATTTGAAGATCTCTTTTTATTGATACTGCTTCCTGGACTAGGATGACATTTATATCAAATAGTCCAATCTATGATGTCTCATTCATGGGCGTAGGAGCCCTCCCAAATCTGGGGGGGATAATTTAATGCTACTCCCAGGACAACAAGCAAGGGAGAATCTACAGCTGGTGCACCGGTGAATGCACCAGGGCCATGCTCTGGGGGGGGCCCTATTGCTGCAGTGCCACTCAAAAACATTTGTTTTATTTATTTGTTTAAATTCTCAATGCCCCTGCCCCCAATATATATATATATATATATATATATATATATATATATATTATCAGTCAAAACTTTCATGGAAAGTCATACTGCTCCCCCCCATTTCCTCACTTCCCATGACCCTGGTCTCATTCCCTTATAGAGATATGGCAAAGGATTGAAATCTTTACCTATAAATAATGTCATAGCTCCACCCACCCTAAACACATTATCTAAGTAGGCTTCAAACTGGCACACTGTCCAATAATGTAGTATCAAATTCACTATATGTAATTGTTTTCTACAGTTAGTATTATTACCATCATTATTGCAGCATGTAATTTTTTGACAACATAGTTTTTACTCACAAGGCTATTCCATCTTGAGCACAAAATATCTGTTATATATATTTTCTATAATTATTAACAATCACATTAACACTCATCAATGTTAAAAACACAAATATATACACAAAATTGTAGAAATATTGTATCCAACAATGTTTTAACTTATTGTTACAATATTGTACATTTTATAATGATTCATGAAAGTGGCTCATTCCGAATGTAATTTATTGGATATTAATTAAAATAGTAAATACTGCATAGTAATGTGCTTAAAAAAACTTTCACTTTCTCCTCATCTCATTTTTCAATTTCAGTAGGTCCTATCAATGGTTTTGAATGCTTTTACGATCACAGAATATATGTTTATTTTGATCTCATATTAATTGCTAAAATTTAACAACAAATAAACTTCAAATATATTTGCACATGATTCATCTACAGTTGTTCTTAAAAGTTTGCATACCCTTGGCAAATTGGTAATATATGTGCCATTTTTAAAGAAAACAAGAGTGAGCAGGCAAAACATATTTATTTTATTTCTTATGGGGTTCATATTCAACTGTAGGTTATAACAGAATGGCACAATCATAAAACAAAACATGGAAGTAAGGAAAAAAATGAAATGATCCTGTTCAAAAGTTTGCATACCCTTAGTTCTTAATACTGTGTATTGCCCCATTTAGCATCAATGACAGCGTACAGTCTTGTGTAATAGTTGGCTATGAGGCCCCTAATTCTTGCAAGTGGTATAGCTGCCTATTCATCTTGGCAAAATGCCTCCAGGTCATGCAAAGCCTTTTGGTCGTCTTGCATGAACCACACGTTTGAGATCTCCCCAGAGTGGCTCGATGAATTTAACGTAAGGAGGCCACTCCACAACCTTCACCTTTTTCTGTTATAATCACTGGAGGGTCAACTTGGGCTTATGCTTAGTGTCACTGTCATGCTGGAAAGTCCAAAAGTGTCCCATGCGCAGCCTTCGTGCAGAAGAATGCACATTGTCTGCCAGTATTTTCTGACAAAATGCTGGATTCATCTTGCCATCAATTTTCACAAGATTCCCCATGCCTTTAGAGCTCAAACCCCCCAAAACATCCTAGTAGGGATAGTATTCTTTTCACTATTTGCCTTGTTGCATCCTCTCCCAACATAGCTCTTATGGTTGTGATCATAAATCTCTATTTTGGTCTCATCACTCCAAATTACAGTGTGCCAGAAGCTGTGAGGCGTGTCAAGGAGTTTTTAGTGGCATTGGCGCAGTAAAGGCTTCTTTCTGGCAACTCGACCATGCAGCTCATTTTTCTTCACGCACCGTCGTATTGTGCTCCATGAAACAACCCCACCGTCTTTTTCAATAGCAGCCTGTATTTCTCCTGAGGTTACCTTTACCTGTGGGTTTTCTTTGTATTCTGAACAATTCTTCTGTTGTGGCTGAAATCTACTTGGTCTACCTGACCTTGGTTTGGTATGAAGAGATCTTGAATTTTCCACTTCTTAATAAGTGATTGAACAGTACTGACTGACTTTTTCAAGGCTTTGGAATCCGATTGCCAGTATCTGTTGTCAGGAAGGAATTTTTTTTCCCTTTGATTGGCAAAGTTTCACTTGGGTTTTTTTTTCTTCTGTTTGCCTTCCTCTGGATCAATTAATTAACAACTAATCCGCATATTGCAGATCAGAGGAGATCTTAAAAGGCTGAATTTGAACTTTTTTCAAACTCAATTACTATGTAACTATGTAACTATAATTGACGGTATAATATTACATGTGTCTCTCCTCCCTCCCTCCCCTATGTCTCTTTCCCTCCCTCTCCCTCCCCTGTGTTTCTTCCCCCTCTCCCTCACATATGTCTCTCGCTCCCCTCTGTCTCTTCCCCCTCTCCCTTTCCTGTGTCTCTTTCCCCCTCTCCCTGCCCTGTGTCTCTTCCCCCTCTTCCTGTTTCTCTTTCCCCCTCTCCCTGCCCTTGTCTCTGCCCCTCCCTCCCCTGTGTTTCTTTCTCCCCTCCTCCCACTCCTATGTCTCTTCCCCCTCTCCCCTCTGTCTCTTCCCCTCTCTCTTTTTTTCTGTTTAATTTCCGTGTTATATCGATCCAAGCAATTAAGGTGTTAATACATATAATGAAACTCGCATGGACTAGAATATCATATTTACTGATTTATTAATGTTGCATTATTTCTGGAATGCGGGTCCGATCGAAAACTCGTAATTGAAGCCTGTAAGGCTTTGAAATCTAACCGTAATTTTTCAGTGACGTAATGATGATGATCTCATGTGCCATTAGCTCTGTCTAAACCCGTAACTACGGGTTTGTCTAATTGATTATGTTTACGGCAGCACATCCAAAGTGCGACAAATAGTTTACGGGTTTGCATATCTGGCCCATAACCCGAGGCATGGTGGAATTTCAAGCACTGTATCAAAAGCCTTTGCAAAATCCAAAAATACTACATCCACTGAGTTCCCTTGATCCAAGTTCCTACTAACCTCCTCATAGAAACTAATTAGATTTGTTTAACATGACTTATCCTTCATAAATCCATGTTGACTCCTACTTATAACCCTTTTCAAATAGACATGTTCTTGTATATTATCCCTTATTAACCCTTCTAAAACTTTTCCCGCTACAGAAGTGAGGCTCACTGGTCTATAACTCCCTGGATTTGCTCTTACTCCCTTCTTAAATATAGGTATCACCTTTTTTTTTCATCAGTCATCTGGTAGAGACCCAGTGTTGAGTGAATCTTGAAAAATTAAATATAATGGTTTGGCTATTACAGAACCCAGTTCCCTCCGTAACCTTGGATGTAATCCATCAGGACCTGGGCTTTATTAACGTTTATTTTTTCCAACCTCTTTTGGATTTCTTCCTGCGTTAACCAGTTATTCGACGAAGGTAGTGTAGCCCCCTTATGTTGCAGTGGTACCTCCTTTGTAAAAAAAAATATATTTAGCTCATCTGCATTTTCCTGGTCACTAATTATCAGATGGCCTGTGTCACATTGTAATGTTCCTAAAGCTTCCTTCCTGGCCTTCTTCCCATTAATATAGTTGAAAAATATTTTAGGGTTAGTCTTAATTTTTCATTTTCTATTTTAGCCAGTCTAATAGCCTTTTTGCAAGCCTTGTTGGTTTCCTTTTACTTAAGTAAAGCTGTCTCTGTCCCCTCTTGTTTGTATAATGTAACCTCTGTATCGTGATCTTTAAATCCTTGTTAAGCCACACTGGATGTGATTTACTCTTTTTACTTTTATTCCCACATGGTATATGGTGATAAGTATGTATATTTAGTAAGGATTTAAATGTTGTCCATTTATTTCAGTATTTTTACCTCTCAGTTCTCTGTCCCAGTCTATATGTTGTATTGCTGCTCTTAGACCGTTAAAATCTGATTTTTTAAAATTCAGAGTTTTTGTTCGCCACTTACAGTTTTGTTTTTTTACTTCAATCTCAATGAGACTGTGTTGTGATCACTCTTTCCCAAAGGTTGCCCTATTTCAACATTTGATACCATATCAATATTATTTGTGATAACTAAATCAAAGATAGCTTCATTTCTTGTAAGTTCTTGTATAACCTGGGCCAGAACTGCTAGTCTCATTTATCCAATTTATTTCAGTAATTAAAATCTAATTTTTAGTAATTAAAATCTCCCATTATTAGAACTTGCCCATGCTTAGCTGCATTTCCACTCTGTAACAATAACTGTATTCCCTAGCTTTCAGTTATATTTAGGGGTTTATAGCATACTCCAACTAATATTCTTTTGGAATTTGCTGCTCCGCTATTTAACTCTACCCACAAACATTCAATATTACTGCTAGCTCCAGCATAAATATCTTCTCTGACTATCAGCTTAAATTCAGGCTTAACATACAGACAAATCCCTCCTCCTCTTGTACCATTGCCCCTATTTTTCCTAAATAGGTTATAACCATCCAGATTAACAGTCCAGTCATGAGCTGCATCCCACCATGTTTCGGTAATGCCTATTAAATCCCATGTTTCGTTAATTGCTAATAATTCTAGCTCTCCCATTTTTCCTGGCAAGCTTCTGGCATTAGCGAGCATACATCTTATATTATGAGTTTGTAGTTTTAAGGTGCCTGCCTCTGTACTTGAGTTACTTAGTAATACCTCCCTATTGACTATACTAATCCTCCCCCATCTCCTCCCCCATGAGTAGTTAATTCATCCCTTATCCCCTCTACACTTTATACTCCGTTACATTCATCTAGTCCCCCCCACCTACTAGTTTAAAAACTCCTCCAGCCTTTCCACCATCCTATCCCCTAGCACATTGTGATAGAGAAAACAAATTACTGGCTTACACGGTCATTCCAAAAACAATATATACATTTTTATCAGTTATCTAGCATTATATAAAGCATATTTAAAGGCTGCATATTAATATACAGATAGGTGACTTGGAATTTTACATATGATCATCAAAAGGAGACAAATAATACTGATTTATACCTGGTGGCGGAACAATTATATTATTCTTCACTATATGTAAGGCAAAAAGGCAAAGCCTTAATTCAGGCCCCAAAGTTTCTTTGTGTGTAATACATAGATCCATCAAGCTTCTAATTTTAATATTTTTTCATCAATATCGCTTCTGCCGACGGTTTTCTTTATATATTCAATTGCTCCAAATTGCAGAACCTTTGCATTTCCATTGTGTAATTCATTTACATGTTTAGAGATTGGGGAATCATATTTTTTCTCAATTACATTTCTTGTTTTTGTGGTCTGGGGTATCTAAGGAAAACCATAGGAGGATTTAGAAGACGTATTCTGGAGCAAATAGGTAGCATTGAGGATACCCCAATTTTTGTTTTAATAAGCTGATAAATACGCTTTAACCGAAGTAGAGTTGATCTGAACATGTGCTTTGCAGTATTTTTACTTTGCCTTAATTTGAATGATTATATTTTTATATTCAATTAATTGGAAAGCCTCCTCTGTTGCTAAAGCTAGTATTTGGATAACTTGCTTGTTCCCAATCAAACTAATGAAGGCTAAAACTAAAAAACTGTTTACAGCATTTCTCATAAAGTACAATGTATTTTATGGATGAGATAGAACTTTCTGTACTTTTTTTGCTTTGTGATACAACTTTAGTGCTTTTAACAGAAAGATGAAATAAGCGTTTTAATTATCTTAATAATAGTCCAAGTGTTAATAGTAAAGTTTCATTTTTATGTACATGAGTACCAAGAAACACATACAATTTTCACATTGTCATAGCGCCAGAATCATATTTTTAAGCACTATGATGTGGTGGGTCTTTTGTTTTTTGCAACTCACATGTCAATACTCTCAAGCATGTCTTGTAGATACTTTGAAGATGCTGAAATCACACAGTTTGCTTGTATGTAATTGTGTTGGCATCTACCCAGCACCTACAGCACTCTAGGGCATGGTCTATTGCCAGTTGGCTCCTATAATGGTGGATCTGACACTTGAATAACCATCTTATAAAAAGTAATACATTCTAAAAACAAACACTTGGTATATTCATTAACATTGCTCTACGTGAGATCATCTGTTACAAAACAGCTTCAAAACATGAATATATAAAAGACAGCTTGATGTGGCCACATTATTGTCCGAAATCACTTGACACATACACACGACAGTGGCCTCATATCATTGTGATTCCTAGTGTTCTCTGGGTTTCATTGGCTTGTGACTGAGGTTGTGTGAATGACATGTGAGTCTAGTGTATTTTTTTATACACTAGTAGATGTGCCATTTATTTGAGGTACTGTCTCCCTTAATTCATGTAGGCTTGCTTATTATACTCCACTGAGGTCAATATTGTTATTATTAATCAGTCGTTCAGTGAATCAGTGTAACATTCACACCCTGTACCTCATTATCTATGCGGTCACATAACTGGATATTTACCATAGCCCTTAAAAGTGACACAGCAAAGGTCCTAGTTATTGTAGAAATGAATCATACACATATAAATACATTTATCTGTGCATTTTGAGTGTAGAATGTTAGATAATTGAGATTGAAAGTTGGCTATTTTATCATATATATTTTCATATTCCCTTTATTCAGGGCCAATTGGAGCTGAGAAGGTGTAACATCTTTTTCATAAATATGTGCAAGGATACATACACTGGTTGATTTCTGATACCCAGTTCTTAAGAGATCACTCAATATAATCTTGTATCAGAACTATCAGATCCGTGTATCAGAACTATCTGGCCAGCCAAGAGGAGAGGAGGTGAGGGGGAGCTACTGGGAACTGCTCTGGGTAGGGAGAGAAAGACCAGGGTGTTATTGTATATATATATATATATATATATATATATATATATATATATATATATATATATATATATTTATTTATATTTATTTAAAACAGACCATTTCCTCTAATATATATGTACAGTGCCTTGCAAAAGTATTCAACCCCTGCCCCCCCCCCCCCTCCCCCTTGGCATTTTTCGTGTTTTGTTGCCTCACAACCTGGAATTAACATGGATTGTTTTAGGATTTGCATCAATTATTTTACAGAACATGCCCACAACTTTGAAGATTTTTTTTTTATTATTGTGAAGCAAACAACAAATAGGACAAAATAACAGAAAAAGTCAATGTGCATAATTATTCACCCCCCTAAAGTCAATACTTTGTAGAGCCACCTTTTGCGGCAATCACAGCTCCAACTCGCTTTGGATCAATCTCTATGAGCTTGAAACATCTTACCACTGGGATTTTTGACCATTCCTCCTTGCAAAACTGCTCCAGCTCCTTCAAGTTGGATGGTTTGCGCTTTTGAACAGCAATCTTTAAGTCTGACCACAGATTTTCTATTGGATTGAGGTCTGGGCTTTGACTAGGCCATTCCAACACATTTACATGCTTCTCCTTAAACCACTCAAGTGTTGCTTTAGCAGTGTGTTTGGGTCATTGTCCTGCTGGAAGGTGAACCTCCAGACTAGCCTCAAATCACGCACAGAGTGGTACAGGTTTTGCTCAAGAATATCCCTGTATTTGGCACCATTCATCTTTCCCTCAACTCTGACCAGTTTCCCAGTCCCGGCTGCTGAAAAACATCCCCACAGCATGATGCTGCCACCACCATTTTTCACTGTGGGGATGGTGTTCTTTGGGTGATATGATGTGTTGGGTTTGCACCAGACATAGCGTTTTCTTTGATGGCTGAAACGTTCAATATTAGTCTCATCAGGCCAGTGCACCTTCCTCCAAACATTTTGGAAGTCTCCCACATGCCTTTTCGCAAACTCAAAACGTGCCATTTTGTTTTTTGCTGAAAGTAATGGCTTTCTTCTGGCCACTCTATGGAGCGTACGGCTTATTGTCATCCTATGTACAGGTACTTCAGCCTCTGCTGTGGAACTCTGCAGCTCCTCCAGGGTTACCTTAGGTCTCTGTGCTGCCTCTCTGATTAATGCCCTCTTTGCCTGGTCCGTGAGTTTTGGTGGGCGGTCATCTCTTGGCAGGTTTGCTGTTGTGCCATGTTCTTTCCATTTGGTTATGATAGATTTGATGGTGCTCCTGGGGATCATCAAATATTTGGATATTTTTTTATAGCCTAACCCTGATTTGTACTTCTCAACAACATTGTCCCTTTCTTGTTTGGAGAGTTTCTTTTGTCTTCATGGCAGTGTTTGGTTAGTGGTGCCTCTTGCTTATGTGTTGGGGGCCTTTCAAAAAAGGTATGTATATGTAATGACAGATCATGTGACACTTAGATTGCACACAAGTGGACATCATTTCCCTAATTATCTGATTTCTGAAGGTTATTGGTTTCACCAGAGCTTTTTATGGGCTTCAAAACAATGGAGGTGAATACATACGCACATGCCAATTTTCTGTTTTCTATTTCAAAAAAATTGTTTTATGTATATATTTTTCTCATTTCACTTCACCGACTTAGACTATTGTGTTATGATCCATCATATAAAATTCAGATTAACAAAATATTCAACTTAAGGCTGTAATGTAACACAGTAGGTAAAAAATCAACAGGGTGAATACTTTTGCAAGGCACTGTATACATCTCTCTCTCTCTTTTCCTCTCTTTCAGCTCCCCTCCTTTTTCTCTCTCCCAATGTCTCTCTTCCTCCAATGTCTCTCCCCTCTCTCTCCCCCCATATTTATCTCCCTTTTCCCTCTCCTGTCTCTCTCCTACCCTCTCCCACTGCCCCCATATGTCTCTCTATCGCCCTTCCCCTCCCCTGTCTCTCTCCCACTGCTCCTGCCTATGTCTCTCCCCGTGTCCCTCTCCCACCCTTTCCCTCCCCTGTCTCTCTCCCACCCTCTCCCACTGCTCACTATATCCCCCCTGTATCACTCTCCCACACTTCCCCTACCCTATCTCTCTCCCATCCTCTCCCACGGAACCCCCTGTATGTCTCTCTCCCACCATTTCCCACTGCTCCTCCCTATGTCTCTCTCCTGTGTCCCTCTCCCACCCTTTCCCTCCCCTGTCTCTCTCCCACCCTCTCCCACTGCCCACCTATATCCCCCCGTGTCACTCTCCCACACTTCCCCTACCCTATCTCTCTCCCACCCTCTCCCACGGAACCCCCTGTGTGTCTCTCTTCCACCCTTTCCCTCCCCTGTATCTCTCCCACCCTCTCCCACTATCCCCATGTCTCTTCCCCCTGTGTCTCTCATCCATACCCCCCCCACCCCCCCCACCCCTCACAGCGTGGCTACCGTGCATTGCTTTATAATTTTCATAGTGCTATACACATTATGGAACTATGTTAGTGATATATACAGTATATATATATATATATATATATATATATATATATTCATATATATTTAAAATGCCCAGGTTTCCAGCTCAGTTGTTTAGCACTTCCACTCAACAACCTATTGCAATTATATTTACTTATATGTATACTTTGTACATTATATGTACACTTTTTTGTACATTAACTGAGACTTCTGTGTCAGCTGATGGATAACTGAGTGGAGATTTCTAAGCCCAAAACAGATCACAGCGGTATTATGGACGCATGGACCTGTGACATCATATTAACAGCGTGCAGTAGCCTCTCACATTATCCAAACCCATTGCTTATTGAATTAGTCTGACAGTGACTGAAAACCTCCTGTAACAAGCAACATAAAAGCTTGTTGAATGGAGCCCTGGTTGAGAATATATTGGTAATAATATAAAATGAGCCTGATTAATGATCACACCTGAGACAAGTGGCACTTTAACCAACTTTAACTGTTGATGTATGATGACATAATGTCCCTTCCAATTAATGGCACTGGTATAAAACACCTGCATTTAGCTGAACAGCTGCTGATTTTATGGTTAGCTGCACAGATTAAATTGACATTTAAAAAACCACCTACAAGTTTATTTTCTAATATTTTGTTATGTATTTTTTCATTAATAATTTAATGTGCTTAATTATCTTCATTAATAACAAGTAACAGCTAGAACTTGATATCCAACCTCACATCACTAAATCATTTGCATGCTTTTTATCACTTACATGTGAAATTCAGAAGATCATCAGAAACAAAGGTGCAGAATGTCCCATAATAGTGACACAGCATCTCTGATATAGATATCTGCACATTTCCATAAACACAGAAATACTTTATATATCAGTTGCTCCACAAATACAAAAACAAAATATATAAACCCTTAAATATATAAAAAATAAAACTATTCCTAGGCAGGCCTGTTATTTGTGAGGTCCGTTCCTCACAAAATGACAAAAAACTAAAAGTAAACAGCTTTATTTATTTATTTAAAGAAATAAAGCCACCTGTAAATAAAACAGTTTGATCTGCCTGATAAGCTGGCGCGTCCTCGCCTCCTTTCCCCCCCCCCCCCCGCCTCCCCCTTTAAGGACTCACATTGTTTATATGAAAGCCATTGAAGTTATCAGGATGCGTTTATTCAGGAGTTGTGAGTTATCCTGCTCTATCCCTATACTATGATTATGTGTGACTATGCCCCCCCCCGCCATAATTAGTCATCTCAGTGTTCCATAGCTAGTGAAGTTCAAGTTATCACACCACATATTAAAATATAACCTCAGAGAAATCACATCCAATATTAAGCACTGAGTGCTTATTCCCATACCTATTTTAAAAATATCTATCACATCGCTTCCAGAATGATATCCAAGCTCGCTGATGTTTATGCAAAATTTCTTTATATGCCCAAAATGAAAAAAAAATGGTACTTGCAACCTCCCATAAAGGCACAAAAAGGGCTCAGGGATGCCTTCATGCTTCAAATCTGATGCTATGAAGGAGTTAACACCTTAATTGTGTCAGATTTGGTTGCTCAAATGCGACACAATTAATGGGAAAATAATGCCTACGGCTGCACCCTATGAGCCCAGGTTTCTTGCAGGATTCTCCCCTCAATGTTCGTTATCCCTGTTAGCCAGGTATACCCCAAATTCCCCCAGCAATATCCGCAATCCATCAGGCTTCATTTTCCCTCACCCCTTGTGTTATAGGTTGGGGGGTGTCATTAAAGCCATATACCTCTTTGAGGCCTCTAACTATTACCATGGAAGTCCTTATGCACACCATGGTACTTAACATTAACACCATTACGAACAAACTGCCAAGGACCCCACTTTGCCCCAATCAATCCACCTCTCACCCAATCAGTTTGAATGTATGATCCTCAGCTCCTACCTTGGTTATCCCCTCACTGTATTCTGCTATGGGCAATCTTTCTAAAAATATTTTGCCCATGATTAGATTTAGTAATAGAAACAACAATTGACCACAGCGGTTCTTTAAACTAAACAGTAAGTCGATTAGCTGTCTGATTTAATTGAATAGAAGAAATTCTCACCACGCACTTAAGATTCATATAAATAATGTTTTTAAAATGCGTTTTTTTAACATCACAGGTAAAATACATCAAGTTGTATCAGAATGAGAATTTTTGCTGCCTGGCTGCAGAAATATTGTTTCCCCCTTCCTCCCCATACACACTGTATACTGTAATAATTGTAAAATGAACAATCTTAGGTTTAGAAAACAAATGACGCACAGCCCTTTGTTGTTTGTGCACAGTCTGAGTTCTCTGTCCAGTCGAGCTCAATGTGTGAATGTAAAAGGTAAAGATGGATCAGTTTGGTAGATGCAAGGGATTATTATTATTATGATTTAATTTTTCCATAAGTTCAAGTGAAAAACAATATTAACACCGTGCAAAGGAATGGATGGCCCTGTCTTGGAGCTTATAATCAAACATACTCAGTACTTTCCCTAATGATTGAAAACTTGTACTGGTGCTGTAATATACTGTATATAATTTACCACAAGTGTCACACAACTGAAAGTAATTATAGTATTATTCTTGAAGTCCATTGACATTCTCCTACAACATCACTGTGCAATCACATATTATTATGCACACATACAGCTTCTAATCTATGCCATGCCCCTTCCCCATCTTAGTACTCACACTGGAAAGATTTTAAGCTCTCTGTGCTAGGTGTTTGCCACCTCATAAAGATGGTGACTTTTTCTTACCTGTTGTACAGTTGCTCCCTAAACAACACATTAGAAATGTTATATGACAGGGCCACGCACAGTCCTTAAAAACTGCAACTACTAAAAGAAGATATTCAAAATACACAATATATAAGATTACAAACCGGCCACATAGCACCATATATTTTTATTTATATTTTAGGGTAGACACAATGTGGAAGTAAAACGTCATCATCATGAGAATTCATACCCCAAAAGCAAACTGTACCATCTCAGACCTTAACACCACCAAAACAGGTCTTTGACACTTCCCGTCAAAGACCTATGGTAATATATGTTTGATAACTAACAAAAATGTAGTCACAAGCAGCTATTGGAAGATTGGAAGTTTGCATCGTTCCTACTACACACTGGCCATAATGTACAAATTCCATCCACTTGTAAGAACCAAAGATGCAGACTTACTGCACAGCCTTTGGGAATGTCTGAACATTGAAAGCTACTAACCAACAATACATATAAATGGTAAAAATATGCTTGGCATCATCTTAAACCAATGCCTAATTTGGCCATATTTTGATAATGAGAATGATGTCACTTTACAGTGTAGATTGACAAATGTATTCTAGCGTAGGGAACAAAGAGTAAGAGCCATCTTCAACACTTGGCCCTCTTACAGTGGATATACAAAGTCTTCACACCCCTGTTAAAATGTCAGGTTTCTGTGTAAAAAATGAGACAAAGATAAATCATTTTAGAACTTTTTCCACTTTTAATGTGACCTAGAAACTGTACAACTCAATTGAAAAACAAACTGAAATCTTTTAGGTAGAGGGAAGAAAAATATAAAAATAAAATAATATGGTTGCATAAGTATGCACACACTTAAACTAATACTTTGTTGAAGCACCTTTTGATTTTATTACAGCACTCAGTCTTTTTGGGTATGAGTCTATCATCATGGCACATTTTGACTTGGCAAGATTTGCCCACTCTTCTTTGCAAAAACACTCCAAATCTGTCAGATTGCGAGGGCATCTCCTGTGCACAGCTCTCTTCAGATCACCCCACAGATTTTCAATCGGATTCAGGTCTGGGCTCTGGCTGGGCCATTCCAAAACTTTAATCTTCTTTTGGTGAAGCCATTCCTTTGTTGATTTGGATGTATGCTTTGGGTCATTCTCATGCTGAAAGATGAAGTTCCTCTTCATGTTCAGCTTTCTAGCAGAAGCCTGAAAGTTTTGTGCCGAAATTGACTAGTATTTGGAACTGTTCATAATTCCCTGTATCTTAACTAAGGCCCCGGTTATGTGCAGTGTTGTTTTTGCTCCAAACATATCTTTTGGAATTATGGCCAAGAAGTTCAACCTTGGTTTCATCAGATTATAACACCTTTTCCCACATGCTTTTGAGAGACTTCAGATGTGTTTTTGCAAAATGAAGCCTGGCTTGGATGTTTTTCTTCGTAAGAAAAGGCTTTCGTCTTCCCACTCTAACCCATAGTTCAGACATATGTAGAATACGGGAGATTGTTGTCACATGTACCACACAGCCAGTACTTGCCAGATATTCCTGCAGCTCCTTTAATGTTGCTGTAGGCCTCTTGGTAGCCTCCCAGACCAGTTTTCTTCTCGTCTTTTCATCAATTTTGGAGGGAGCTCCAGTTCTTGGTAATGTCACTTTTGTGCCATATTTTCTCCACTTCACTGTGTTCCATGGTGTGACGAAGTGCCCTTCGCCACTTTGTCTTGGAGAGGACTGTTTGCCAGCCTCCTGCCCTGCGACTATGGCCCTGGTACATATTGCCCTTCAAACACAGTATTCGGCCATACCAGAGTGTATGTCACTCATTCTGGCCCTTTACATACAGGGGGGGGGGGGGGTCATTCGGTACTTGCCCTTTTTGAACCATGATACCACAGATAGATATGCCATGGAGCACATTCATATGATGAAAGACTATGGGAAGGACTTTAGCTCCATAGTTCTACTTGACACTTCAAAACGTAGCCTCGTCTCGTTATTGGAGGGGATTGCTATATCATACTAGGGGTTGCTATGCTTTTGCATACTCCCTTGAGCTGTAACTACTGAACGCTTGTTCCTGATGTGCTCTCCTTGGAGGAGAGGTCTTCCCCACACGATCCCATACAGGGTGGAAGGAAGACGACGCGGCTCCAGTTAAGCTAAAGAAATTCAGCAGTGAGAAACATAAGAATACAAGACTATAGAAATATAGAGATTATCAGCCTTATTATGTATATAAGCACAGAGCATATTTTTTGACAGAAGTTTTTAGTTAGGGAAGACCTTGCTTTTGGATAGAAGTTCACTAACTAAAAACTTCTGTAAAAAAAATGCCCTGTGCTTATATAGAACCCTATTCAATTGGAGAAATCACAATTTAATAAGGCTGCAAAATAGTAGAAAGTAACAAGCCTCATGGAAACACTGTTTTCTCTCTGTTCACACATTGATTTGTACAAATCATCTGTGTGCTTGGAAAGACTATGGGCAGAGTAGATATGGTCTTAATGAGGTCAACAATTATACAGTCTCAATGAGCTCAACAAACTGATATCAGATGGGATTAACTATAATAGAACAGAGCGAAGCCAACCCAAAGCTTCTGCACTTGGGTGCTCCAAACCTATAGCACTCTCCCAGATCACTGCTGGGTTGTGTAGAGTGGAAAACCAAAGCACACACATGTATTTAAAGGTATATGCAAGTGAGCTGGGTTATTAATGCATCTGATAGAGAAGACTTAGCAGTTTATGAAAAAAAATGTTTGCATGAAAAAATACCAAAATAAACATTTAAACAGTTTCCCTAAAGTTTGCTGAATTTCCTGTATTTCAAACGTTTTTTCATCAATGTTGACACCCTCTGAAAATCCCAGGGAAAATGAACATACATAAAACATTTTATCTTTTTGTATCTACATTGTATATTTTTGGCAGCTTTCCTTTAGATTTCTGTAATACCCAGAACAAGGTCTGTGTCCCTTCATTCACTGATTGTTTTATCTACATCCCCCAGTCCCAGTGATTTGCCCCTGTAACCCCTCAGCCCCAGTGATTTACGCCATCACCTCCCCCACCTCCAGTGAATTGCCCATGTGATCTCTCCCAGCCCCAGTGAATTGCCCCATTACCTCTCCCAGCCCCAGTGAACTGCAGTGGCAGCTGGTGACTTTCCAAGTTGGTGGGGAGGAAAGCAGAGACCTTGCCCCTCCCCTTAAAGTGACTCCACCCAAGAGTAGAACCCCCCCTTCACAACATGTTACTTCTGTAGGCCCTGCCCACTGACACATACTCCACCCACTTACTTGATTGTTTTTTCCTGTCACTTTACCTATGTATTATCTTGATGAGGGTGAGTTGGTGCTGGTTCTGCTCACTATTCTTATAGTGGGAAGTGCTTCCATTTTCTTGATGACATGCAATCATTAAATAGAATACATATACAACAGGAACAGGATGTATAGCCGTGGCAGCTCATAGAAATAGAGAAAAATGATCCCATAGAGAGAGACAGGGATCAAGAGAGAGAGAGAGGGATGGAGAAAGAGAGGGGGATAGCGAGAGGGATAGATAAGCAAGCAGTAAGGAACAATTCAGCATAGAGGACAGGATTTCCAAAAAAAATGACCCTGATGGTGGAAAAAATGTAAGGCATATGAATAAGGGGACGTCAGAGTAGGAGATTGATAGATGAGGTTATTGAAGCAATGAATATGAACTTGAGGAAGCTCAGAGGGTAGTGGCAGACAGATGTGCCTTACGTGCTGTGGTCCATAGAGTCAAAGAGAGACGGACATGACTGAACAAAAACAAAAGTAATGGGGAAAACAATACTATATTTGAATACATTTCTACAACACTATATGGGCTAAATGCTCCTACAGGTAGACTGAAGTAAAACCTAAAAAAACAGACATCAAGTTACTTTACTTGATTTTACAAGAACTAAAACTGAAGTAAAAACCACCCAACCTCTTGTACCATACTCCATCGTCTTAAACTGGCTACAAGCCATGTGTATGATTTGAATTGAATAAAATCAGATGTTAACTGTTATACTAAACTGTACTAAAACTGTTGATTGCAAGCTCCACATATATAATGTACATATATAATGTATATTCTATATGATATATGTGTGTGTGTATATATATATATATATATATATATATATATATATATATATATATATATTTATATATATATATATATATATATATATATATATATATATACTAGGAAATTGCACAACAATTGACGGGAGTAAAATAGTAAGCCTGGCAATGGTGTTTGCCACAGAATGCGAGGCTATGGGCCCTCTGAACACTTTTTATGTCCTTGGGGCTAGTTTTGCGTCCTTCGAGTTCATTTTCATTGTGGTGCGTTTTTTTGGCAGCCATTTCTTTTCTCGTTATTTTTTTTTGTGGAAAAATGCCAAATATGTCTCAAAGTAACTTGCAACTTCACTCACAGGCTCCCTGGCTCTCCCACTGTGCTGTGTGTGAGTGTGTAAGTTAATTTGAGGCATATTTATTGTTTTTTTCAGGTGATTCGGCCATTAAAGTTGTAATTTTGCGATGCGCACAGTGCATGTACGAGTTTTGTCCTAAGTCATACGGGTCGTGAGGCTCTCAGTTTTAGCTAAGTCTCATGGGTCTCGTGATGAGCGCCGCTCATTGCAGCCTAAGTCCTGGGTGTCTCAACTGCTCACCTCGCTTCACAAGGCTCGTGGTCGACGGCTCGACTTGCTTCGCAAGGCTTGCAAAGCGTGACAAAGTCGCAAACGTGATCAACGTTCTTGGTCCACAACTATTATAGTGATATATATATATATATAACACACATGTCATATACATTATATATGTGCTTGTGGACATACTTACACACACATATATACATATACAAAGGGGTGGAGAAGAATATTGAAATATTTGAACCATGGGTACCTGGGAAAGATTTGTACGAGCAAACCAGGATGCTTTCAAGAAGCCTGGAAGGAGGTCCATCATAGGGATGCGGATGCCTTATGTAAATATAGAAAACAAGCAGTACTCTAGGAGCCTGGAAGGAGGTCCTTCATAATGATGCAGATGCCTTATTCTATGTAAATATAGAATACAAGCTGTAGGAGCCTTCCTTCCAGGCTTGTCTGATATATACAGGGTAGTCAGCAACATACAGAGTACTGAGATGGCTGTGGCTCTGCACCCAGCACACTGAGACAGGAGGTGTTGTTTTTTCCAATAAACTTTATTCAGAAAGAGGAGAGAGAAAGAGAGATTATAGGGAACAATAAAGTGTGTGGGGGGGGGGGGATTTCAGTATTAAATTGAAAGCAAACTGTCATGACAAAACTACTAGTCTCCATTATGAAGCTGCCCATATCTATCTATCTGGATGCATGGTGCCTGGGGGAAGAGACAGACAATATGAGAGAGAGAGTACAAGTCACACAGAGAGAATAAGAGAGTCACAGAGAGGGAGAGAATAACAGACAGACTGAGACTACTCACACAGCCCTGAATAGCTCTATCAGCATGGCAGCTCTCACTGAACTACATCTCCCAGTATGCACTGCATATTGCAATTTAGCAGTCCTAATTAGCTGGGGCAGTGTCAGTGATTAGCTGGGGTTTGCCCCAATGGGTCTTCTCAGCTTCAGATCCTGACAGTCATTCTGACTGGGTGATCCCTGAAAGGTCCCATAGCTACAGCTCCCTCCCAGTCTTTCTGACTGTGTGATGCTGTGTGTGACAGACAGGCTCATTGCTTCAACTCAAGCACAGGCAGCATTGTGCCCTGATCTGTAGTACAAAGCAAGTCACCAGCAGGGGGAGATGTGATAAGGGGATAAGTCAGTGTGTTTAACTGCTTGCCAACAGATTCATCATTTAAAGTGACAGCAGCAGATAAATAAAAGTTTGAACATGATATAATTATTTTTTATATTTATATTATTTAAATTAAACAAGTTAGTGATGGGGGATTAAGTTAGTGCATTCATTCTAGGAGGGCTGTTGCCCATTTGCCCCTATGCACCAGCCGCCCCTGGTGAATTGCCCTTAAGATCTCTCCCAGCCCCAGCGAATTGCCCCATTAGCACCCCCAGCCACAGTAAATTGCATGCACTCACTCACTCACAGAGACACACAGAGACACATGCACACAGACCAGAAACGGAATCTCTCTTCCTTTACAGGTCATTGCAGGACCATAAATCAAGCATAAATGCTCATTCGCCTAAAAGACAAATTAGAATAGGAAGAAGCGGAAATGTTTGGTTTCAGTACGATAATAATTTGTCAGAATTTATCAAGGAGAGGATGTACAGTATGTCTAAAGAACAAACGTGTAACCGTTCAAGCATTTTTACTTGAATAGTGATTTATGGCCCTTTAAGGACCCAGTGTAATAGTCATCTACGTTGGCTGCATTCAGCATTGCTGATTGGCTGCATATCTGAGCATGCTCACATGGACTGGGTACACTTTTACAAAATCATACCCTGAGTAGCCTAATCCTCAACCCTGAGGGTGTAAACATCACCTGCAACCAGTTTTTTTTTTAAATTAAAAAATGGTTTGCATGGTGGGTTATGATGCTCCCCTACAGTATGCATTCATAACCCACTTCACTTTAATATGCCTTTAACGATGTTTTACTGAAAATATACAGCCTTATTAAATTGCGATTCAGTACATTTAAAAGGGCTCTATTTAAGCACACAGCATATTTTATTTACGGAAGTTTTTAGTTAGTGAAGACCTTGCTTTTGGATAGAAGTTCACTACCTAAAAACTTCTTTAAAAATATGCTATGTGCTTAAATAGAGCCCTTTTAAATTTACTGAATCGCAATTTAATAAGGCTGATAATGGTGAGCTGAAAAATGTTTTAGATGGAAAAATACCATTCAAGAATAAGGCTGTGGAACAAACACAGTTTATATCAAACATATGAAGGAGCATATTTTAATCATTACAAAGGTAGTTGTTTGCATAGAAATGAGTACTGCAAATGTTTAAAAATACTTTTAAACAGTAATTGTTTCATGACCTTTAATTTGTCTATCTAAAAACATGATGTTTTCTTACACGTGGGCACCATCTCAGTTATTTTAGATATATGGTGAACTGATTTATTTTCTTTACAGTGATTGGCTATACCTAGCACATAATTATGTTTCTAATATGCTTTATAAATGCATGGTAGAACATTTAAGAGATAAACATCCCTTTATATAATAATAACATAACTATCTGGAAAAAATTAGTGAGCTAGTTTTGTGAAGCTTAGAAAGCTCATGAACAAAAAAGTGATAATGGACTGGAGAAAATGATCTATTTTTTATTTTAAAAAAATTTGAGTAATGTACCATAAACCTACAATTTCTTAAAACAATCACTCAATTATTAATTAGCTAATTTTATTACTGTGCACTAGGTAATGTTATATTTAATATTATTAGTAGTAGTAGCAGTAGTATTTCTACTACTACTACTAATAATAATAATAGTAATAAATAATATTACAAATACAAAATTTCAAAAATAATAATTAAAAATAAATAAATCGTTTTTCCTATAACATCAGAGCTGAGAAATTTCATGTAAGTTTTTGGAAAAATATATTTAACATAAATTGGTCAATGAAGTCTGCAAATTCCAGATCAAGTAGTGATGATGCCAGTATTTATATAGTGAAATATTTATAAAATAGAACTTCTTTGTTTATAATAATGGGTTAAAGCTTTAAGTCACTTAAGTTACATATTACAATGAGAAATCAAGCAAGTAAACATTGACCCATCGGTATTACATATACATCTGGCTATATTTCTGTTGTCAGCAATAAATAAAGGTTGTCTATAATTTATTCCTTTATCTCTTAGTAGGGTGCTGGAATAATTTCACTTAGTACAAAAAAAGTAATAATTTCACTCACTAAAAAGCAAAATTAACAAATTTTCAGTTTAAAAAATACCATCACACTATAAAATTATAACCATGCCAACATGACATTTAATTAAATATTTTTTATTCTGTAAATGTATCTGCGGTACAGTATAATGTAGAGTAGATATTCATACAATTATTGCCGCTTCCCCAAATTCTGGAAACTTGCCGAGTATTGTGCTGAGATTCATTGTGACTGGGAATGATGCATGAGAGCCATCTCCCAAGGTAAAAAATGCTCAGTCTCAGACGTATGTGCACATAACCTAGTTTTTTCTGTGAACTAGGTCCTGGGAGATTAAGGACATCTGGTGCATGCTACACAGACAAAACGTGCTGGCATTCCATTATGAGTACGCGGAAACACATTTTCATAAAGGTAAAGACCCACAGATATTAATTCAGAAAGATGCTAGTAACACTGATTTTTTTTTTTTTTTTGCAATTTAAACAGAACTCCGAGAAGACTTCTTTGTTCTTTAGAATGTTCTGTTCTAATTATGGTCAAATTACCCAAAAAAGAAAATGTAGACAAAAGTATAATTTTCTGAAATTAACAACTTTGGCTAGTAGCGCGGGTTCATAAACACAAAGAAGATTTGAAAACGGAGTCCCTGTAAATAATTTAAAGACTGAACATAATTTCTGGGACTTGGACCAAAATCAGCAATGTGCATTTCATGGTGAAATAAGTCTGTTTTGTTGTTATATAATCACAGTTAAATTATTTAATTCACAAAAACAAATAGTGGAACATGTTTCATGCTTGAATCCATAAATTTGCTCACATTAGGAGTCCCAAGGTTAGGCCTTGCTTAGATACTCATGCCAATTTCTCTTCTTCAAATATCACCTTATTGTATTCTGCTAATGTGTAGTCTCCCATAAGAGGAGGAAAATAGAGACATAGGAACATACGGTGCATTTCTGAGACAATAAGTCTTGATTCAGAAACCCTGGCTACAAAGCACGATATATCCTGGGCGTTGTGTGAAAAATATTCTTCTTTCCTGCTTGACTGGCTGCCACCCTCAAGCATTCAAGCTGTTTCTAGATCCGCCTGCCCCAAGGGATTGTGGAGATGTGAGGAAAATATTTTCAGTGTCAGCTAAGTTACTGTTACCTCAGGAAATGGGTGGTTATATCATCAAGAGGCCTTGTAAAGGTGTGTGTGATTGCTAGCTTGTATTCAGTTGAGAAATAGATTACTTCCTCTGGTGCTTCATCTATTCCACTGTATGACCTACGTGTCAAATTTAGCGGCAATAAAAGTGAAATAATAAAATGCATTGCTACTTAGGGATCATATGTGTGTTTGTTACGCATATACTGTTAAAAACAGTTCTCATTTTAAAATAGGTAAAAGTTAATATTTTGTCTTACTTTTGACTGTCAGTTTTCCCCTCAAGCAAAGCTACTTATCTCCTCCTACCTGTGTCTATCAGACTAAAAGGTTTTAATAGCTCTGTGGTCGTGACGGCCATGCTAATTATGTCATGGGGTGGAGCCACTAAAGTCATAGCCCAGCCTGCTTCCAGGCTCCATGATGATCCAGCCCCCAGGCAGAAATGGCCACACCCCTAAGGAGGTGGAGAAAGGCACCTCTGCTTGAGGTGAAAACAGAGAATTTAAATTGTAAGAAAAAATCTTATATTTTATTTTAAACTGCCTACTGTTTTAAATAATCTATGCTCAACTAACATAAAAGCTTTTACTTGTCAATGCACTACAGTGGTAAGTTAACTGACAGCAATATCTCACATACTGAGGAAAATTAGAAGCCCGTATCTGCAAAGTGAGCCCTGCAACAGCTGCAAGATTGAAAATCTCCCATGTTATGGGGATATTAAATTAAAAGGGTCTGCAAGCTACGGGCCGGAGAATCTAAACTGCAAACCAGTCTGACGCACGCTGGATGTTCGGCCATGAACAGGATCAATTAGTCAAACCCGTTGTAACGGGTTAGACGTAACCAATGGCAATAGAAATTGCCAGCACGGCTAATGAAAGCCTGCGCGAACCCCTGTAGGTGCTCGACAGTTAAACCCATACCGTGGGGGTACTCCAGGTACCCCCCGCACCTAAAATTAACAGCACCTATGCTGGGGGTCCCCATTGGGACCCCCGCATTGTCCCTACATAAACCCTTGCAGCCAGGGTCCCAATCAGGACCCCCTCTGTATTTAAAAATGTCTATTTCCCGCCGCGGGTCCTTAAAGGGCCCGCGGCACACAAATAGTGAACCTCTGTCGCGGGGGTACTGTAAGTACCCCCAAGCCACCTAACATTAACACCCCCAATTATGTATCTGTACAATGGACTATCTGTACATAGGATGACAATAAGCCGTATGTTCCATAGAGTTGGGCTTTATGACAGAGTGGCCAGAAGAAAGCCATTACTTTCAGCAAAAAACAAAAGGGCACGTTTTGAGTTTGCGAAAAGGCATGTGGGAGACTCCCAAAATGTATGGAGGAAGGTGCTCTGGTCTGATGAGACAAAAATTTTACTTTTCGGGCATTAAAGAAAACACTATGTCTGGTGCAAAACCAACTCATCACATCACCCAAAAAACACCATCCCCACAGTGAAACATGGTGGTGGCAGCATCATGCTGTGGGTGTGTTTTTCAGCAGCCAGGACTGGGAAACTGGGTTGAGGGAAAGATGGATGGTGCTAATAACAGGGATATTCTTGAGCAAAACCTGTACCACTCTGTGCATGATTTGAGGCTCGGACGGAGGTTCACCTTCCAGCAGGACAATGACCCCAAACACACTGCTAAAGCAACACTTCAGTTGTTTAATGGAAAACATGTAAATGTGTTGGAATGGCCTAGTCAAAGCCCAGACCTCAATCCAATAGAAAATCTGTGGTCAGACTAAAAGATTGCTGTTCACAAGCACAAACCATCCAACTTGAGAGAGCTGGAGCAGTTTTGCAAGTAGGAATGGGCAAAAATCCCAGTCATAAGATGTGGCAAGCTCATAAAGTCTTATCCAAAGTGACTTGGAGCTGTGATTGCCGTAAAAGGTGGCTCTACAAAGTATTGACTTTTGGGGGTTGAGTAGTTATGCACATTGACTTTTTCTGTTATTTTGTCCTATTTGTTGTTTGCTTCACAATAAAAAAAAAAAAAAAACATCTTAAAAGTTGTGGGCATTTTCTGTAAATTAAATGATGCAAATCCTCAAACAATCCATGTTAATTCCAGGTTGTGAGGCAGCCACAAAACACAAAAAATGCCAAGGGGGGTGAAGACTTTTGCAAGGCACTGTAAGCCCCCAGCACCTGTCCCACTGATATTTTGAAAATCACATGGCTCCAGCAGTGAGATCCGAGCACTCTGTGGTTTACTGGAAATCCCTACGAGTGCTCAGATTTTGCAAAAAGCCTGCAGGTAATTTAAGACACCCATAAAGGCTGGGGAAAAAAAGCATCTGAGAAGCCTGGATTGCTATTTAAGGAGTCACAACTAGCAGAAATCTGCTTTTAAAGATGGATAATGGTTCCCTGGTGGTCCAGTGGTTAGGATTCAGTGCTTTCCCCACTGCGACTTAGGTTAAATTCCAGTCAGGGAAGCAGGAGGTCACACCACCCTGAGCAGAGCAGGGTTGGACCTGGTCAGTACTTGGATGGGAGACCACCTAGGAATACTAGGATCTGTATGCTGTGGCCCACTGGAGAAGGAACAGGCAACCACTCCAGTATCTCTGCCATGAATATCAAGTGGATCAGCATTGCCATGGACATAAAGATGTTCTCGTGTGTTATGGTCCATGAGGTCAAAGAGAGTCGAAAATGACTGAACAACGCAAAAAAAAGTAAAGCATGGTAACATGAAACATTATAATAGGCAAGTATGATGTGTGAAGTCTGCACACATCTGTAAACATCATATATTGTCAATAATACATGTCATCATCACAAATATAAACTGCAATGGCAACAAAGATTGCTTGGGGCTTCCGATATGTCACTAAACCCAGCCCTTCCATATACTCAGAAGGTATTTGTCCTAAGAGTGAAAACGCCTATTTCCTAACTCGCAAATGATTGCAAGTAAAATGTTCAGGGACTGATGTGATACAGACTGGACTTACGGAAATAAAGCTCCTGGAGTTTGAGTAATAGTTATCTCGGCTGTTACTTGACTAATGGAATGGATTCATAAATATAAAGGTTTGTGGTAGCTCAAAGTAAAGTGAACAAAGTAAAATTTACCATATTTGAATATAATTACAGAAAATAAATGTCCTTCCAGGACACATCTCTTTACCCAATTTCCCATGGGAGACTAATATGAATAAAACTAAACTTTTATCCAAAATAATAATTTTTACTTTAAAAAAAGTAATTTATTTGATAACATGTATATGTGGAATGATATACGTAGGTAAAACCTGCAGTGAATTCAGATGACAAGTCCTTGAACACATTCAGTATTAATAAAAAAATTGCCAGTAGCAGTACATATTCATACAAAACAAGGGTGACATTAAAATTATTTAATTTATGGCAATTGATCATATAAAAAAATTCATTAGAAGGGATGACGTTGATAACGAACTCCTTTAAACAGAGGCTACATGGATTTATTTATTTAAAACAATGGAGCCTTAAAGAAGGATTCACATTTTCTCCTTTCATATAAATTAAAGCAAGATCATTCAAGTTAATGTATGATTTAATAAAAAAATATTTTTTATGAATATTGGATATTATTCCCATGGATTTTGATAAATTGATTGTAAACATTTTCCATGAGATAATACACTGATTAACAGCCTTATTGCGATTGGGCCAATTGAAAAGGGCTCTATATAAGCACATAGCATATGTTTTTTACAGAAGTTTTTAGTTAGTGAACTTCTATCGAAATGCAAGGTCTTACTAACTAAAAACTTCTGTAAAAAACATATGCTATGTGCTTATATAGAGCTCTTTTCAATTGGCCAAATCGCAATTTAATAAGACTGTAAATTAGCACATTTGAGCAATCTAAGCAAAATTGAAAATTTAATGGTGACGAACCAAATGATGTTGTCAAACATAACAATTAATAGAAATGGTCTAAATAATACCATCCATTCCATTGAAGATACTTACTATGGGCCTCATTCAATTGCTACGTTTTTGAGCTTCGGAGCCGCAAGGTGAGGCCGCTAGCAACTTAGCTATTCAATTGGCTTACGTCTGCGGCCTCCGAGGGTTATGATCCTCAAGCTGCAATCTCTTGCGAGTTGCTCAATAGCAGCTTACTTCCGTCAAAGATCTTTTGCGGCCACCAGAAATCCCTATTCGATATTCAATTGCTACGATTCACCCTCTGTCAAGCACGTAAATGGCTAAACGCGAACCACAGCTTACTTAAACCAAAGAGGTCCCGCAACGGTCTTACTTACAAAACGTAGCACTAATTAAGCAAATAAAAAATACATCATGTACTATTATTAGAAGTAAAAGAGAGTTCAGGTCTTAGAATTAATAGCACAACATAACCCTACTCTCAAATCAACCTAAAAAAAATTTGATTCAATGTTCTATTCTCGTCTTAAAGTCCTAAGGCTTCAACCGCCAAGCCCGTAGGACATTTGAATCCAACCTCCATTTTATTTCCAAGTCATACGAGCTTGAATGACCTCCAAGCCCGTAACTCGTTATTCAAGCCCGGAGGACTTTGAGAAAATGGAGGTTGGATTCAAGAGTCCTACGGGCCTCGAATAACGTGGAATACAGTATTGTATTCTAGCAATGTGCCAGCTTGGGAATGTTGTGCCTTTAATCCTTATGTCCACCCATTGTGTTCCCCACAATTTACAGTGCTTTACAGTGCTGTCTTGAATTAATATTTGCATTTACAGTGCTCCGAGATTGTGGGCTTGAAAGTCGAGTTACGGCCTTGCGGTAGCGGCGATCCTGTTCAAGCAAAAGCTTACTGCCGATAGTATGGTTTGCGATTAGCGGGAAAGGGGACGTCCTTGCATAGACATAGCGCTATGCAGGGCCATAACCCGATCGCAATTAGGCCCTTAATGTAGAGATACAACAAAACATTCAAAATCATTAATATGATGGTGATCAAATTCTACATCAATATTTTAATGAAAAAGAGGGAATGCATTTCACTTTATACTATTGATTAATACAATTATGAATAGCTTAATAAATTGTTGAATATTATATAATTGATATACATAAATATACGGTATATGAATGTATAAATAGTTACTTAATTTTTAATGGTGGATACACAGTAAATGAATATTGATATATTAAACAGTTCATAGCCAATTGAAGTCCATGGAGTAATATTCATTTTTTATAGAAATCGGGTAACCATGGCAACTGCAATCTATAAATAGGTGGTAAGACAGAGTGGCGGTGACCACTGATGAAATACAGAAACGTGCGTCAGGTCAGACTTTGAATGCGTGCCGCATGCTGATGATGTCATTGATGATACAAAGTTTATGCACCTTAGTAACAAAGAGAATAATTTCTAAAGCCTATTATTCATAGAATAAGATACCTAAAACAAAAATGGGGTATTAAAAGAACATAAAAGGTATATGAATAAACAAAAATTAGATTACGAAATAGGCCCACATTTTACATGATTTATAAGGCTATAAATGTGGGGAACAAACCAACAGTTTCAATATAATAAAATTGGACACTGTTAAATTGAGTATTTGAGTCAGAATGATAGTTTTTTAATCTGTGGATTTTGAATACTTATGGAAATATTTAGACACATTAGCACATTGGGCAATTTAAAGTATACTAAATTCTAATTTTTACTTTTTGAGGAACATTCAGTACATTAGGCACTTTATTATGACTTTATAGCACTTTATGATTTCAGGCACTTATCACTTTGAAGTTCTTCACAACACGTACAATAGGTTGTTTACAAGAGTAGATTTATATCAACTGATTATACCACTAATGTGAATTGTTTTGGCAATTTAACCCTCTTTGAAGTCCCTATAAAAATGTAATATTTTTACACATTGAGGTTGAAATTTTAAATAATATTTTTTTTAAAAGAATTCTTAAATAAAAGTTAAGTTTTATTAATATTAACCCTGCTGATTGTCCTTTCTATGAATCATACTGAACTATTACATTGCAGAAACAAAGTAAGCTTTAACCCATTAGTAGTATATACAGTATACACACCTGCACATACAGCCTTATTAAACTGCGATTCGGGGATGAAAATGGCTCTATATATGCACATAGCATATTTTTTTTACAGAAGTTTTTAGTTAGTGAACTTCTATCCAAAAGCAAGGTCTTCACTAACTAAAAACTTCTGCAAATAAAATATGCTGTGTGCTTAAATAGAGCCCTTTTAAATTTACTGAATTGCAATTTAATAAGGCTGATAGTGTTTATATCAGCAAAACATAATAGGGCATGTTTGTAGTTTAGTGCATTCATACAGTTTATTTTTTCAAATGTTAATGATTTAAATTGATTGTTGAACTATAAAATACATTTATAAAAACCAAAAATAATTATTTACGTTTGGCCTGGCATAAACAATTCTCTTTAAAGAAAGATTAATTGAAATTAAAACAAAATTAATTATTAAAAAATTAACTATTAAAGCACAAACCCAAATTAAAATATATTTCAACACACAAAATGGTATTCAACGGAAATGTTTGTGGGCAAGATCCTTTAAGGAATATATGAGGCCAGGATCTGTTCATATTCTCTGTTCCTATTATCAATCAATGTAATTGAAAATATGATAATAAACCATATATATCGTATTGTAAAAAAAAAAGTTATATTTATTTATATTAATCCTTTAATAATATAATATTTACATATGTCATAATTCCTTGTTTCTTTTTGTATACTTATCAAAACCACTAATAATTATTATTATTATTCAGAATTGGATTTATATTTATCTATATATTTAGATGTATAAATTATGAATTTATATATGTATATGTATGCATATATTTATTTATTTGAATTTTAACAATTTATTTGTTCCAATTATCACATATATTTTAAGACAATAAAAACATTTGGACAAAAAAAAATACTCAATATGCATATAAATATCCACAATATGTGGACAAAAATCGCTATTGATAAAACATATTACATTCTTCCACATAAATTAAGCCACCAGTCAGTCACCAGTCAAAAAAAAATACCATAGGCAATTGTCGTATAGAAATTCATTTTCTAAGGTGACCATCTATATATGTTCTGCTTTTTCTTCCAGTATTTTGGCAGAGCCATTGCTTTCTTGCTGTTTCGTTACCTCTCTAAACCAATTATCCATGTCCCTTTGACTAATGATGTGAAAGTCTTCCATTCATCTCTGACATATTTTCAGTTGCAAATAGATGATTCCCAATTCTGAAATAATATTAGGAAGGAAGTCATAATGCCATTGTGATTGATGATGAACAGGTCATTACAAAAATAAAACCAGTGAAAACTTGGTAAAATACATAGACTAACATGATAGCAGTATGTACTATTGTCATGTTCTGACTAGACAATGTTATGATGGAAGTGGTGTATGTGCATTTGTGTTGAAGGGAATGGGAAGCCCATTAAGGTATTTGTTAAATAAATAGATAGACAGACAAACAGGACGATAGATAGATAGATAGATAGATAGATAGATAGATAGATAGATAGATAGATAGATAGATAGATAGATAGATGCAGTCAGAAATAAGTAAATGTGAGTGTTGATTCCAAAGCAGCTGAATAGTAGAACAACAAGAGAATGAGTACATCTTAAACTTGCTGGTAAAATAAAGTGTGTGAATATACACCTGCTGTTTTATAAGATTCCCAATTAAAAAATCTTTCAGACTGCATATGCATACACTTTATCCCTTTCGTAGACATTTATTATAGAAGTCAAGTCTTCAAGTGTGAAGTTTTGAAAATTAGTAAAGTCTGGATTGTTCAGCAAATACAACATAAAGACACTGTAGTTCAACAAAAAAGACACTTGTTTGGTAGGTATGAACCAAACAAACAACATTAGCAGCTGTGTAAGCCATGGGCATAACATTTTTGGGGGGAAAATCTACATTTTTGAAGACTCTGTTTATGAGTACAGGAATACATTTGTGTTTGCTTAAAGGTATATTTATATTTCCTGGATTATGATTGCATCTCATAGAGGAAAATCAGTCGTGTATGCAAACATTTTTTGCATGAAACAAATACCAAAATAAAAAAGCTTACCTTGAAGTTAGCAAAATGTCTTCGATTTGTTTGCCAGTTGAAGTTGAGTTAACTCCCTTCCAATCCCTGGGTAAATTAGGAAAAATTCATAATTCGTTTTGGCCAATCACATGCACAGGCAGATGCAACATTTGTATCAAAGTATGAAAATCCTGTCTGTGCTGAAAAGCAGCATGGGATTTGTAGTCTGGCACATACCCATATTAGAAGTGTATTTTCATATGAGAGTCTCTCTCTGCAGCACATTTCCCACTTGATTACCACTTCAGCTGGGAGTCCATTCTGTGTATCAACTACTGTTACTGGTTGTTTTTCCTCTTCCTGTTTGCCAGAGCTAACTAGGCAGCAGGCAAGCATAATTGGGTGATTGCCACATATGCTGATTGTCCATTCTATGTATCTACTGCTGTGTTTTTCTCTCTATCTCTCTCCTTGCTGACCTCAACTGTGCTGTGACCTCAACTGTGAACCCACCCCTGCCTCCATTTGGATGCTGATGGCACATTGAACTGCACAGCCATTTGCTGAGTAACAAACAGGTTAAAATCCATACTTGCATGCTGTGCTGCTATAGGCTAGTATACTTTAGTGATGTAAGCACACTGGGATTTCACTCGGCTACATATAAATTTGTAACTAGATTGAACTTTTCATTATAATACATATTTTCTTGTAATCTGTGCCTATTTATTAGGGAACATTTAAAACTCAGGAAATTTCTTTATGTCATCGACACAAAAACATTTGGAGTGGAAATCTACATTTTTGAAGACTCTGTTTATGAGTATAGGAATATATCACATCCTGAGAACTGGATCAAGAGGATGTTTTTGTAGTTATTAATGGAGAGAGTTCAAGAGGATGAAACTGGGAGAACTTAGACATTTGCTACATAATAGCATAAGACACCCCAACCCTATTCACAGGCCCAGAAGTACACACATAAAACTTCCATGAAGTATCATGGATTCCTAGAGGGTCCTTGCAGAGGCATCAAAATGTTTTAGCTTTATATATATTCTCAGTTTTTTATGTTCATAATAAGACTCAATATTTTTGAACCCATATAAATGTTTCATATTTTAACATAAGACTATCACAAGGGCTTCAAATGGGCTAATTTAGTATTTTTATATAGGAATGTGTTTTTGATTTTTTTCCCCCCAATACATTTTTATTAAAGACAATATTCATATGACAAAAGTTCATATTTTAGTAACAAATCATAGCTCAACAACAGTTGTACCCAACATACACTTTGTCACAAGTACATGTCTCCCCTTCCTCAACCCATTTTCTTATTCTAAACATCAAACAACTTCCATTACCTTTGTTTTTATCCCTCCTCACCATCCTTCTTTTATCAATAAATACTAATTATTAAGTGTAAATATCAATTACATTTGTGACAATCATATCAAATATTGGTGCTTGGAATTTGGTAATACTTTGACAATTGAAACCAGAGAAAAAAAATAATTTGGGTGGATTTAAATAAACATAATAATTAGATAGAAGGACGTTATAAAATATAATTAATAATTAATTTTCTTTTTATATTCATTCAAACGTTCATTTAACTTGTAACATAAATACTATGCCTGGCTTTTTCTTAAAAACACATTTTTGTTCCTTTTAAATCAAGCTGATTATTATGGATAGAAATACAGAATAGTGTATAGTAAAATTAAATTTTTAGACATATCTTATTGGAATGGAATATTTAATATAAAAAATGGGTAAACAAACATGGGGAGCTTGTGTTCAGCTGTGCTTAACTTATTAAATATTTGTAATCATAAGTAATGATATGGGTGACTTTACATTGTATTTATTAAAAGCGGAAAGAATTATAGACGATCAAACAACAACGTTTAACCAAATCCTAAGGAAATAGAAGCAACCAGGATTTAATGTGACTTCGTATAACTGGGGATTAGGGCAATGAATCACCTTACTTTCTTTTAGATTTGCACAGCCATATGTGATTTATGCTTCCTAAGCTGGTATAATGATGAACAATCTTTTTTTATTAACATGGCTAAATATAGAAGCTGCGGTAAGACCTTATATAAACTGAAAATAGCACTTGCCAATGCCAGCTTAAACCCAAATCCCTCTTTAACCTTTTTAGACATGTTGGATTGCTTGCAAAAAGTTCACTAATTCCTCATTTTGTGAAATCCTAAAACAGAGTTCTTGTGCTGATGAAAATTTGTTGACCAACACTGAGATAAAATGCTTAGTATAAAATATGTATCTAATGTAAATAATCAAATATACCTAATATTTTTAATAATTCATTTCTGCAAATTCATTAATTATAATATAGAGAGAATCTAAAAATGTAATAAATATTTTTACGTTTTTTGATTTATAATTTTTCAATATGATAGTATAATAAAATTAAACAATAACTTGCATGCATTCATACATTGGACAAAGTGTTATTAATAAGCACAGGGTCTTCATATTAAATGTTTTTCTTATTCGTAATATTTGCTATTTATGATACATGTATTAGCCAAGCTAGGAAATTTATTTTAACCCATCACCTGCATAAGGCTATCTTTTGGATATAAACTGACTTTCTACTGACTTTTTTTTAGATTTTGCATTTAAAAAATAATGATCTTTTACATTTTTAGTCACTATATTTTAAATATATGATGAAAACTAATACAATATTTTTATTATGCTAAAGTCAAAATGTATTAATTTGTAAAATTAACTTTAAGTTAACTCTAATTAATTTAGGCATTGTACATTTACATACGCTACATTTTTACTACTAACATAGGTGTGAGATCTTAGCTCCGAGAATGTAGTGCTGTCAGGTTTCAAATGTGAAGGATTGCAGCATGAATGGAGTAAACAGGAAGAAATGCAGCAGCTGACAATCTGTAATTCTTTTGGGTTTCCTTGTATTCAGTGAAATGGCAAATTAATATGACAATACTAGATTGAGGATACAATTACTTAACTGAACCTAGTAAAAACTTGTATGCGGTGGTCCCCGGGTTACAGACGACCCATACTTAGCAATGCGCTTCCAAGGCTTTTTTTAAGGAGTTGCAGTTGAAAGAAAGAGCACAATAGTTTCTATAACTTATTCTTACAGTACATGGTTATTATTATTATTATTACAGTATTACACTGTATTATAATTACCACATATGAGACATTATAGTATTGGTACTGGTATTCTTCTTCTAATTATTATTATTCATCAGGGCTCCAAGTTACAAACAAATCTAAAGTTCTCTCAGGAACATATCTTATCCTTAACCCGGGGACCGCCTGCGTACAGTTGAAAATATGCCTCGCTATTACAAAAAACTGTAACAAAACAATCTCCATTAGGAATACCACTCTGCTGATACTGGGTGCTCACAAAAGGTTTACACATTTAGACTATAACAGGGAACTGTTTTGGCTTTTTTCAAATAAAAAAAGTGTCTATTTATTTTTTGATAATCTTTTTTTTTTTGTTCTCTCGAGATTGAACAAATTCTTGGGCGTTGCCAGGTCCTTCTGCAGTGGACAGCAATTTGTCTGATCTCTCTGTTATGACCTGCCCATCTTGGGTGACCCTACATGGTATAGCTCACAGCTTCACCTGGGTACACAAGCCCCTTCACCACAACAAGGTAGCAATCCAGAAAGAGATAGCGTAGATACATTACATTAAATTGAGACAGAATGTAATGGTTTTCCCTGTCCTAGTATGTGAGAGGAAACAGAGAGGCAGTGAGTCTTATGGATATCTGAACAGCTGCATTGGCTCATAGACAATTAAAGCACACACACAGCTTTTCAGTGCAACTAGACTTTGAATTAATGTATTAATAAACGTAAAATACCTCACTTTTAAACTAATTGAACAAAATGTAATAACTGCTAATTGCAGTTATATGTATTAATATGTGTATTGTGTCAGTTTAATTACTCTAACCATCTAATATTTTCCTAAAAATCAGATATTTTTTAAGACAAATTCCCCATAGAGTTTATTTACAACAAAGTGATCTAGGGGCTCATTAAATTCCTGCCTCATAAGTCCAACGTGTAGCACGTAAGAGTTGTGTGCTTGAAATTTGGCCATTTTACTGCGCTATAAATTAGAAGTGCTGCGAGCTATGAGAGAGAGACACTGTTTCGTAAACCAGTTCTCGGCCGTCAGAGTTGCGTGCTCGAATGAAAACAGTTAAGCAAGCACGTAGTTACAGGTTCAGATGGAGCCAATGGAAAAAGAGATCGTTAGCGTTACGTCACTGAAAAAGTGGAGGGTAGATTTCAAAGTCCTACGTGCTTCAATTACAGTTTGCGATCGACCCGCATTCCAGATATAATGCAATATTAATAAAGCCATAAATATGATTTTCTATTACCTGCGAGTTACAGTATATGTATTAACACATTGATTGCAGGGATCAATATAACACAAAATATGAACATGAAATAAAGTATTTTTCGGGACGATTTGCGGGCTTGAGAATGTTGTGCTATTAATTCTAAGACCTAACATCACTTTCCCTTAAAATAAATGTACAGTAGTATGTTGTTATTTGCATTACAAGTGCTACGTATTGGACTATACCCCCCTTGCGGGTGCTCTCAAGCACACTTTGGTCTTTGAACTCCATTTGATTGTTCTTAAGTCGGATTTGTAAGTAAGTTGGATCCCTGATGAATAATAATAATAATAATAATAATAATAATTATACTGTAATGAATCATATATAGTAATATTAATATGTATAATGATAACAATTTTAGTCATTCAAATGTGAACACAGATGTACTATTTATTTTCTGTACTACTGTACGGTGGAGGGCTTCTATCGCTCATTTGCCCACCATAAATTAAATGATTGTTGCAGTAAACTACCAAATTACAAAATCTACTACACAAGCTAGGAATCGGCCCCATGCTGATGAGAGGCAGTAACCTTAAAACAGCTGTACGTGGGTATCCTGGCTTGTGTATAATCCATCCTGAGCATTGCTTAAAGCTGTTTAAAATGGTATTGGTTCACAACAGCAAAGCCTTGTGGGCAGATTTGCATGTCCCTGCCCAGGTTCCCAGAATATAGTGGAATAATTGTATTTCTCTGAATTCTGAGCAGGACATTTTTTTTTAACTTATTTTAGACCTTCAAATGCGAACACAAAAGTACTATTTATTTACTGTACTATTGCACGGTGAAGGACTTCTATATCGCTCTTTTGACCACCATAAATTAAATTATTGTTTTAGTTCAAAAAAATATAACAGCCCCTTCTTAAGTGAGGTTCGTGTGTAAGTCAGGTCGTCTGGATCCCGGGTCCACCTTGATTTATATACAGTGTGCATACTAAGGGCCTCATTCTATTATCGGCCGTAAATCGTCCGTAAGGCTGCGATTCCTTGCGGGGGTTCAGTTAACTCGCGATTCTATTATACGGCCCCGCAAGGATCTCATCTTACCACTGGCCGCATATCTTGGAACCGGCCGTAAGCTGTGAAATATAAAAACGCAAAAATAAATTCAAGCCTGCACTGTACAGCTCTGTAAATGCTAGGGATCATATTGGGGGACATGAGGATTAAAAGAAACCCACTCTCAAGCTTGCACATCTGCCCAAACCCGAGTTCAAATTAACTGTTTATTTTCCGGCTGCGGCGTGGGCGTGTCTGAGGTGCTCCAAGCACTCTGGACTTTTTACATGGATATTTTACGGATATTAAAAATAAAATATTTTACGGATTTGAGTACAGGATAATTATGTGCTATTTTTTCTAACACCTAAAATCCCTTTATAGTCTTCTCAGAGTGCAGGATGGCTTTATTTGAGCTATTTTATGTGCTTAATTGGTGCTAGCGAGACCTCTTTCCTGCAAGTAAGCTGCGGCTCGTTTTTAGCCTTGCAGAGAGGTTTCCCGGAGCAATTGAATTGCAAATCTCTTGCGGCCGTTTTAGATCAAAGGCTTTCCTCTGGCGCGAGCGGCCGCAAGAGATAGCAAGGCACCGGCCACAAGCCTGCCGGAATCCCCGGCCGTAAGGGAATAGAATAGCCGAATAGCTTGCGGCCGGTCCTTGCGGCCCCGCAACGGCTGCGGCCGCTAATAGAATGAGGCCCTTATTTTGTTTATTGAGTATATAAATAAATGCCTGCTGTGACATCAGCCTTATAGATGTATGTCTGGTACTCATGTGTGGGTGAAAGGGTTAACTAGGAAACAGCTTTTCCAAGCTACAAATCACTTACGGTGACTTTACAAACCCCCTTATCTGTCACCTACTCCCCAAAATCAATACTATAACGCTGCTACCACTCAGACAATTTAAGATATACCAATCTTCTAGACGCCTTTAGTTATCCAGAGCTATAAAAATCATACTCAACCCAAATAAACTATAAAATATTGCTGCAGTACTGTAGAAAGGATGTAGGAGCACAGAGAACTTAATAAATGGATATATTGAGTATTATTATTTATAGATACACAGTATATATAAACAAAAATAGTTTTAATATGGAGGTGCAGTGATATTTAGATCTATTGATTGATATTAAAATAAACAAGAATAACAAATTTAAAAATCCTATACTTCAAAAATGTATCATGAAAGCTTGTTTTTTCTGTTTTTTTGAGAGAAAAATACCTTTAGAACAAACCTCAGTTTATAGATCTTCATAAGCTGATTTTTCCTCAGGTCAGTTATACCACTACCGAGCGCACCAACTGAAAACAAAAATATTCTAAAACATGGCAGTTGCTCCCATGGAACCCTTTGCTACATGTGACACCTTCATATATAGACAAACAAGCACACTGAAGATAACCATATGCAGTCCTTTATCTCCATATACAAAAACAATAATATGTATATTACTTATTTTGTAGTTCACTACTTTGGAAACAAGCACTACGTATGTTTAATTTTAAGCTCTAAAACAGGGCCCTTGATTCGTTTGTGTTTGTTTTTTTCACCCCTGTATACAGCTACAGAAAATGTTGGCGTGATACAAATAAATTCTAATAATAATAATAAAAATAATATTCCTACTAACTCTTCTTTATCTGATTTCCTTTTGTTAAGACCATGTCATTATTGTCTTTTATCATGCCAACTTTGGCATGAAAGGTTCCTTTGAGATCCCCAATTTTCTTGACTTTTTAATTCTGTTATCTTCTATTTACTATATCTAGGCCCTTAAATGTATTCATTACCTCCACTGCATATTCACAGGGGACATTATTTGTTCCATAATTGCTTGGTCTGATGATTTTCTCTTTTTTCCACAGTTTAATTCTACATTCATGGTCTGAGCCGCAGTCAGCTCCACGTCTTGTTTTTGCTGACTGTATAGAGCTCCGCCATCTTTGGCTGCAAAGTATATAGTCAATCAGATTTTTATATTGTCCATCTGGTGATGTCCATGTGTAGAGTCGTCTCGGAGGCTGGTGGAAGAGGGTACTTAACCAGATAATTACTTTGACAGAATTCTACTAATCTCTGTCCTGCTTAATTTTTTACTCCAAGGCCAAACGTGTTATTCCAAGCATCTTTTGGTTCCCTACTTTAGCATTCCAATCTCCTATGATGACAGTAACATATTTTCTTGGTGTTATATCTAGGAGGTGTTGAATATCCTCGTAGAATTGGCCAACTTCCTCTTCAGCATTTATGGTTGGAGCATAGACTTGGATCACTGTAATGTTAAATTCCCTTGAATTCAAATTGAAATCATTCTGAAATGTATTGGGTTGTAACCAAGCACTGTATTGGCCACACTTTAATGATTATGAGTGCTACATGCCATCTGTGGAATTCTTGACCAAAGTAGATATGATATGTCTGATATGAGATGTCCCATTCCAGTCCATCTCAGTTCACTAATTCCCAGACTATCGATGTTTAATCTTGTCATCTCATATTTGACCATGTCGAGTTTACCTTGGTTCATAGTTCTAATGTTCCAAGTTTGTATACTGAATGGTTCTTTACAACAGCAAACCTTCCTTTTCCCTCCAGTCACATCCACAGCAGGGCGTCCTTTCGACTATTGCCCAACCACTTACTTAGATCTGGTGCTACCTGTTCTCTCCGTCTGCTCTTCCCCAGTAATGTGGTCAACACCTTCTGACCTGAGTCTCTATCGGTGCCTTATCGCTATGTCTCTGGTTGTGCTTATTCTTCAAGGTTATCTTGGCAAAGATACTGGAATGGGTTACCAGTTCCTTCTCTGGTCAATTTGTCTGACCTCTCTGCTATGACATGCCTCTTTGAAATACTCTCCTCTCTTACTCTCTCTGGAACTACAATAACTTCTCAACCCCTACTGCCCCTCACCCACCCGCCCCGTCTCTTGATTTATTGAGTCACTCAAATTTCTTACAGCTGATCAGTTGATCAATTAGCAACACCTGCTAACTATACCTAATTGATCTATTACACAATGTTTCCTCATGCCTTTTCCTTCCTGTCTTTTTCCTCAAGCTCCCCTTCTCAACTTTTCCACCATCTCACCTTCCATACTCTCCACTGCTCTTTTATGCTCCCATGAGCTACTCTAGTTCCTCCATTCACTATCTCCTCCCCATTCTAAAGCTTATAAGCAGAAACACTTCTGCAAGTCCAAATCCCACCTCCTCTCTCTCCCTCTCTTTCTTCTGCTGGCTTCTGGTGACATATCTCCTAAGCCAGGTTCCTCACCTGACATTCCCATTCACAGAATATACTATCTGACCACTAGGGGCAGATAACATATTACATACTACAATCACTTACCACCTTACTTTCTCCGATGGTTTCCTTTTCCTTCTATATCAAAAACCCATTCTAACTTTGCATACCCTCCTTCCTAATGAAACTTCACTTTCTTCCTGACCCTTGCTATTCCTTATCTACCGCTTACATTCCCTTTAGATTGTAAGTAGAGAGTTTTCAATTTTGTAGAGTGCTTTAGGAAAAAAGCACTTTCTACAAAGATTCTAAGCTCAAAACAAGGCCCTCCATCTTCTGCAGTTTGTTAAAATTATATTTTTCCTTGTTCTTTTCCCCTGTATAGCGATACAGAATATGTTGTCAAGTTACAAATAAAAGTAGTAATAATAATAATAATAAATACATAAGCCACTTCACCACCACAAGGTAGGATCCAGAAGGGGAAAATTAATACACAAATGCATTTATTTTTATGATGTCTATTTATTTTTAATTAGCTATTTTGGAGATCCTGGTAGAGTTATGGGATACATAAATAAATAATTAAAAAAAGTATAACTAAATATTTCAATGTGACATCAATAAATATTATAAGAATAAATACTGGTATTTAATTTAATTAATCTCTATTTTATCTATTTTTTTTTTATTATTTAATTTGGAGCCCAGGGCAAACATATAGGAATACGTAAATAAATAAAAAAAATACAATATGTCTCAATAAATGTTACATGATCATAATGCGATATTTAATTGCATTTATTGTTATTTATTTATTTATTTATTTATTATCCCATGGATAGTAGACTACTTTATAAAGTATTGTAATTTAATAATAAAATATCACAAGACATCTTGTGCCCAAACATTTTCAAAATATTTTTGCCCAATAAATTTTAAATATGATGACGAGTTCAAAAGCAGGATTCTCAAAAAGCTCATATTTTTTACATGATTTTGATTTTATACTTGTGCTATAGTCATTTTTATTTATTGGAGCATGCGACCCAAACTCAAGTTCAGTAATTACCCTTTTATATTCTGTAAAAATCTATAATGAATTACATATTTAATTAGGTGGTGTCAGGTTATAAACTTGGAATATATGTTGATATTCAGTCGTGTTATGCTTCTCTTTTCAATCTAGTGCAATGTATTTATTTTGAAAAATCTATATAAATAGCTATCCTAATAAATCCTCAGCTCATCAAAGGAGAGGAACGAGGAAGTCAGTCAATGAGAAAATGACTCTGAGACTTTTATATGAGCTGTCAAGTGCATTTTGTTGGATGATTAATCGGCAATGATCTGGCCAGCCCTAAAGTCCTGCTGTAAGCCATGCCCCTTGACATGCACCTGCCACTGTACAACTGATTACAGAAAACTGATTCTTTACTTTTTTTTGCAGCTGTTAAATTTCTTCAAGAAAATATGTAACACAAACATGAACTTCTTATCCATTCCTCATATGATACAGCAGATTGCAATGAGACAATTTACAGTTAAAATATTTCAAAATGACTTGAAGTATAAGAAAAAAGATTATTTTAATTGATGTCTTCTATTTAATTATTCTGTAGTTTGTCATGTAATTGTGATAACATTCCACTAAGTCTGACAGTGTCAGTGAGCAATAGCAATTAATTATTTTCAGAGTTAAATTAGAAGTTAATATTAAGGAAAAACGTCACGGCTCCTTCCTCACAATTGTGGTTTCTTCTGGCAGACATTAGAGAATTGTCAGCGTGTCACTGTAGTTGAAGAAAAAAGGCACGTGTTTGTGAAGTATTAATTAAATAAATAACAGAAGCAGCTTTATAAGCCATGGACATAGAACATTTTGGGGGGATATTGAGAATTTTTAAGTCTCGGTTTATGAGTAGAGGAAATAATTTGGTATTTTTTATTACTTCCTAAGAGGTGGGTCAGGGGGTGTGTGGTTATCTATCAGTGTTAGATAATTGGATCAGATTGATCTTGACATCACTCGTTCCTCCTCAGCAGGCTACTTAGATTAACAGATTGTAAACAGAAATGTAAACACGTCTAATACACAAACAGCTTCCACCAATGTTTCATGGATGCCTCCATGATTCAGCAATGCCATCAAAACTTATTTTTTTCTAACTAAAGACTAACTTAATGAGTCATTTCCCTGTTTACTTATGATCTTAGTCAGACACAAAGTTTTCAAATACACAGACACACATATAAATAGTACATTTGTGTTAATGTCTAAAACAAGTTAAAAACCTGCTTCCTGCTCAGAATTCCAAGAAATACAATTATTACACTGCACTCTGGGAAGCTGAGCAGGGACATGCAAATGTGCCCACAAATGCTTTGTTCTTCAATCCATAACCATTTTAAACAAGGCTTCCTTTAAGCTTATGCCTGTTGCATTACACAGCTTTTATGCAAAGCCAAGGTTGGATTATACACAAGCTGGGAATCCTATCCAGCATATAAATGTTTTCATAATCTGAAAAACGTGTGTGAAGTATGTAACAATCTAAAATGCAGGGGGGTTTACTAAGCATCTCAAGTGACACTTCATATAGGAAATAGTGCATAGTAAATACAGGAACATCCTTTTAATATTTTAATATGGCTTATTTATGCCACATTCTAACTTGTCATTTACCCAACTGAACTTATTCTAAATAGCTCAGCAGACAAAACATTAGTAAGAGAATTTCGACTACACTCAGGCTAAACAAAAACTATAAAATAGATCAAAGCAGTCAATCATAGTAAATAAAGGGCTCCAAAATTCAACTATATTAGATGCTTAGTATTCCTCCCAACTTTATAATCTATGTAAACAATGAACACAATACCATTTTATATACAATCTTAATTTTAAAACTCTGTTTGTGTATAGAAAATTTCGAATTAGTTGTACTTGACTAGCTTGGAGCCTGAGGGCATGTGGTCAGCATCCAAACAGTGGAGTGAGGTGTGGGAAAGGACGAAGGAGGTTGATGGATTTGTTAAACCAGTGCAGCTTTTGGTATTTCACACCTACCACCTTTCCTTGCGGGTAGCTTGCAAGTATAAATGCAAGGCATGGTCCTGCAGAAATATATTTTATGATACCGTGACCGTTTGAGCCTTCAGAGCAAGAGTTCATCATGGAAAAATAATTTGCAAGTACATCCTTAGTATTATTGAATTCAAATTCAGTAGCCCCGTTGATGGGTTCACTTTAGGGTATAGATGTTCTATGTTCAGGTTCCTTTGCTGCCCAATCACGATCCCTCTTGGCAACAGAGCCATATGTTCATTTGTATTGAGTCATATGTGACTCCTACATTATAGGTTCCTTGTCACCAAATACTTTCTATGCCAGTTTATTTGGATTGCTTTAATTTTATATGGACAATAAAGTAGCTAAATCGATATAATGCATTTACATAAACATTATTTATTAGTCAAAAAATCTCCCCGAAGTCCAGTAATATTACTTATTCTATGGCATTGCTCTACCCAAACTTAGTGGGACACATCATTTAAAATATGGTTTTGTTTAACTGTGCCCATACATCTGTCCTAACACACCTTAGTTAAAGGGACAGTGTAATTTTTTTTTCTGTTAAACCTATTTTAATTCACTACGGATGAACATTAAAAATATGAATGCAAACAGCAGCAAAGCAAATCTTTAGCCAGAAAACATAAAATAAAAACTCATTAATATCTTCTGCCATATCCTTCCCCACTTTTCTCATTGTACTAAGCTTTTCCGACAGGAAAACAAGTATTTTAACTGATATAACATACATTAGGCAGGGTGGGTAATCTGTAGCATGTTCACTTTGCGATGCAGGGGTTTATGTCATAATAGCATAAAAAATATATTTTGTGATAATATTTACATTGCATATAGCTATTTTTTCAGCCATCTTTAGACTGGAACTCCTATTGTCTTTTTAAAGGCAGAGTGACAAGTGTACTGGCATGCAGCTGTCTATCTGGTGCACAGCTTTGGTAGCAAAGTACAGGGATATATTAAATCTAGTCACAATAAGTTAAAACGTTATTTATAATGATCTATACTGGGTATTTACAGTTCCCCTTTAACGGACCAGTAACATATATATTCCCTGGTGGTGCAGTGGTTAGGACTCGGGGCTTCCACTACTGTAAATCTGGGTTCAATTCCAAATCAGGGAACCAAGAGGTCACACCACCCTGAAGCCAAGCAAGGTTGGGCCTAGCCAGTACTGGGATGGGAGACCACCTAGGAATACCAGGAGCAGTATGATGTGGCCCACTGGAGAAGGAACTCTCCAGTGTTTAAAATCAGTGAGTCTGACAGAGCATAAATAAAACAGAGAAAAAGTAATTAAACTATTTTTTTAGTAGAACAAAATAAATGTTGATTCCTCTATTGGCATGATCGATTACTGGAAGTGTGTATGTGAGAGGGTTGTTCACATTGCTTAATAGCAGTAGTTGCATTTCTTGATTCAAGCAGCCTGCTACTAGGCCTGTGAAGGGTGTAAATTTTAGTCAGATCCAATTATCTAACAACGCTTTCTGCTTCTACATTTCTCTCCTCCCCCACCATTCCCTCCACTCACATATAAAAACATACCCTCATGATCCAGCATTCAGAAAGCTATGTAACAAACACAAAATGGATTCTTCTACTCATAAACAGAGTGTTCAAACTTCAAACTTTATGCCAAAGTGGAAGATTTAATGTCATGTCAGCCTTTAGACAGCAGAGACTGATAAAAGTAAGATGCTTTTGTGCCGATGAATTATACATGTTATATAGTTCATAAACAAGAGTCATTTTTCTTTAAGTACAGTGTCCCTTTAAGATAAATTCCAAAAAAAAAAAAAAAACTAAGTTTCTGAAACATCTTTTATCATAGAATTATGAGCTGAGCAGAATGTGCTAATGAATATTTAAAATGATGTAGGGTCTATATACACACCGAATAATTGAGACCCTGATTTATATAATCTCCCTTAAATTACTTGTGAAATATAAGTCACAAGATAGCGATGCAACCACTTGTAGAGTCTATGAAAGTGTTTCAGTAACTGGGGCTTTTACTCTCTGTGCAATGAAATTCATTAGTACATATTATGTATGTGACTAATTATTAATTATACAAAGATATGGTTGACCAATAATCTGTTAAATATCCATAGCTGCCTTCTGAGTTCAACACATGGCTTACAGAGTCATTTAAGTGATTTAATATAAAGTAAATTAAAAGCATTGCATCAATACATATTAATATGCAATGTATAAAATAGAGGTAATATATTAGGAGCTGTGAAGCATTTTCTATTCTAATAGCATGTTGTATATTTTCAGGTTTAGTTCTTCAAAATAATATATTTTAAATATATTACCCAGTGACCCTTTAATTATTATATTACCTTGAGAATCTGTAATAATAAATATCCACTCCTCAGTCATAGTGTACTTCCAATGAAGAAAAAAGGATACAATGACAACATATTATGACTTGGCCAACAACTCTTAAAGGGCAAAATGTTTATAGAATTGAAAACACAGTGGTACCTTGGTACTTGCCGTTAATTGGTTCCAGAAGGCACGACGAGTGGCAAACACGAGGACCAAGTTCCCATAAGGAGTAATGTATATTGACTCGTACACATTACAGCAAGCACAATGAGTACCAAAAGAGCGTAAAGAGTCAATGCAATTTCAGCTCATCAAAAACCATTGATTTACATATTTGACAACTTCCAAGGCAGATGATTATCAAGGTACCACTGTAATATAATACAGCATCTAATATATTACCTTTTATATGGAAGTATGCTGCTGTGGAACATGAGCTTGATGAATCTCAGAGTGGTGGTAGCTGACAGATGTGCTTGGCGTGCTGCAGTTCATAGGGTCACAGAGGTTTACCCAGAAATAAACTGGAAAAATGAGACCAGCAGTTCAGCTAAGGGGAGTAGGTTCTTGAGTACACTCAGAGATCATTATCTGGCCCAGGTTATACAGGAGCCTACTAGAAATGAAGCTATCTTAGATTTAGTATCAAATGTTGGAATAGGGCAACCTTTTTAAAATGACAGATTTTAACAGTCTAAGGGCAGCAATACAAAGTATAGACTGGGACAGAGAACTGATAGGTAAAAACACTGAACATAAATGGACAACATTTAAATCCTTACTAAATATACATACACATCGGCATATACCGTGTGGGAATAAAAGTAAAAGGAGTAAATCCCATCCAATGTGGCTTAACAATGATTTAACGATCAAGATACAGAGTAAAAAAAAGGCATTTAAATTATGGGATATGCGACTGCTTTAAAGGAGTACAGGGAAATCAACAAGGCTTGCAAAAGCGCTATTAGACTGGCTAAAATAGAAAATGAAAAATGTATTGCAAAAGAGAGTAAGACTAACCCTAAAATATTTTTTAAGTATATTAATGGGAAGAAGGCCTGGAAGGAAGCTATAGGAACATTACAATGTGACACAGGCCATCTGAAAATTAGTGACCAGGAAAAGGCAGATGAGCTAAATAGGTTCTTTTCTGCGGTATACACAAGGGAGGTACCAGTGGTTGGGACACTGCAACATAATGGGGCTACACTACCTTTGCCAACTAATTGGTTAACACAGGAAGTAATCCAAAAGAGGTTGGAAAAAAATGTTAATAAAGCCCCGGGTCCTGATGGAATACATCCAAGGGTACTGTGGGAACTGGATTCTGTAATAGCCAAACCATTATATTTAATTTTTCAAGATTCACTCAACACAGGGTCTCTACCAGATGACTGGAGAAAAGCAGATGTGATACCTATATTTAAAAAGGGAGCAAGAGCAAATCCGGGGAATTATAGACCAGTGAGCCTCACTTCTGTAGTGGGGAAGCTTTTAGAAGGGTTAATAAGGGATAATATACAAGAATATATCTATTTGAACAGGATTATAAGTAGGAGTCAACATGGATTTATGAGGGATAGGTCATGTCAAACAAATATAATTAGTTTCTATGAGGAGGTTAGTAGGAACCTGGATCAAGGCAACTCAGTGGATGTAGTCTTTTTGGATTTTGCAAAGGCTTTTGATACAGGTGCCACATGGGAGACTATTGTGTAAACTAAGAGATACAGGAATTGCAGTAAATATCTGCTCATGGATTGAGAGCTGGCTAAAAGACAGGAAGCAAAGGGTTGTTGTAAATGGAACATACTCCGATTGGACTAATGTGGTAAGTGGGGTTCCTCAGGCTTCAGTATTAGGTCCTCTCCTTTTTAACATATTTATTAATGAATTAGAGGTAGGATTTGAGTGTGGTGTCTCCATTTTCACTGATGACGCAAAGTTGTGCAATGTAATTAAATCAGATAATGATGTGATTTCCCTCCAAAGGGATTTAAATAAAATTGAGGAATGGGCATCTAAAAAGCCGCATATTGCAGATCAGAGGAGATCTTAAAAGATTGAACTTGATGGACTGAGAGTCTATTTTTCAACCTTAATTACTATGTAACTATGTAACTATTACAAAGGACGGAACATGCTCGAGTACCGCGTAACACATACACAAATGTTGCCATTTTACAACACTAACTTGCAACTAATAACATTACAAATCTAAAAGGACGCTTTAGCCAACGGTTTGCCCTCGTGCACGCATCATATTTCTACTGCACACTTGGGACATTCATGACACTTTCTCCTCAGGGCAGCAACAGTCCCACTGGACACTATATGCTGCAGGACAATAAAAAGAGATTGTTACCTCTTCAGGCTATTGATTGCTGGATATATTAATTAAAATAAGTAAAGTATATTAATTTATTAAGTTACTAATTAATTAATTATTAGTTAACAAAATATAGATATATATATTTGTCTTTGTGATGAGCGCCGAAGGTCCTCAGAGTAGAAAATGTATGTGTGTATATATATATATATATATATATATATATATATATATATATATATTTATTTATTTATATTTATTTATTTATATATAATATTCAATTCAACAAATTCAATTCTGTATTATATGCCCAGAATATAATGCACTGGCTAAGGGTATCACCTGCTGTGTGATCAGTCCCCTGTCACTACCAGTTAGAGGACTGCACACACATTTCTGCTTACAACACTCTTCCAATTGGAGAAACTAATTTACATACCTCTGATAAATTACTGTAACCAGATGAGGGAGATAAACTTACCAGTCAATTAATTAAGGTGATTATTATTTAATGGAAAATGTGTTCTTGAGCAATGTGTACAAAAGAAAAAAAGCCTAGCAATGCATTATATGCAGACAGTATTTAATCTTATGGAGTAAGATAAGTGTCCAATACTTTTTGCAATCTAACGAATTCTGTTCATTAACCAGACAAGATTTATAGGTTTATCAAAGTGCAATATTTTTGCTAGTTACCTTTTTTTAACTGAAATCATTGTTCTTGGACTAATTTAGTTTGATGCACCAATAAATGTTCCCTGCATACAAAACTTTTACTGATAATAGTAAGCAATAAAATGGGAAGCCATGGCAATGCTGTTTGACACACAATGTAAAGCTTTTTCTATTCTGAGGACCTTCGGCGCTCATTGCGAGCCTCTCCTCTTGTGTACTTTTGCTCCTCTGAGCACCTTCGCACTCATTACAAAGACAGATATATATATCTATATTTTGTTAACTAATAATTAATTAATTAGTTACTTAATAAATTAATATACTTTACCTATTTCTAATTAATATATCCAGCAATCAATAGCCCGAAGAGCTAACAATCTGTTTTTATTTTCCTGCAGCATACAATGTACAGTTGTAGTGGTGCTGCCCTGAGGAGAAAGTGTAATGAATGTCCCAACTATGCATTAGAAATAGGCAGCGTGAGGACAAACCGGTGGTTTTGTTGTATAAAGCGCTCTTTTAGATTTGTAATGTTATTAGTTGCAAGTTAGTGCTGTATAATAGCGTCATTTGTGTATGTGTTACGCGGCTCGAGAGCATGTTCCGTCCTTTGTAATAGTGTATTTTGTACCTTGTACGTTCCTGTGTAAAAGTGCTACACGGTTGGCGGTGTTTTGCACAGTCCAGGGTCGTGTAGCCTCGTTTTCATTTTTTGGGCCGGCCATTTTTTTTCTCGCTTAGGCGATTTTCGAGTGCCGAAACTCGGCCAAATCGAAATTTGTGTTCCACCTCACTCCCAGACGTCTTGGCTGTTCTCCCGTGCTGTGTGTGATGTTTTTGCTGTATTTTTTATTTTTTTTGTATTTATTGTTGTTTTTTTTGTGTTTTTGGTCCGGCGTCTTGTAATTCTTTTTTTCTAAGTCCCGCGTTGGTCAGCTGCTCGCAGCATAAGGCGATCTAAGTGTTTAGTGGCTAAGTCCTGCGTGTTTCAATGTGTGATCGGCGCCTTTGTCGCTCATCGCCTTTGTGCTGCGAGCTTTAATTCCTTAACAGCTCGACCTCGCTACGCGAGGCTCACAGTAGAGATTGATAAGATTATAATATATTCTGTGAAAAGAAGAAAATAGAGCCCTAAAAGCTTATCAATAACAATGCAAAGATTTCCGTATATGCATTCTGATTGGTTGAAATCTTAGGAGTGGTAAAACGTCTCTAATGGGTTACTAAGTAACAAATCAGAGTTAGTATATTAAGATACTGGATTGTGATTAGACACATATTTGAGCCAATCAGAAGCCATTAAAAAGGATATGAGGGCACGTTCAGAAAGCTTGAAGGAGCTCCTCAGAGGCAGTGTTACTTATAGTATATTTTTATAGAGCAATGGTTTATTTTTAGATGGAGGCCTTTTCCATTGGATGAATCAAGCAAGACAGAAGAGGAACCAACTTCTCCAAAGAACATGGATGTGCCAGACGAAGATTCAGTACAAGGGCATCGTGGATCATCACTCCAGGTTCGTCAAAAGGAGGGTAAGTGTAATTTCTCCCAACAGGCTTACATTTTTTAATTTTTGTAAATTTAGTTTTTTATTCTCATTTTATTATTTTTTTTATATATACATATATGTATGTATATATATATATATATATATATATATATATATTTAAATATGTTATTTTCATGTACAATTTTTATTTGTTTTTTCTATATATTTCTTTTTTGTTCAATTTTTTATTTAATTTATTTTATTGGATGGTAGTGTTAGAACAATTCAGCATAGGAACCTGGAGCATAACAAATATTACTCAAGGCAAACTGGACATAGTCAAACATGAGATGACTAGATTAAATATTAATACCCTGTGAATTAGATAACTGAAATGGACTGGAATGGGACATTTCATATCAGTTAACCACCAGTTCTTCTGCTGTGATCTAGAATTATGCAGAATAAATTAAGTAGCCCTTATAATCAATCAAAAGGTGGCCAAAGCAGTGCTCGATTACAACCCAAAAAATAGTTATAGAGTTAAATTTGAAGTCAAGGCAAGCCAGTTAATGTCACAGTGTTCCAAGTCTATGCGCCAACCATGGAACATTCTACCAGGATAGTCAAAAACTGCTAGATATAACACAAAGAAAATATGTTACTCTCATCATAGGAGATTGGAATGTTAAAGTAGGGAAGTAAAACGGCCAATGTTGGCCTTGGAATTCAAAATGAAGCAGGTCAGAGATAAGAAGTGTCATGATTTCATTGTTTAAGGACCCATATTGCCAGCAATTTATGATTATGGCCAAGGTATCATGACATTGGTGTATTGGGATTATGTATTATTGTGTGGTTATATGTTGCCTGTACATAGTTATTTTGTATCCTAGTTATAATCTATTATAGGAGGTAAAATGTTATATAGAACATGTGTGGAATTGGTAAAAATGCTCTGCATAGAAGTTAGCTGCAGATCATTGCACACTCACACATACAGACCTTGGGTCAAGACAGATATATGTACTTCAAGTAGTTCTAAGCAAACACTTGAGTTTAACACAACGTTTTGTTTTACTAGCCAGCTATAGATATCTAGTGAATTTTATCTCAAGAGCTTTGATAGCCCAAGTTTGAAAGCCAGATGGGCTGACATCACACATACACAAATGTACACAAGGGTGTAGTATTGGAGAGTATAAATATGTTGTTTGGATCATTCGATAAAGTTTGACAGATAGTTTTCACATATACAAGGTGTGAGGCTGTTTCTGTGTGTTGTATCCTGACTTGGGTAGTAGTCTAGCCATGGGCCACTAAGTAACCTGCATCCAGTATTCTCTGCCAGTACCTTTTGGGCCTTGCCCTCTTCAGAAGCCATATTTTGTGCCACAGAGAACAGGAACTACATGATTCTGCTGGGGTAGGTTTGAACTAGGTTCATATCAAGCCCCTTTGAAGAAGCAGATTGTGACAAGTAGAATTCAAGAAGTCAAGAAAATACTCTAGTCATAGTAAACACCATCTTCCAACAGCCTCAGAGATGAATCTAAGCATGGACATTGTCATCACAAGATGGACAATATAGAAATTAGATTGACTGCATAACTTGTAGCCAAGGATTTTAAAGTTCTATACAGTCAACAAAAACAAGAACTGGAGCTGACGGAGTCTCAGATCATGAGCTTCTTTTTGCAAAGTTCAGAATTAAACTGAGGAAAAGAGGATAAATCATCAGACCAAACAGATACAAAAATAAATAATATCCCCTGTGAGCTGGACAAATCCAAAGCTGGAATTAATATTGCTGGGAAAAATATCAACAACCTCAGTTACACTGATGATACTACTCTTATGGTTGAAATTGAAGAGGAACTAAAGGGCTTATTGATGAGGCTAAAAGAAGAACATTAAAAAGATGAAGATCATGGTAGACAGCAAACACAGTTCCTGTCAAATAGATGAGAAAGAAATGAAGGCAGTAAAATATGTTTATAGCATATTTCTCCCAAGATGTACTATAAATGCTTAAGTTCAGAAGCAGAAAATGATGAGGCAGCCATCTTGAAGACATCTTTTGAAAAGTTACCAGAATTAACTTATTTATGCAGGTATTAGGGGGAAGAATACAGGGCAATTAATTAGTACTTTGTTATTTTTGTTCTGTTTAATTTAATTATATAGGTGTATCCTAATTATAGATCAATGTGGATATCACTCAATGTGGAAATATCCATGTACAAAAGTATTCTATTTTTGTAGCTATGTTTAGGAAATGAGAAAAGGCGAAACCTCTCTGAATTATAATTTTTTAGTGAAGTTATTATAACGGTACAATAAAGTTATAATATAATAGAGTCCTGCTTCAGCAATTACCCATGCTAGAAGATTATGAGACATTGGTGGAGTAGATATAAGTGATACTTACAATCTGGTGCAAAAATATAAAATTCTGTCTTATTACATATTAAAATACTATTTTTATTATCCTCAGGTATTTCTATTAAGCACACTTAAGTCTTTATCACTGACTGCTATATCGGTATCATGATAAGAATTTATCAGAATAGTCATTAGTACCCATTAAGGAAAAAAGCAATCTAATTTATTTGGAAGCTTACCTAGGTAGAGGAAGACATGGATAGAGGTATCATTTGTGAGAGCAATAACCGTGACACAAGGGAGCCCCACTGGTAGGACTTTAATGTAAAAAAGAAAATAGTAGCAATTAGCCTAAGTAGGACATGATATATATTAGTCAATAAGTTCCTCCACCTGTCTACTGTACCAAAAATATAAGAAAAAATATATTGCATGAAGTTTCGCCCCAAGGAAACAAGACCAAACATGTGACCCTTGATACTTTTGTAGTGGAGGGGAGACATATGAATCAATCAAAAGAGGAATCATGTAGGAAAGGGGTCAGAATTGGTAGAAGCTCAGTGAATGTGATTAATCGCACAAATTCTTTCTGTGCAGTCAGCAATTTACTAACCTCTCCGAGTGAATTGAGGAATATGTTTCTTGGTATTGAGCACAAACGAGTTTAGGAAAATAACACATAAAATATTAAATCCTGAAGTAGTCACATGGTGTTTTAACACATAAAGGGAAAATAATATCTTAAGACTGAGTAACTTTATTTGAAGATGAACTGGCTTTTTATTTCACAGGTCCCAGGCGTTCCAGGTTTGCACAAAACTCACCAAGAACTGTCCCAGACTTCCATTAGAACTGTAGAACCAATAAGTTAGGTCTCAATCAACCTGGTGACCTTCAAGTGGTAACATTTAGATCCCTATGTTCCAATTGCATGAATATTTAATTTGAATTCCTTCTTGGTTGTGGAGAGAAGAATGTGACATAAATATGTTATACAATGAATCTTAATGCAGCTGCCAAGCCAGTTGACACCATATTGATCTCACTACCAAAAATGACTATTGTCTGGTTTCTCCTACCATAGAAAATCATGAGAATAATTAACCTTTCAAGCATGCATCAGTTCAGCAAAATTTCTGCCCAAATTTGAGCTCCTTTGGCATGGTTTCAAATCTATATGCCTTTTTTTTTTTATATACAATGCAAATCCACCGTTTTGTTGGAAAGTTTAAATTTGTAAATGTACTTATAGCTACTAGTGTATAAAAACTGTAAATCATAAATATAGTAGAAAAAAAGAGCAAGCTTTTATATGGCACAAAAAAATATATATTTTTTTTACTTTATACTTTTTAGTCTTCTGTTTATGAACACAGTTTTATATGTATTCATGTGTATTTATAAATGTGTATTTTTGTATTTTTACACATTTCATTTCAGTACACAGTTTTGCTGAAACAATAATTACATATTTCTGATGTCACCCTTTTTTGTCCTTGCCCTCACCTTTTTATTTTGGCATTCTTTGGCTCTAATTGGCTAAAATAGAGATCCAAAATGTTAGCCAATCAGAGTGACATAATTGAAATACTTTCACTCTGATTGGTTAATACTAACCAATGAAATTAGACTACCAACACTAATCAAATTAGTTAATTGATACCCAATTGGAATAATCTATATTCAGATAGCTGCCTATCTTTTATGGGCTAATGGCTCAGCAAAGCAGAAACGTTACACAAAATTTATATTCTATTAGAACAGTAGCTATAGCATAAATATAGTGTAAACCGTAACTAGAAACAGTATCAAGTTTCTGTCAAAAATATTATGAGTACTAAATAGGACTCATAAGGGTTTTTCAAACAATTATGAGAGCTGTAACAGCTATTAAACACACACTACTGTACTTTGAAAGCATGGGAAGGCATGGGAACTCATTAGAATGAATTGCAGAACAGTCTCAAACCCACAAATATACAATTAAAAAATATATAATTTTTAACTGTTATTTATGTGCAATATCAATCCCGAGACTCAAACGGTTAATACATATCATGAAACTATGTTTTACTGACGTCATGTTGATGGACTCATTTACTACAGGCTGTGTCCAAGTAGTCAATTACGGGCTTGCTTAAAGATTGCCAAATCAGATTATAAAGCGCCCTGAAATCCCAGTTAAAAAGGCAGTGTTTTCTTGTGGAGGCTGAAATACTTAAGTTGCAGGATTGGAGCAATAGAATAGATCTAGGCATTTAGAGAAAAAACACCAGCTTACATGTCAGAGATGTAGCGAGCAACCCGTTAGGGACACTTTAACTGTATACTTGAACATAAAAGTAGCACTACAAGCATGCTTCAAAAACTACTTGCTAATATTACAAAAATTGCTTAGTGAGTATTTTATTTTGGGGAATGTAATCAAGCAAAAACAGAAGTAGCAAGTTTTAACTTTTATTCTCGGAAACATTGCCTGAAAGAAATTCTTTAATTTACACTGATGAAACAAATTCATGGCTATATTCACCATCTGCAGAGGTCATGGAGCCAAAGAAAATTAAATCTGTCACTGCCTCCACTTCTTCGACATCTATTTTCTAGTAACCGAGATTGCCGTTTACCATGATCTTTGTCTAATGTTGAGCAGCAGCCAGTTTTCTCCATCAACAGACCCTTTAGTTCCTCCTCACGTTCTGCCATAAGAGTAGCATCATCCGCATATCTAAGGCTGTTGTTAATTTCTTACAGCAATATTATTTCCAGCTTAGATTTGGCCAGCAAAGCCTTACGCATGATGTATTCTGCATATAAGTTGAATAAATACGTTGACAAAAGACATATTCAGTCCCCTTGACTTTTTACTTTTTACCTATATATATATATAAATAAAACTGTTTTTAGAAATAGGAAACATAAAATTGGCATGTGTGTATGTATTCACCCCCTTTGGTATGAAGCCCATAAAAAGCTCTTGTGCGACCAATTACCTCACATGTCACATGATCTGTCATTACATATACACTTTTTCTGAAAGGCCCCAGAGGCTGCAAAACCTAAGCAAGAGGCACCACTAACCAAACACTGTGTAAGGAATTGACTCTTCTGGGTTTTGAACCCTGGTCCCCAGGCTGCTGGGCCTCTTCCCTACCACTGCGCCAGCCTGCCTTTGTGAATTTCATTGAGATCTGATAACCTTGACTCTGCTAGCAATAGTATCAGTACCTAAGTCTCTTCAGCTGTGTCTGGTCAGGTGTCTGGTCCTTGGCCTATATAAGGCACTTCCTGTCAATGTACCTTGCCAGATTATTGTGGTTCCTGTTCCCTTCAATAAAGCTTGTTCCTGTTTCACCTACAAGTTGCTGAATTGGATCATTGCTGACCTAGGCTGCTGGTCTCCAAAACCTCGTGATTCCTATATCATTACAGAATAATATGGCCACTTTCATGGAGACCGCCGGGTCAGATTCTGCATTGGCCCAGCAGGTTGCTTTATTTGCAAGAACTGTGCAGACCCAGGCACAGACCATTCAAGTGCTGCAGGACCAGGTAGCTGAACTGCAAAATAAAGTTCAGTCAATGCACAGTGAGTATACCAGCTACAGGGCACGTGATGTTGCGGCTGCTACTGTTACACCTGCACAAGATGCCGCTTGCCCCTACCAGAAAAGTTTGGAGGAGATCGCAAAAGATTTAGGAGTTTCCTAAATCAATGCCGTTTGCACTTCATGATGTTACCTCACTGATTTCAATCTGAAAGAGAGAAGATGGGATTTATTTTCTCCCTATTCAAAGATGAAGCCCTGGCTTGAGGCTCCCCTCTTCTGGAACAGGACAGTCCAGTCTTGGGTAATCTAAATAACTTTCTTGAGGCCATGTGCCTAGTTTTTAATGACCACAATCGATGTGCTACAGCAGAAGCCACTCTCCATTTGCATCAAGTGAGGCGCTTTGTGGCTGAATATGCTGCTGAATTCAGACAGTGGGTTGCTGATACTACCTGGAACCAATCAGCCCAGAGGTTCCACTTCAGAAAAGGTCTCTCAGAAGCTATAAAAGATGAGCTGGCTCGTGTTGATCTTCCTGCTGACTTTGATGCATTTGTGCGTTTGGCTATCCGTATTGATCGGAGACTTTCTGAAAGAAGATTGGAAAGACAGGGCTCTTTTAGACCAAGTGCTACTCCTATTTCCTATTCAAGAATTTCTACTCCGACCCCACAAACACCTACAGGGCCATTATCCAACGAAGAAAAACAGTGGCGACGCACTCACAATTTATGCCTGTATTGTGGTAGTGCAGGGCACTATGCCATCAATTGCCCTAGCAAATCCAAAAGAACAATAGCTATGCCTGCTCAGGGTTCACAGATTCGACACCAATCCCAGATTTCAGATCAACTGGATTCTGTCACACAACCCTTGTTTTCTCTGTCTCATGGTGAAGCGGGTATGTTGACTCAACATCCTCATTTTGTGGTGCCTATCACGTTGCAATGTGGTGATCGTAACATTTAAACTACAGCTATGATAGATTCTGGAGCAGGCGGAAACTTTATGGACATGAAATTTGCAGCAGGAAATAGAATTCAGTCTATCCCTAATTCTTCACCTGTGTTAATGGAGACGGTAGACGGTTCTCCACTTACGTCACGCCCTGTTACACATAAGACTGCGCCCTTAAAGTTGACTCTGGAAGTGAATCACCATGAGGCTATATTTTTCCATATAATTTCCTCAACACAGTTTCCAGTGATTTTGGGGGTACCTTGGCTTGCTCTGCATAACCCACAGATTGATTGGAAGATCAGAACTTTGTCCTTTCCTTCCGAACACTGCTTAATGAATTGTCAACCCTCTAAGGTAAGACCTGTTGCCACAACAATTAATGAAATGGTTGCTACAAACTTGACTAAGCTTCCTCTACAATATCGGGATTTTGCAGTTGTCTGTGATAAGAAGAATGCTGATCAGCTTCCACCCCACAGGCCTTATGATTGCCCAATAGAGCTGTTGCCTGGGGCTGCTATCCCTTTTGTCCGTATATATTCCCTTTCTGAGCCTGAATTGAAAGCTCTTCGATAATACCTACAAGAAAATCTTGCCAAAGGCTTTATTCGACCATCTACTTCTCCAGCAGGAGCTCCTATATTCTTTGTAGAAAAGAAGGATGGCGGCCATGCGTTGATTACAGGGACATTAATAAGACATAATGCCATTTGGGCTGTGTAATGCAACTGCAACTTTCCAGCATCTTATCAATGATGTACTACAAGATCTCCTGGATCAGTTTGTTGTGACATATTTGGATGATATCCTAATACTTTCTGATAATCTTGAAAACCACAGAGCACCTTCGTACCCACCACCTATACATTTTGAACAAACAGAAATTCAATTCCTGGGGTATGTAATAACTCCCAAAAGTTTAAGTATGGACGCAAGTAAAATTAAAGCTGTGCTGGACTGGCCCATCCCCAAGAATGAAAAAGATATTCAGAGATTTGTGGGGTTTGCCAATTTTTACAGGCGTTTCATTAAGAATTTCTCTGCCGTTATTACACTGATCACTGAACTTACACGTAAAGGGACTCCTTTTCAGTGGTCCGTTAAGGCTGATACTGCATTTTTCTGATTAAAGACTCTGTTTACATTTGCTCCCGTCCTGGTACATCCTCAGCCGGAATTACCATTTATTGTGGAAGTTCATGCTTCTGATTCAGCTGTTGGTGCTATACTGTCTCAAAGGACTGGACCGAAGATGCTGTAACATCAGTGTGCCTTCTATTCCCGGCAGATGGTGCCAGGAGAAAGAAATTATGACATAGGGAATAAAGAACAATTGGCTATAAAAGCTGCCTTCACCGAATGGTGACATCTCTTGGAGGGAGCTACCCATCCAATTACTGTCCTCACAGATCCCAAAAATCTGGAATGTATTCGATCAGCTAAGAGACTGTCAGCCAGACAAGCACGCTGGTCCCTATTCTTCTCGAGGTTTAATTTTTTTGGTTACATACCGTCCTAGCTCCAGAAATGTTAAGGCAGATGCCTTGTCTAGAATAGCTGACCCCCTCCATACTACCATAACAAAGACCACCATCTTGCCGGAGGATATATTTATAGGAGTTACATTTCCTTCTGATCTGATGTCTCACATTAAAAAGGGCTACGCTGAAGACCCAGTTCTTCGTGAACCTCCTCGTGATCTCCATATGACGATGCTTAATGGGTTTTGGATTTTTCAACAACGTCTGTTTGCTCCGGAGTCAGTGCGACTGGACCTTTTACGTCTCTACCATGACTCAAAACCGATCCTTTTGGTGGCCCAAGTATTATGAGGATGTTAAGAAGTATGTGTCCTCTTGTGATGTATGTGCCAGACATAAGACTCCTCGCTCATCCCCTGTTGGCTTGCTTCAGCCTCTTCCGATTCCTCATCGTCCCTGGGGATCTATATCCATGGACTTTATTGTGGAACTACCTCCCTCTAAGGAACACACTACCATTCTTGTTGTTGTGGACAGGTTAACTAAGATGGGGCATTTCATACCAGCTCGTGGTCTCCCTTCAGCTAAACAGACGGCTGACCTGGTTATTCTGGAAATATTTCGCTTGCATGGAGTGCCTGATGAAGTAGTTTCTGACAGGGGAGTGCAGTTTACATCCCGTTTTTGGAAACATTTTTGTTCTAATCTAAGTATTAATGTAAATCTGTCGTCCGCTTTTCATCCACAAAGTAATGGACAGACTGAGCGAACCAACCAGACTTTGGAGCAATATTTGCGGTGCTATATTAGTTACCTGCAGGATGACTGGCTGGATTTTCTACCCACGGCGGAGTTTGCCTATAACAATGCCCAACACTGCTCCACTTCTTTGAGCCCAATTTTTGCCAACTATGGTTACCATCCAACCTTTCTATTAAATCTCCCAATTACTACTTCCATTCCTGCAGTCACTGATCGGCTAACCACCTTACGAGATTCCCAATACCTGTTGAAGGAGACTCTTTCGAAGGCTCAGGAATGTTACAAGAGAGCTGCTGATAGGCATAGAACGGAGGCCCCAATTTATCATGTTGGTGACAAGGTTTGGCTGTCAACAAGGAATCTTAAGCTTAGGGTTCCTTCTCATAAATTGGGTCAGAGGTTCATGGGACCTTTTGAGATCATCGCTCAGATCAATGCTGTCACTTTTCGTTTGCAACTTGCAGATTCCATGAAAATACATCCGGTGTTTCACGTTGCACTGCTGAAACCTTTCCATGCAAACACTTTCCCTGGCCGAGCCCTGCCTGCCCCACCTCCAGTCCTCGTGGATGGTGAGGATGAGTACGAAGTGGAGAAAAGTCTGGACTCCAGGATCTTCCGCAACAAGCTTCAGTATCTGGTTCGCTGGAAAGGCTATGGTGAGGAGGAGAGTTCGTGGGAACCAGTGGACAATATTCACGCTCCTGATCTCCTTCGGTCTTTCCATGTGCAGTACCCTGCTAAACCAGGTAATAGGGCATCCAGAGGCTGCACCTATAGAGGCGGGGGTAATGTAAGGAATTGACTCTGCTGGATTTTGAAGTCTGGTCCCCAGGCTGCTGGGCCTCTTCCCTACCACTGCGCCAGCCTGCCTTTGTGAATTTCATTGAGATCTGATAACCTTGACTCTGCTAGCAATAGTATCAGTATCTAAGTCTCTTCAGCTGTGTCTGGTCAGGTGTCTGGTCCTTGTCCTATATAAGGCACTTCCTGTCAATGTACCTTGCCAGATTATTGTAATTCCTGTTCCCTTCAATAAAGCTTGTTCCTGTTTCACTTACAAGTTGCTGAATTGGATCATTGCTGACCTAGGCTGCTGGTCTCCAAAACCTTGTGATTCCTATATCATTACACACTGCCATGAAGACCAAGGAACTCTACAAACAAGTAAGGGACAATGTTGTTGAGAAGTACAAGTCTGGGTTAGGTTATAAAAAATATCCAAATGATCCCCATGAGCACCATCAAATCTATCATAACCAAATGAAAAGAACATGGCACAACAGCAAACCTGCCAAGAGACGGCCGTCCACCAAAACACACAGACGGGTAAGGAGGGCATTAATCAAAGAGGCAGCACAGAGACCTAAGGTAACCCTGGAGGAGCTTCAGAGTTCCACAGCAGAGACTGTAGTATCTGTACATAGGACGACAATAAGCCGTACGCTCCATAGAGTTGGGCTTTATGGCAGTGTGGCCAGAAGAAAGCCATTACTTTCAGCAAAAAACAAAATGGCACATTTTGAGTCTGTGAAAAGGCATGTGGGAGACTCCCAAAATGTATAAAGGAAGGTGCTCTGGTCTGATGAGACTAAAATGTAACTTTTCATCCATGAAAGAAAACTCTATGTCTGGCGCAAAGCCAACACATCACATCACCCAAAGAACACCATCCCCACAGTGAAACATGGTGGTGGCAGCATCATGCTGAGGGGATGTTTTTCAGCATCCGTGACTAGGAAACTGGTCAGAGTTGAGGGAAAGATGGATGGTGCTAATAACAGGGATATTCTTCAACCCCAGACCTCAATCCAATAGAAAATTTGTGGACAGACTTAAAGATTGCTGCTTACAAGCGCAAACCATCCAACTTGAAGGAGCTAGAACAGTTTTTCCAGGAGGAATGGGCAAACATCCCAGTGGTAAGATGTGGCAAGCTTACAGAGACTTATCCAAAGCGCCTTGGAGCTGTGATTTCCGCAAAAGGTGGCTCTACAAAGTATTGACTTTAGGGGGGTGAATAGTTATGCACATTGACTTTTTCTGTTTTTTGTCCTATTTGTTGTTTGCTTCACAATAAAAAAGAAAAAAAAACATCTTCAAAGTTATTGGCATGTTCTGTAAATGAAATTATGCAAATCCTCAAACAATCCATGTTAATTCCAGATTGTGAGAGAACAAAACATGAAAAATGCCAAGGGGATGGGGGGGGGGGGGTGAATACTTTTGCAAGGCACTGTAACTTTTTGTACTTCTTTCCTGATCTTGAACCATTCTGTCGTTCGTCCCATATTCTGACCGTGGCTTCTTGATCAACATATAAATTACTCAGCAGGCAGATGAGATAATCTGGTACCCTCATCTCTTTAAGAACATGGGATGCACATTATCAAGGCTTTGGAATAGTCTATGAAGCAGAGGTAGACACTCTTGATTTTTCTATTTTCCATCAAACATTGGCAATTTAATATCTTGTGCCTCTGCCTCTGCAAAACCTTGCTTCCATATCTAGTAGTTCTTGGTTCATATATTGTTGGAGCCAAGCAGGCAGTATCTTAAGCATTACCTTACTTACATCTTTTGCACTCCATTTTATTTTGTGATTGGCAGTTGCCTTTTAGAGTTCACTAGCTACTGTTGAGTTTTCTAAATGTGTAAACATAATACAAGCAATACGTCCACAGCATTATATTGTAGAATGTTGGACAGTTCACTGGAATTCCATCAACTTCTGCAGTCTTGTTATCAGCAAGGCTTCCTGGGGCCCATCTCAGTTCACTCTCCAAAGATGTCTGGCTCATTGCCCCAACTATTGAGTTTATCAATGCTGTTAAGATCCTTCCTATATAGATCTTCTGTGTATTCCTGCCACCTCTTCTTTTCTGATCTTCTTCTGTTAAGTCCCTGCCATTATAGTCTTTTACACACAAACTTTGGCATGAAAGGTTGCTTTAAGATCAGCAATTTTCTTGAAGAGATCTCTTGACTTTCATATTGTGTTATATTCTATATCTTTACATTGCTAACTATAGAATCATTTCATACCTCCACTACCTTTCACATTCCTTCTTTCCTGAGCTACTTTCAAAAACTCATCAGATAGTTTGCTTTGTTATTTTTCTTTCTTTAGGGATATTCTTTGTTGCTCTTTTCAGGACAACGTCACAAATTTTTGTCGAAAATTTCTATCTAGTCCCATAAATGTATCCTTTATTGCCACTGCATACTCACATGGGGTATTATTTATTTAATATCAGCTTGGTCTGATGATTCTTTTCTTCAGTTTAATTGTGAACGTTGCAATAAGAAGAGCAAAAACTGAGGACCGAAAGTCCAACCATGAGTTTATTATGAGGGTCCTGGAGGACACTCATGGCACTTATGGGGTTAATAATAGGGTTCTCATTGTCTTATGATGTCTTCATAGACCCTTATGGGACTGATTGGGTTAAGTATGGACCCCCATATGTGATGGAGTTAGATGGAGGCTTATGAGGGTCTGTATAGACCCCCATATTGATGGGGTTAAATAGGCTTAGATGGGGTTAGATAGGCCTAGATGGGTTAAATAGGCCTAAATGGGGTTAGATAGGCTAGATTGGGTTAGATAGGATTAGATGGGGCTAAATAGGGCTAGATGGGGTTAAATAGCCACAGTTGGGGTTAAAGGGGGTCAGTTGGGGTTGATAGGGTTTAGTTAAGGTTAATGTGGTATGGTTAGGTGTAATAATGTAGTGCTTAGACTTTGTAATATTGTAGTGCTTAGACCCTAATGGCACTTGTAGGGTTAACCTAGGGGTTAATAGTGTCCTATGGGGGTCTATTTTGATGGGGTTGATGGGGTTCCATCGAGACTTATGGGGGTCTATATTGACCCCCATTAGTGATGGGGTCACATAGAGGCTTATGGGGGTCTATATTGACCCCCATAAGTGATGGGGTTACATAGAGGCTTATGGGGGTCTATATTGACCCCCATAAGTGATGGGGTTACATAGAGGCTTATAGGGGCCTCTATTGACCCCCATAAGTGATGGAGTTACATAGAGGCTTATGGGGGTCTGAATAGACCCCCTTAAATGATGGGTTACATAGAGTTAGAGGTTTGTGAATAACTATGTGAATTAATATATATTATTTTGTGAGCTCACAATCATCTGGTTATATATTAGGTTGGTTTGTTATTTTTTAAATTTTGAGATGAGGCCCTCGTAGTGATTAACTCTAATAATAATTCTATACATAAGTGCTCAAAGTATGTATAAACACATTTCTTTTTTATTAATAAATGAGGTAACAAAGGGTTTTATCTCCATGTTTAGGATTTCTATGCCAACCTATAATATTCAATACAATGAAATGCTTTAAAATGTTTTTTTTAGACACACCCAGGTCACAGGATTCATCATAAACTTGTTTTGAGTATTCATCCTAACTTTATTTTAGGTTATTTACCCATCAATATAAATGTTTCTATTGCGCTCTGTAGACCCTTGAATTTGATTTTTTGGTATAATTACCAATTAAATATTCTTGGTAAATTAGTAATTTTAACAGAAGCACTTTTCCCATATACTAGGATAGTTAGCTTCATATAAAGTATCATATGTTTGTGTAATGAAAACACCTATATATACCATAAATCATTAATGTAGTTAAATCCTGATACCTTACAGAAATCATAATTTTTTCTGTAAATTAGGAATGGATCTTTCATGCCCAAGGTTAGTTAAAAATTTTAGAGCTCTAATAAGTGAAATTGACGTCTTGCTTTACTCACCACAACAACATTTTCTTTGTAGGAACTAAGCTCGACAATAACATTACATGGGCCATTATTACTTATGGGACTTATAGCTCTAAGTACTTTCTTCATCCCAAGGAGCTCTTAACAGCTTGGGATCAGAAGTAAAAAAATTATATGTTCCACATACTTCATCAAATCTGAATGCTTAATAGCAGATTAAATGAATAGGGACACAAAAAATAGCAAAATTAAACATAATCTTGCATTACCAGATTCGCTCACTAGAGAGCGCCAGGGCTTTGGAGCAGCATGCCTATCCCATAAAAGCTTTGACCCATCATTTAAATTATAATTATATATATATATTGTGCAAAAGGTCGTGCATGCACATTGCGCGGCATAAGCCAAACATGCGCAATGCACAATGGGCCGAGCATGTGCATTGCGCTGCGTAAGCCGCTCGTGTGCATTGTGGTGGGGCACACGCATGCGCGGCCGTCCGTGCCCGCAGGGCGCGCATGGACATTACGTTGCAATGAGACAGAGGAGGAGAGAGAGAGGAGGAGGAGGGGAGGCACACAGGGAAGGAGGGGGAAGACACAGAGGAGAAGGGGGAGACACAGAGGATGGGGAGACACAGAGGAGTGGGGGAGAGACACAGGGGAATGAGAGGAGGAGGGGAGGGACACAGAGGAGGGGGAGAGACACAGGGGAGTGAGAGGAGGGGGAGAGACACAAGGAAGTGAGAGGAGGGGGGAGACAAAGGGGAGTGAGAGGAGGGGGAATAGACACAGGGGAGGAGGGAGGAGACACACAGAGGAGGGGGAAGAGACACAGGGGAGGGGGGAAACACACATGGGTGGGAGAGGAGGGGGTTAGACACACAGAAGGGAGAGAATAGGGGAGAGACACAGGGGAGGAAATGGTGGGAAGAGACATGAGGGAGGGGGAAGAGACACAGGGGGGAAGAGACACAGGGGGAAAAGAGACACAGGGGAGGGAGAGGGGGGAAAGAGACACCGGGGGAGAGAGAGGGGGAAAGAGACACCGGGGGACAGGAAGGAGGAAGACGGAGGATAGGGGGTAAAAACACAGGGGGAAAGGAGATTCAAGGGAGGGAGAGGAGGGGAAAGGAGACACACATGAGGGAGAGGAAGGGGGGAAGGAGACACAGGGGAGTGAGAGCAGTGGGGGAGAGGCACAAAGGAGTGAGAGGAGGGGGGAGAGACACAGGGGAGTGAAAGGAAGGGGGAAGAGAAAAATGGGAGGGAGAGGAAGGGGAAGAGACACAGAGGAGGAGGGGGGTAGACACACATGGGAGGGAGAGGAGGGGGAGAGACACAGGGGAAGGAGAGGAGGGGGCAGAGACACAAAGGGGGGGAATGGGGGGAAGAGACACGAGGGAGGGGGAAGAGACACAAGGGGGAAGAGACATGGGGGAAAGAGACACAGGGGGAAAAGAGACACAGGGAAGGGAGAGGGGGGAAAGAGATACGGGGAGGGAGAGGGGGCAAGAGACACAGGGGAGGGAGAGATGGGGAAAGAGACACGGGGGGACGGGGGTGAAAGAAACAGGGGGGAGAGGGGGTAAAAACACGGGGGGAGGAGACACAGGGGAAGAAGTAGACAGAGGGAGAGACACGCAATGAGCGCCAAAGGCGCTCATCACGAGGCCAGTAAAGTAGAGGGGGAGAGGCTCCCATTGTGTGGCAAACAGCATTGCCAGGATACACATTTTATTGCCGTCATGCCGTTGCTAGTATATATATATTTAGTAAATAAATAGTACATCTGTGTTCACATTTGAATGTCTAAAACAAGTTAAAAAAAAATGTTTCCAGCTCAGAATTACACATAATAAGTTGCCATATAGACACATACTGTAAATATATGTTTACTGTGTGTAGATAGATAGATAGATAGATAGATAGATAGATAGATAGATAGATAGATAGATAGATAGATAGATAGATTGATAGAGGTCTCTCTCTATATATCTATATGTCTGTCTGTCTATATATATGAAATACATTCCTAAATGAGAAAACCTGAAGAATAGGGAAAGGAGAGGTAGCATTTGTCTACATGTTACACTTGACTGTATTAAAGGTCCTTTCACACTTGTAGAAGCAGATAACAGAAACTATAATGGCAGCTTCCACTATAGTTTAATTACATACAATAATTAATGCATTAAATGTTGCTCTTACTTCTAAACCATTCTCCTATTATCAGATGTAGTTCTTCAAAAGAGAATATTGTAAATATAAGACTACAAGAAGTTAAACAACACAGTGAATTTTTCCAATGCATAAGCCCTGCTACTTTAATAGACCACCAACAAGCAATTGAAGGGTCAGCTTGTCTCCAAGACTTAGAGTGACAAATATGGTCTAATTTAAAAATATTACATATATAGATGTGAGCAAAGCGAGGGCCGCAGTTGCTGGCATGGAGCGCTGAAGGCGCTCCTTGCCAGCAACTGCGGATCTCAAACATTTACAGACTTACGACAAACGAGACCCGGGACTTAGAAAAAAAAACACTACGACCTCTCAAAGTTACAACTTTAAAGGCCGACCCGCGCGAACGAGAAAACATTAGAAACTCAATAAATGCACACATAAAAAACATAACAGCACCCTAAACACGCAAAACACCACCAAGCACATACGCATTTTCACAAAACCCGTACGAGCTACAAGATACACCATTAGTAAGGACGCAAAATCATACACAGCCACGTACCACATACACATTCGTTGCCATTTTACAACACTTACACAATGCGGAAGTATCTAAACTAACAGCTTCCCCTCACGCACGCTGCCGATTTACACTACACACTGCACACTGCACACATTGCTAACACTTACACCTCAGCTCTACAATAGTGCAAACCTACATTACATGCTGCAGCAACATCAAAACAGATTGTCAGCTCTTCAGCATAATGCTTCCTGCATATGTTATGGATTAGGATCAGTCCAAAATGCATAACTGTATTTGTGCACCTACTTATATATCTTATCTTTGCAGTATTATCGTATAACCAAGTTTTACTAATAAATGCTGAATCATTGGGAGACTCTAAAATGGAGGATTTGTCACTCCCCTTCATACAAGATGTAGGCAGCACTATTTCCGGTCTGTTAAGGATGACGAGTCTTATCACACCCTGAGCGCGAGGAGGAGAACGCCATCTTCCCTTTGTCCTAAACTTCTGACCAATAAGAGGAAGACTCATCCCCCTGTGGGATGACACCTAGAGACTCCTTAATGTTTTAACCCAATGTCTGATCAAGGTCTCATAAAAGCGGACACTTCAGAACCAATGAATTACCGAATAAACCTGATGTTTTGCTTAATTGTAACTTTTATCTGATTACTAAAAACTATTTAAATGATGGCTGACGTAATAAAACTAGAAGAGAGAAAGCTGTATACCAGAACTCTGAGTTGGTGTATTATTTCTCTAAGGTGTGCACACTATATAAATACTGGTAATTTGGCCAGGGACAGATGTTTCTGAAAAATACTTTGTTATTTACCAAAACACATATATTACTTCCAAATAGGTAAAGTATATTCCTTTATTAATGTATTATTTATTTCATTACCATACACCAAACAGCATTAGCTCACTTCCAATTTCATTGCCGTCATTTATTGACGGGCAATATTTTAGTAGGTAAACTATAGGAACATTACAATGTGACACAGGCCGTCTGATAACTAGTGACCAGGAAAAGGCAGATGAGCTAAATAGGTTATTTTCTTCGGTATACACAAGGGAGGTACCAGTGATTAGGACACGGCAACATAATGGGGCTACACTACCTTTGCCAAATAATTGGTTAACACAGGAAGTAATCCAAAAGAGGTTGGAAAAAATAAATGTTAATAAAGCCCCGGGTCCTGATGGAATACATCCAAGGGTTCTAAGGGAACTGGGTTCTGTAATAGCCAAACCATTATATTTAATTTTTCAAGATTCACTCAACACAGGGTCTCTACCAGATGGCTGGAGAAAAGCTGATGTGATACCTATATTTAAAAAGGGAGCAAGAGCAAATCCGGGGAATTATAGACCAGTGAGCCTCACTTCTGTAGTGGGGAAGCTTTTAGAAGGGTTAATAAGGGATAATATACAATAATATGTCTATTTGAACAGGACTATAAGTAGGAGTCAACATAGATTTATGAGGGATAGGTCATGTCAAACAAATCTAATTAGTTTCTATGAGGAGGTTAGCAGGAATCTGGATCAAGGCAACTCAGTGGATGTAGTCTTTTTGGATTTTGCAAAGGCTTTTGATACAGTGCCACATGGGAGACTATTGTGCAAACTAAGAGATACAGGAGTTGCAGTAAATATCTGCTCATGGATTGAGAGCTGGCTAAAAGACAGGAAGCAAAGGGTTGTTGTAAATGGAACATACTCCGATTGGACTAATGTGGTAAGTGGGGTTCCTCAGGGTTCAATATTAGGTCCTCTCCTTTTTAACATATTTATTAATGACTTAGAGGAAGGATTGGAGTGTGGTGTCTCCATTTTCGCTGATGACACGAAGTTGTGCAAGGTAATTAAATCAGATAATGATGTGCTTTCCCTCCAAAGGGATTTACATACAATTGAGGAATGGGCATGTAAATGGCAGATGAGATTTAATATGAATAAATGTAAAGTTATGCATCTGGGAAGGAAAAATAGTAATGCAATTTATAATCTTAATGGAGCAAATCTAGGGGTATCAGATATTGAAAGGGATTTGGGAGTGCTTGTGGACAACCACCTAGGTAACAGTGCTCAAAGCCAAGCAGCAGCTGCAAAGGCAAATAAAATATTAGCATGTATTAAGAAGGGTATAGAAGGGTATAGAAGCCAGGGAAGCAAATATCATTTTGCCACTATACAAATCTCTAGTACACCCTCATTTAGAATATGAAGTACAATTTTGGGCACCACTTCATAAAAAGGACATGTTAGAGCTGGAAAAGGTACAGAGGAGGGCAACAAAACGAATAAGGGGAATGGAGGGGCTAAGTTATGAAGAAAGACTAACCAAATTAAACGTATTTTCTCTAGAAAAAAGGCGTCTAAGAGGAGATATGATTACCTTATATAAACACATCCAGGGTCAGTATAAAGATTTGTCAAGGGAGCTTTTTGTGCCAAGAGGTTTTCAACTGACAAGAGGACATCCCTTGAGGTTAAAAGTAAAAAGATTCCACCTTAAAGAAAGAAAAGGGTTCTTCACAGTAAGGGTGGTTAATCTGTGGAATTCTCTACCAGAGGAGGTAGTGACAGCGGATTCGATAGATAACTTTAAAAGGGGACTGGATTTATTTCTAATTAAAAAGGGAATTCAGGGTTGTCATAGATAATTAGAGAGGCAGTATTGATCTAAGTTTGTGCATGAATCAGAAAGGCTAAATGGCATGCTTCTTTGTTAGTTTACTGTAGAAAAAATGCAATTTTAATAACATTCAACCATTAAAGTACTTCTTACTATCAAAATTGTCCAGGTGAAACCCTTCAGTGGCGAAGTAAAAGAAGATGGAAAGTCTGAAGTAACAAATTCAAAGGTACAGGCAAAGAATGGTAAGAAAAGCCAAAGATCAGGTGCTGGCAGAAATCCAACGGGGTCAGTAACAATCCGGATCAGTGGCAAATGGTCAATGCAATAAGGAACTGGAATGGAGCAGAAACTGTAGCAAAACAGAGCAGGAAGACACAGGAGCAACAAGAATTAATCCCAGTCCCATGAACCCACAACAGGAAATGAGATGCCAAATCAGCATTAAATAATCCCAGATGCATTGTGATTGGCTGATAGAAAGATTGAGGCTTAACAGCAACCAATCAGGAGAAACTGCATCGAAAGCTAGGAGAAGTACTTCTGACTGATATGTCTGAAAACTCTTGTTTTATGGTGGCAAAATAGGATTGACTCAAGACTCTACAGAAGAGTTTTCCAGATGGACCTTAGAAACAGCCTTGGTTATGCAAGTCTCTACACATTTCAAGCTCCAAGCTGATATCTGGTTTTCTTGCCATTTAATTTGGGATTATACTTAAGGATACCCCAAATTATTGGAAGAGTAGAGCAAGACAGCATATCCAGTTGAATGCGTTCTAAGTAGAAGAGGCCCACACTTAGTGTTAACTGATTAGTCTCAAGTTCAACCTTTGCAAAAATTAGATCCTTCAATGTCATGAAATGTCAAGGCTTGCTATTTGTTAGAAAGTGGCACTGAATGGTTTGGGGCTAATTGATAGTCCATAAAACTTCCTGAAGACCCAGAATCAATTAGAGCTTAAATATTAGATTTGTGAGGTCCCAGAGCAAGAGTAACTGGTACCAGGAGTCAAAACATAGCCGATGGAGGAACTAATGAGGATACTTCTAGCAATCTCCCCATCACTAACTAGTAGACGTGGCCTTTTCCTGGCAGAGTATAACAGGCTCTGAGGAAATGTCCTTTGATTTCACAATAAGGGCACAGGCCTTTGGCACGTCTTCTAGTTCGCTCTACCTCAGAAAGATGAGTGGGTTCAGAGAAGCCAAAGATCAAGGGCCGGCCGAAATCCGACAAGGTCAGTAGCATCTGTAACAATACACATCAGGAAGACACAGGTGCAACCAGTAGTACTCCCAGTCCCAGGAACCTACAACAGGAAATGAGAGGAGACCAGAGCAGCAATAAATAGTCCCAGATGAGGTGTGATAAGCTGCTAGGGGCTTAAACAAAACCAATCAGGAGAAACAGCATCAAAAACTTGGAGAGGTATTTCTGACTGATCTATCATTATAGTACATATCTATAGCTACTAAGGCAAAAGACTGTTGTAAACTTTGTTCTAGTGATAAGTCACGATCAAACCTTGGCATGGACACTAACGATTATCTACAGTTAAATTATTCCATATTCAGAACCTCTACTGTGTCACCTCTGCTATGACGGTAAACTCCTGAAAGAGTAGGGCCCACAACACTTTCTGTACCAATATTTAAACTTTTATTCAGTTGTGCCTTATGTGCTCACTGTATCCCATGTACTTTGCTCTATGGAATATGTTGGTGCTTTATAAATAAATTTTTATTATTATTTATTATGAATAATAATAATAATAAGCTTAATATTAAAAATAATAATAATAATAATAATAATAATAATAATAATAAAGGTCACTGTAAAAATAATACTGCAGGGATTATTCCTTTTAAAGTCTGTACCTAGAAAACGAAATCCTCGCTTTTTAGAAGATGACCTACAACTATGTGTTTTATTTCACTATGAACTATTGAAAAATAGACTTGGAAGAGAAACTGACATAGTATCAAAATAATAAAGATAAAGGGAAATTACTATTGGTATCAACTTCAAGAAAAAACTTTGATATTGCATTATGTCTAGTAATATTGACTCAAGAAATATTGAGATCTCAGAATGTCTGTTTTTAGGTTATAAATATATATTACATTTTAGCAAACATATTGATGTTATAAAAAAATATAATTTTCTATGATAGCCACTATGACATTGTGAATTGCATTACACAAATTCATTTCTTCGTGTTCTATACTTGCATGTCCGTATGATTCAATATTTCACAGAGATCCAATCTAACAATATGCCATCTGAAGTCAGAGTAGAGGCAAATGCAATAATATTCTTTAAGTTAAACAAAATAACAAATAATCATGTTACAATAATAAATCTCTGGTGCAATAAAAAGATAAAAATACAAAGTTATATTGACCTGGAAGCTAACATTTAACATGGTTTTAGGGTTTTATTGGGTACATAAATATGCTTTTTTACTTCTTCAGTTTTTTTAGGAATTTACAAAATATTAATATTAAATTAGTAGCCCTAAAATATTGTGCTGCTTATTAACTTTTTTATGAATTGGACAATGGATACCCCAATGGTTGTAGTCATAGGACTTTCTATGTGATTTCACTGTATAGTGAATATAGTATTCTATATTCTATATAGTACACCCATGGCACATAAGTCATTACACATTCAAGGTGGATTCAGATTGAGGTCCCTTTGTACCCGTCCATAACTTATAGGTAGTTGATTGCAACTGTGTAATTTTGGGGTGGCCTCTTTTTTGCCTGAAATGGGTGACAAACTTTGGCTCTGTGACACCATTATGCATGATGGTGTCAAGGAAAACATGAAATGACAAAACTCACACAAGGATGCAAAGTGGGAAAGCCATGATGACATAGGTAGGTACACAAAGCATTACAAGTTCACTATTGGTACTAACTAGCACACTGTGCCACTGATTAGCTTTATGTGACAATAATTAGCTTTGTTGTTGTTTAGTCATTCAGTCATGTCGACTCTCTGTGACCCTATGGACTGCAGCACACCAGACATATCTGTTGGCCGCTTCACATCTAAGCTCCATCAAGCTCATATTCATTGCTTCATTTCTCTCATCTATCCATCTCCGCTTATGTCTCCCAATTCCTCTGTGCCTTCAATCTTTCCCATTATAAGAGTCTTCTCTAGGGAAACCTGTCTTCTCATAATCTGGACACAATATTTGTGCTTCAGCCTAATGATCATCACTTACAGTGACCAGTTTGTCTTGATTTCCTGTAGTACTGATTTATTGGATTTTCTTGCAGTCCAAGCAATTCTAAGCAGTTTTTGCCAACACCACAATTCTAAGGCGTCAATTCTACAGCTCTCAGACTTCATTATGGTTCAGCTCTCACATCCATATGTTACTACTGGGAATACCATAGTTCTAACTATGCAGACCTTTGATGATAAGAATTTTTATATTTTTTACTAGCTTGTCCAAGCTTGTCAGATCTTTCCTCCACAGAAGCAAACATCTTTTAATTTCATGGCTACATTCATTAGCTTAGTCTAGAAAGGAAGTCTAGTAAATTGTATTTATTTATTACATTTTAATAATGATAAAGATTCCAAAATATGGGCCATATTAAATTGAGGTTTCAGGCGATCTGGTAGCGCGTAAATGAGGTCACAAGTTAATTTGCTATTCAATTGGCATCTTTTTGTGGGCTCCAAACTGGTTATGGGTCTTGAAAAAAATGGCAATGGTTAAACCCCTAACCTACAGCCTCCCGAAGCCTTTGATCTTTTACTTTCGCAAGAGTTACAAGAGTTACAATGGCTAAAATTGCAAATCACTATTCAATTGCTCAATTTCCCTAAGCCCACAAATGTTTTCACACCTGTAAAAAAATCAATACTGAATAAACAATACACTATAAATAACGGGAAAGCGATGATAGACATTAGAACTAATTGCACAACAGTCTCAAACTCGCAAATCGGCAGAAAATAAGATTTATTTTTATGTTTCATTTAGGGATTAAATCAATCTCAGGTATCAAGGAGTTAATATATATCAGGCCACCCATATGGACTGGAACAGTATTGGCATACATTTTCATAATTCTTTGTTTTGCGGGTTTGCGAGTCTGATCACATATCGGACCCCCAAACCTAATTTATTGACATGTAACCTCCATGTTTTACTCCCAGTAATAATGACAGTCTCATTTTCTATTGGCTGATTTGAAATGGGCGGTTACAGGCTTCAGCAGACTTTCTCCATTACAAGTTTACCTTGCGCTCCTACTTGTCTGTCCAAAATCTTGCCAAACAACACTACTTCTCATCACTAATATCAAACCTGTCCTCCAACCCTAAACGTTTATTTGCTACATTTAACACTCTCCTCTGCCCACCCCCGCCTCCTGCCCCTTCCTGTTTAACTGCTGATGACTTTGCCAGCCACTTTAAAACTAAAATTGAAACTATCCGAAATGAGCTCTCCTCCCAGCTTGGCCCTATCCCACCATCCTTTCCACAAGCCGACAACACCCAACCCTTACCCTTCCCCAATCCCTCCTCCACTATGGATTCCTTTGACCCTGTTACCGAGGATGAAGTATCTACTTTACTATCAACCTCTCACCTTACCACATGTCCACATGATCCTATTGCTTCACAGCTAATTCCTCCCCTATCCACCGCACTTATCCCACATCTATTCAACCTCTCCCTAAACACTGGCAGGTTTCCATCCTCCTTAAAACATGCCTTAATTACACCCATTCTCAAGAAGCCCTCATCTGACCCAGCTTCTGCCTCCAACTATCACCCTATCTCACTATTTCCCCTGCTTGAGCGGCTTGTTTACACTCACTCAATTTATTTCTTCCAATTCCCTTCTTGACCCCTTCCAATCTGGTTTCCGTGCCCAAAACTCAACAGAAACAGCCCTCAAAAAAGTCACCAATTGCTAACTGCCAAATCAAAGGGTAACTTCTCCATTCTAATTCTCCTGGACCTCTCTGCTGCCTTCGATACAGTTGACCACCCTCTTCTAATCCAAACTCTCCGTTCATTTGGCATCCAGGGCACAACTCTTTTATGGTTCACAGCCTATATAAAAGATCGTACATTTAGCGTCTCCTTCTCTGGCACCTCTTCTTCACCTCTCCCTCTGTCTGTTGGCGTTCCCCAAGGTTCTGTCCTAGGCCCCCTCCACTTCTCCATCTACACCTCCTCCCTTGGCACCCTCACAAAATCCTTTGGATTTCAGTATCATCTCTATGCAGTTGATACTCAAATCTACCTCTCTGCACCCGATCTATCCCCCTCTCTTTTAGCTCAAGTTTCCAACTGCCTCTCTAGCATATCCTCCTGGATGTCTACCCGTCAACTCAAACTCAACATGTCTAAGACTGATCTCCTAATCTTTCCACCCTCTACTACAGCTTCCACTCCTCAAATATCTCTCACTGTTGACAACACCATCATCACTCCCACCTCCCAGGCCCGTTGTCTTGAGGTTCTACTGGATCCCGCCCTCTCTTTTATTCCTCACATCCAATCGATAACTAAATCCTGTCAGTTTCACGTAAAAAACATGTCCAAAATTCGTCATTATCTTACACAAGACACAGCTAAAATTCTAATACACTCTCTCATCATATCTCGACTCGACTACTGCAATTCCCTTCTTGCTGGCCTCCCCATCTCTCGTCTGTCTCCCCTCCAATCCATAATGAACGCCTCCTCTAGACTCATCTTCAATACCAAACGCTCAGTGTCTGCAGCTCCTCTCTGTCAATCACTCCACTGGCTTCCCATAGCTTCCCGAATCACATTTAAAATCATGACCCTAACACATAAAGCCCTCAACAACAGTGTACCCCCTTATATCTCTGCTCTTGTTTCAAAATACTCTCCCAACCGCCCCCTTCGTTCTGCTAACGACCTTCTTCTTTCCTCCTCTCTCATCACCTCCTCTCACTCCCGTCTTCAGGACTTTTCTCGTGCAGCCCCTACTATTTGGAACTCCTTGCCTCGCTCCATTAGATTAACTTCCTGCCTCAAAACTTTTAAAAAATTACTAAAAACACCCCTATTTAAAAAATCATATCACCTTCAGCCTTCATAATTACAACTGCACACTCCACAGCTTAATAACACTCCCACCCACAATCTATAGTACAGCTCACAGACTCCTCCAATTGACTAAACAAATTGCATTCACGTTGCCATTTTGTATTTGTCACCCTCTTGTATCACACCTAAACCCTTAGATTGTAAGTTTGCAAGTTTTCAATTGTGTGTCCGTGTCTTGGAAACAAGCACTATGTATATTTGATTATATGTTTAAAAACAGGGCCCTCCATTCTTTAAGGTGTTAAGTTTGTTTTCTGCCATGTACTAAACCCCTGTACAGCGCTACGGAATATGTCGGCGCGATATAAATAAAGATAATAATAATAATAATGTTCTCTCCCTGAACTGTTCCAAACCAGTGAATGGTTTACTGTTTCGGCTTTGGGCCAGTAACTTGCGGGCTTGAGCAATTGAATAGCATCGTAGTCAGAGACGAACACGAGCCCGCAGGCATACGGCTGTCTGCAATCGAGTTGCGGGCTTGGAATTGAATATGGCTCTATGACAGTAACTATCTTAAAGACACATTTTAAGAAAATGTTTTGTGTGTGTAAAATTGTCAAGCAGATTTTTTTATTTTAGCTGGGATATTGAGCATTAAATTAATCATTACACAGATACATTTCAGCAAGGTCAGTGCTTCAAGTTTTGATTTTCTGCATTTATGTAAGTATTTTATGAAAGGTCTGATATAAAATATACTAAAGCAATGTCATGTAATTATTAAAGTGTTTTATTTGTGAAAAAATATGAATAACAATTGTTTCATGATGTCATTCATTCAAGACTTTACTGGTTTGTTGGTTAATTCTATCTTTTACTTCTAGTTGTCCTGGAGCCTGAGGGAGATGGTTATCCTACTAGGAATGCTTTTTTAGTTACTACTATTGTAAGGTGGCTATTTAAGTGGCATTCCTCATGTTTTTAATCCTGTTATAAACAGCAGCAAATGTCTGCTAACATAAACTAAAACTGAATACAATAGTTTTAAAATTCAAGGGAAGGTTTATGAAAGAGTACATTTATAACAGTTGAAATATATGCATCACCTTCTTAGCACTTCCCTATTATTACTGCAAGACCTCAGTACATTAGGTTGATGTGAGCTGCCAAAAAACAAAACAAAACCATGGATATAACTAATACCTTAGAACTTCAGATAGCTCAAAATACTTAAGGTCAGTGTCAGAAATTTAACACAATTTGTTGCATCCCATGGTGGATCCCTCTCTACTAACACTGGCAAGCTAGACAAGCTCCATTCACTTAGCTTAGATGCTTAATCTTCTCTATAAAAGAATCATTTGCTAGATGGAACTTTCCCTTTAAAGGCTGTGTTTATTTGCCAAGCCAAGTTCTTCATAAGTGCATGCTATAAGTAGAACACATCAGTGGTCCTTTAAAGACACACAATGGGGGTTCCAATTATGGTAGGATTGTAAAGTACTAAAATATGAATATTTGCAATTTTAAGTTATTAAAAAAAGTGTCCTATAGTAATTGCAAAAAAAAAAAAAAAGACTAAATGTTGTCTGTCAGTCAGCTTTAGAGATACTCCCACAAGACTGGAAAGCCTTCCTTGGATGGGTCCTCGTGTGCACGTAGCTTGTGTCCAGATGTGGACATTGGTGTCTCAATTTCACTGCAGGATCCTATTTCCCAAAGGTCTTGATGTGTTACTAGGCCAAAAAAGTCTATTTGGCTCCCTACAGTTGGACACTATCCGTGCACAACATAAACTCAGCCCATGGGGATACTAAGTACACTTCAAAGGACTCTTACTAGTGAGCTCCACTTGTACAGTGATCAATATGTGCAACACAAAAAAAATGATATAAAGTAATGTCACATATTTCTAAAAGCACCCTGATCGTACATAGATGCATAAATCATAAAATAATGAAACCAAAAAAGTTGTGATTAAACCAAACACGTTTCGACTACTGTCTATGGCTTATTCAGTGGTAATAAAATATATATTGTTAAAATTGGAGATAATAATCATGAACTTCCAAATAATCCAGTTAGAAAAGGAGAAAATGGTGATTTCTCCACTATTTAAACCCTTACCAGTCTCTTGTGCATCCAGAATGGTGTCCCCAAACGTTTGGAGTGGAATCGCATCACTTGGGCCCAAAGCGCCAATCCGCGGAGCAAAGTGTAAGTAAAACTCAGACAGAGTTTACTAGGGTTAAATAGCAGTGTACAATGATCTTAATAGCTCAAAACTAAAAACTGGAACTATTTATTTGAATAAAACCTTCTATTGTATTATTGAAATAGTTAAATATATAATTCTGTATATTAATAACTATACACAAACCCTGTTAGATAAAGGTCATATGTGTATAGGTATTTCTATTACTGTGTCTTTTAGGACCCCATATATGGTGTATATAGGGATGAAAACTAAAAGACTCATCAGAGAGGAATATCAAATCAGAAACTCAATAATAAAAATCCAAACATAATGAATGACATAGAAAAAAAACATAACTACATTAAAAGACCTTAGAGATGTACCGTATTCAGAAATTGTATCTGAAAAAAATATTTATTGATAGAGATTATTTGTTTATATAAAACTCTTTATATATGACTAAATATAAGAAGCAATAATATAATACTAATAATGTTAATAAAATAATAATAACAGTGATTATAATAAAATAATTAATATAATAATAACGATGATAAAAGGGAAAGGAACTCTCTCATTCTACTGGGAAAACACATACAAATTATAATAATAATGATGCTTCTTATCTTAAACAGACATGTTAATATCAGGCCAATACTACACCAATACTATTACATGGAACTATATGTACAGAAGAAACAGATGATTACTAGATCCACATAAAAAAAAAAATATATATATATATATATATATATATATATATATATATATAAATGATGGATTACACAATGCTGTATATCTGTGATAAAAATAATAAGAATAATAATGCTCCCAGCATCTGCTTACAGTCTACTCTTTTAGTGGATACCAAAACAAATGAGAGGCTTACAATTGTGAATATAGTGACTGTGATGGCCTGGAAAATACCAAATGAAGAATACAAAAATTACGAAAAAGGAGGAGCAGATATAGGTTATAATACATTATTCCTCGATGAAAGCCGCTAGGTCTATACCTTGTTAAGTCCTGCGGGTACTAGAGTTTCCGTCTTATAGATCTGTTGTGTTTCTGCTTGTCTTAATTTCAATAACCTGTTACCACTTCTCTTTCCTTGTATAATGTGGTCAATGACTTGGATGATAATTCTTTCCATTTCTTTGTTATCCTGCACTACATGTGCAAAAAAGCATTTTTAAGGTAGCCCTTGGACACATTGTATTGGTGTTAAAAAAAACTCATCTTGAGGGATATTTCGTGTGTGTCCTATGTATTTTTGTGGCACTTACATTTCAGGGCATATACTACTAATTCAGTCTTGCCTAATGTCTTTGTTTTTACTTGTAAAGATGATGATATCTCTTCATGTTCTTTTCCAATGTTTGCAAGTACTTCAGTTTCTGGTATCAGGAATCTACAATCAGCCATGTTTTCCAAAACTGCTAACCACAATTTACTAAAATGATGAGAAGTTCTACCAAACTCCCATCCAAAAGGTCCCTTTGGCCTGTGGTGCATGTACCAACTCTGACAAATCAAACACAAAAGTAATAATAATATAGCAATATTTATTATACTTAACTTCGGCTGTTAATCACATAAGGCTGAGGGGGGCCCGACTGAATCGATCGGATCAGCAGGCTAGCAGGATATAGAGATAAAGAGAGGCACAGAGCCTGCAGAGAGGTTTCAAGGTTACAGGAGTCAGCGCAGCACAGCAAGGTCCTCATATTTATAGCAAATCATAAATCGGAAGTTCTAGCAATTATTATTGCACATTTTTGGTTAAATAAACAAACCTTTGGTCACCATAACAGGGAGTAGTCCTCAGCGGGACAAGTCATTCTCTTTGATACAGACATACATTCCACTCTTTGACTTTCCAACTGTAGGCAACTTCCTTTCCTAGGCCAAACAACTGAGCAAAGCCTATTCTCTACTAGTAATGCTCTGCACTATGCAAATAATGATTTTTATACAAGCAGATAAATAAATTATAATAAGGATATTATGTATAATATCAATAAACACAAGCACGTTTCATTTAAAGGCAAACCCTGGAATCTATTGCTACACTACCCAATCCTATTGCCCCCGGTTGGTTAACATAACACCATCCCATCCAAGGTCCCACACTCTCAATACCCATGATATCAGTCCCTCTCCAGGTTGTTGTGTATATTTATTGCCAATGTCAGTCAATTCTCCTTCTGTCCAAGACCTAGTCTCCTCTGATAACTGTTGTTCTGCTGCTGACCCCCTTTCTCTGTTTCAAATCCCTCCTCTGTCTCTGCATCACTATGGGTCGGGCGGCTTTTATGTCACCTATCTCCTCCTCATCAGAACCGGACCATTGACCTAGCAACTCCCAATGTTTTGTTGTTATCAGACCCTGCTCTTGCTGGGCACTAACGACTGGTTGCTGTTTTCTTTTTAGACCGGCTATGATTTACTGATTTAATGACATACTGCTCAAATTGTGCTTTAACATACTCTTTCTGCATTATCATTTCTTTAAAACATATCCCATATACAAACTGTTGCTTTTGTGATGTTTGCAACTCTGTGCTTAGTGTCTGGATAGACACCGTCTGACTCCGTTCTGACTTTGGCAACTTTCCTACATCTAATTTAAGTACTTCATCCCCAGTACTTGCAAGTAAAAATCCCTTTGCATATAACTGACATTTGAATGCTATATGAGCCCAACAACCCCTCCTTAACGCAGGAAGAAATATGCAAACCATGATTAGCCAAAGTTAGATAAACAACACAAAGCCAAGATACTGCCGCCCATGCCAAGTGTATCAATGTGGCGCAGTTTTCAAAGCTGCCAACCACATTTTACCAAAATGATGAGAGGTTCTACCAAATTCCCATCCAAAAGGTCCCTTTGGCTTGTGGTGCATGTACCAACACAAAAGTAATAATAATATAGCAATATTTATAATACTTGGCTTCGGCTGTTAATGACACAATCCTGGGGACCACACCAGCTCAGCAGCATAGGAGGAGATATAGATAAAGAGAGGCACAGTGCAGAGAAGTTTCAATGTTGCAGGAGTCAGCGCAGCACAGCAAGGTCCCCATGTTAATCATAAACTGAAAGTTCTAGTGATTTTGGTTAAATAAACAAGCCTTTTGGTCATCATGACAGGGAGTAATCCTCAGCTGGACAAGTCACTCTCTTTGATACAGACTTACAAGGCATTTTCTTCATACAGTTGTCTCTAACGGAGGCTTCCCTCAACCCTCTTTTTTGCCCTGTAATTTGATCCATACGATCTATTTGAATAGCTTTATCATATGCTTCTTTGATTACTCAGCAGTTATTGTAATGTTTTTCTATGATTTGTTTTCATAAGAATACAACTTTCTTTCTCGAAATCCCTTTGATGCAAGCAATTCCTCTAAAGTCTCAGGATTTATCCATAAGGAATATTGCAAATCCATTTGGGATGATGCCCATTCCTGGCATGCCGGTACCCATTAGAATCTGTGGGTTTCGGATGTAATCAGGTAATAATGTATTGTCCTTCACCCATAAGTACTACATCCAGAAATGGGACTGTTGCTCTAGCAATCATGCCAAAACATTTCAGATGGTCTAGCAACTGCTGTTTTTTTTTTTTTTTTGCAGCAGCAGCATTTTGTTGCAAGTTCTGGCTTATTTTTTGCAGAATGCTAAAGGAAATTAGTTTCCAATTCATGTTTAATTTCATATACATGTTTGTTTATTGATCATTTTGTCTGTCCGATATATCTTAATCTACTAGACACTTCAGAAGGTAAATTAGTTTAATGAACTCATCCCAATCGGAAGTGCCAACTCTAGTTACTGAATGATAAGCAGGCATATCTTACTCGTAGTAAGTATACTTTTCCCTTTTATAGAAGTACATATAGAATGTTTAATACTTACCGCATGCTATGTATTTTTTCTCACTTATTGCAAGTGTGTCATGAATAAATTTACCCTCCACACTTGCTTCTCAATGTATTCCACATGTATTCCACATATATCAGAGGTAACCACACTACCAACAAACATGGTACAAAGCCCTAAAAGGGAACAGTACTTTAACAGTAACTTTTTTAAAATCTGAATGTAAATTACAATACTGAATATTTTAAAAAAATATTAAACTTTTATTTGCCCCCCCAAATGGTTTAAATAGTTTAATCACTTTTCTATTGTTTATTTGTTTGCTTTTAGTGTTAATCTATTTTAAGTGTTTCTGCCTGTTTCATCCTCCTCGCCTTAAAATGCCATATTATGCTGTATTGTTTACTTGTGGTAGCGGGCAGCACTCACTTGTTCCAGCATAGTTTAAATAACCCAAAAGGAGGTTTCTCTCTTAAACAATAAGGATGTTTGGTAAAACCTTCACATGTTGGCATAGTATGTAACAAATCTAACATCTTTGTCAGCAATTAAAAAACATTTTTACACAAAATCTTTTTTTTAGCAGACCCTTCTTGTGTTGTGGGCCTCCATATTTGGCTCTTCGCTTCTGTTTTCTTGCCTGAAGCCTGAGGGGTTTGCTCTAACAATTTATTTTTCAGCAGTGAAAGGTAATGGCTCAGTTCTACCCTCTATAGTGATTTTATGTTTTAGCACCACTTCACTCCTCTGTGATGCTCAGAAGCAGACAGTTTTACTACAAAGTGAATATCCATTTTGCCTGTATTGTACTCACGCATTGAGCAAATAGGATTAGCTGCATGTAAGCCTTTAGACACTATCTAAAAGTAAAAGATTATCTAAAAATAAGTTTATGCTCTTGACCTATATAGCTGCTAATGTTAATTCATTATGTACTTTACAAGCCACACTGGTTGCTTAAAGGACCAATGAAGTGTTTGTTTTTTTATAATAAAAAAGGATGTACATGTTTTTAAAGGTATATGGAAGTTTCCCTGTTTTACCTTTATCTAATCTAACACATGCTGCTTATATCAGAAACACACATTACATGGAGTCATTCTATACACATACAGATTGGTTAAAAATAAAAAATATTGTTTTTCAAACCCCCAGAGGTGCCTACACCTGGTACCTACCAATAGATCCTGGTACGTCTTTTAACCCTATACTAACCTTCCGGCAAGTAGCAGCAAAGGGTAGAGATCCAGAGCAGTTGCATCATTCAAGTGGAGAGAAGGGAAAAACCAACTAAGAATCTCTACATCTCCCAACAAAAATAAATAGAAGAGCAAGTCACAGTAGCATAATCTTCCCCCCACACTCAAAGCGAACAAATAAGGGAAGCTCATATGACATAATTAAAGTGTACTAAATTTAAGATTTTCCCTAAAAATACTTGGTTTACACGGCTGCCTAAGTGGTTAGTGTTACATAAATTAAAGTTTTTTCCAAAATTACAGTGATCCTTTAATGTGAAATAGTCTAGAAACTGTATACAATAAAAGTCTATTAAACAATGTAACGCTTTTAGGAGATAGTGTGCCTTTAAATGAATTTAAAATCTAAGTATATTTCAGTCTTTCAATTAATTTGCAGCACTCCAAAGCAAGCCCAAGGAATTACATGCTCCTTAGTCCCTCACTGCATGTAATATATTTATAAGCAGAATTATTTTTTATTGTGGCTTCCGACAATGCTTAGGCGTGCATAATTAAAAGGTTAAATGACTACAATTTGTATTCAAGGATTAGGGGCATTTTTTTCCTATTGGATTGACAAATGGAATTATCTTTTTTATTAGTCGTAATATAATTATTCATTTTGTTTAATTATTGCTACCAAAGCATAAAATGCTGGAATTAAATTTTACCTACTGTGTACACAGCGGTTAAGTGATTTTTAAGCAATAAACATAAAGGTTTTGATTTTGGACCCAATGAAAAAAAAAACAACAAAACAAAACAAAAACAAACACAGGTGCGGGTAACTTTTCAGATGGCAAACCAATTTGAACAAACCCAGGAGTGTTCCCTAGCATTTCATTGTTTGGGTTTGGAATACAAGTTGATAATTAGAAAATTGGGAGTCTATTAATTTTTCAGATTTACTCATGCAAGAACCACTGTGCTATAGTGATATTTGCTTACCTAGTCATTATGCAAAAATATATTAGCTAATTATTTTGACTAATGCAATTAAGATATGCCTATTTAGCATAAACCATACAATAGAAACGTTACAGTCAGCAGTTGCCAGGCTGCACTCATGGGCAGCAAAGAGGCAGAAGACTCAAATGGTATAAAAAGAGTTTTCTCGCTCTCTCTGAGCTGGTAGTCTCAGTTCTTTTGCAGATATTAAATTCCAATTTACAACATGGTAGATTTTAAGGTTTTTTTTTAGTAATCAAGAAATTGTTTTCTGGAATTAGCAAGCACAAAAAAAAACAAAAGAGGACACATTTACATACAATTACTACATGCAGTCTTTAGATGTGGGTATTGATATCAAACTTAACATTTAATGAACTTAAAGGCATATCTAAGTTTTCTGGATTATAGAGGAGAATCAGTAGTATATGAAAAAAAAATGTGCATGAAAAATACCAAAATAAACATTTACAAACTCACACTGAGGCTTTTGTTGGTTGACACCCCTGAAAATCCCTGCTAAGATTAGCATAACATTCATAATTCGTTTTGGCCAATCAGGAGAAAGCAGAGGTTAGCTGATATATTGGTATCATACTCTACGGGGTTCCTATGTTGCAAAGCAGCCTGGGATATGTAGTCTCTCTATATATATATATCCTTGTGCTCTGATTCAGCTGTAAGCTCAGACTCCACCTAACCATGTGATTCCATCCTGAAGCAAGTACTTCCTTTGAAAGCTCAAACTATGTACCTAGTTGCTTACCGGTGTGTACTTGGTTATGTGGGTGTGTAGAGCTGGATTTTATTTCCCTGCCTATACACTTAACTTTTCTGTATAACACATATTTTTCTGATAATCACTGCCTATTTCTTACCAAACATTTAAAACCCAGGAAACTTATATATACCTTTAAAGAAAAGTGTATTCATAAAAGTGAAGTATCGATGAGTAAACACATAGAACTGATATATACATAAATCACTTCCATAGAATTGTGTGATGATTCCCCAAAAAAAGGGGAAAGGTGATGACATAATGATTCACCTTTAGTTCTGCAAATATTCCTCAAGTTATATCATCAAAAATATTTTTACATATAATACCCCCCATAGTATTCTCAGCACAAAGCATTGAGTAAATCATAATTTTAAATATACCTCTAATAAGAGCAAGTATTTTTAAAAAGTGCTTGTCAAGCCCTCAGTGGCTAAATAAACAAGCATTAATACCTTCGATGAAGTTGATGTAAAACGCGCCTTTGGCATTATCACATAATTCCTAGGGACATCGCTAAGATAACTTGACAGAATCACTGAATGTGCTACTATGCTTTATGGGCAAGCCAAAGAATTTGGATGGGGAAACTCAATTATAAATCTTAAGATAATAGAAATGTAAATTCATATTAGGAAACATTTCAAGTATGTGAAGCACTCAATAAAATCTTAAATGGGTTATTTCCACTATATGCAATGGGAAAGATCAGACCCAAGTCTCAGATTGTGCTTGTTTATCTAGAACTTTTGTTCTAAATGCAGTTTTTGACAGATGAGGTACATGTCAAGTAATGATTCAGCTCTATAGAATGAGATACCACAACATAATGTTTAAAGGCCCGTAGTTACCAGTTCAAGGAACATTGAACAGTTTTACACTGAACCAAAATTAATCTCTTTTATAATTTATAAATGTTTTATTTGTGGAACAGTTTAGCATGCTGTACAATTACATTTTTTTGTTTAATAAAATGCTCCTTTTCTGCTATGGGGATGAATTACACTAACACCAGCCATATCATATTAAGTAGAACCTGCCCAGCTGTCGGGATAGTTCCTCCTCTCTGACTGACATCATCTCCTCATCTAAAAAAAGATGGCGTGACGATCCGAGAGTAGGGGCTATACAAGCCCAGAGCCACTTGCTATAGATTACAGGTTATCTACACACAAGTACCGTTGGGTTCTTTGAAATCTCGGCACCAGCACCTTGATATCTGGCTGCTGTATCAGTAAAAGTCTCTACATCAGTAATCAACACTCCCAGGAGTCACAGTAACCTTCCTGTGGTAGTGACCAGGACAGGTTACATAGAGGGGGGAGATAGGTTCAGTATCGCAGACCTCCAGGAGAACAGGAACAAAATAGAGAGACCATACAATTTATATATGTCTCTGAGTGAACTGATTTATTTTTGAAATTACAGCAGTATTTATAGATGATAAATACAGATGGGGTGTACACAGCACAACAATGAGAGGATGTGGCAGACAAACACAAAAGATAAACTACACATGGGGGTCTTACAGTAGCTTCCTGAGATCAATAGGAATAACCTTCAATACACATCCTGCAGTCTGTGTGTCTGAGTGGTACAGACCTTAGATAGAGTACATGGTAGATGTGATTAACTTAATTTGCTAACAATGGGCCTGAGCGGATTATAAATACAATGGAGGTATTTACGTACATAATCCAGTGGCTGGAGCCAAGCTTTCTGTCCTTTGATGAGCTCAATGGGGCAACACCCAGGCTGAGAAAAAGGGGTCCGTGACAGATGGAAGAATTTATAAAAAGTATGGAAGAGATTGATTTTGATTCACAATAAAACAAAATTAGACTTGTTATTATAAGCTGATTCTCTCTGTCTTTTCCTCATCTTTCCCATTATTTTTCCTTCTCCCAGTATCTCTCTCTCTATCCCTTCTCTCTATTTTTTCATCTTGTATCTATCTATCTATCACTCTCATTTCTACCTTTTCATTGTTTCTATCATGCCACCTCAGTCCTTTTTTTTCAAGCGAGGACAAAAACGAGGCCGAAGGCAGTTAAAACGAGCCGAAGGCAGTAACCCTTAGCATAAGCCAGTAACACTTAACCAAGCCAGTAACATTTAACCCAAGCCAGTAACAATTAAACAAAGGCAGTAACACTTAACCCAAGGCAGTAACACTGATCGCATGGCTCCTAAACTAAACGGGGGAGAGGCCGAAGGCTCTCATCAAGGGGCTCGCGAAAGGTGTGGCTGGCCAAGCGGGGGGAGAGGCCAAAGGCACTCATCCGGGGCTCACGAAAGTTGTGGCTGGCCAAGCCCTGCAATGAGCGTTGAAGCACTCATCGCGAGACCCGTACAGTAGACGGAGGGAGAGGCTTGCAATGAGCGCCAAAGCTAAAGTATTCCAAGCCTTAAAAATGTTATTCCCATCATTTTTGACGGGCAAGTAGCTAGTAATAATAATAATGCATGTGGGTTAATAGAAACATGCATTATCCTTCGTTGTCAAGACCACAGCAGTGTAGTGGTTAAAATGACAAAAAATGCCACAAGGTGTTAAAGATATGTATAAACCAGAAGGATATTTGTACCCTTTCCTAATAGAAGGAGCTTTTCAAAGGTGCGGTAAACCCCATCCAGCACAAAACAAAATGTATTCAGAGGGGGTTAAGACCACTCCACCTATCTCACGCCTTTCCCATGGGGTGGGCATCTTTAAAAAAAGTTGAGGTCATCTGGGCTCCAACTTATGACGTGACTGGTGTGGTGAGGGGAATAAATAAATATATTTAATAAACTTTAACCTACCTACCTAGGCCCATGCTAGCCTCTTCTAGGCCGTCTGCCCAAGGATGGTCCATCACCCTTAACCATATTCTAGATATCTGATGAGCTAATCAGTTCAAAGAATATAAAAATCTATTATTCCATCTGATTGTCAAAGGGTATCTAATTTCGTATGGATGTATGCATGCAAGGTTTAGTAATAATGTGTGAAGGTACCAGTTTACAAAAAGGATAGTAGATAAGTGAGCACATTCCATGGGAAATCAAAAGTACAAGTAAAAGAAGTCAAGCGTGCCTGGGATATTCATGAGCCATTGCAAAATTAACATAATGTTTGTACAAGAAAAACAATCAAGTGCTTCTGAATTATTTATCATACAATGAAATTAAGTTTGACCATGGGCAGAGGAATCACATAGATAAGTTTAACATAAGTGAATGCAATATTTTAAGGAAACTGTAGTTAATTCTACTGAAATACAATGAATGCAAGTTCTCACTAAAAATACACATTACCATTATTGCCCATATAACCCTGTGTTATATTAAAACAAATGTTTAAAAAAAACTCCCTGCTTGATAAATCCTTTACAAAATTTGATTATAGCATACTTTCTTGTAATGTTTTAGTCATGGCTATCTGGACAGTCCAACTTCAAACACATCAATATATATTAAGATATATTTTTACCTTTTATCAAAGATTCAGTCGTATGTTTTCTTACATATTTCTAAATCATTTATGTTATGTATGTACACATTTGAATCACATGCCGGAAATCGCCCAGCCTAGATGACACATTTTGGGTGGTACGTGAACATTATACTAAAACATATTATGGTGATTTTATATTTTAAAACTTAAACATTGGGTGACAAAGATGGCAGACACATGCAATATTTATGTTTGCCTGTTTTTAATTTTAATATTTTTGATTAAACTAAAATGTTGCAGGTACAAAAGATTATTTTCTACACATTTTATAAAACCATATGCAGCCTTATTAAATTGCAATTTGCCAAATTCTAAAGGGCTCTATATAAAGCACAGAGCATATTTTTTTACAGAAGTTTTTAGTTAGTGAAGACCTTGCTTTTGCATAGAAGTTCACTAACTAAAAACTTCTGTAAAAACATATGCTCTGTGCTTTATATAGAGCCCTTTAGAATTTGCCAAATTGCAATTTAATAAGGCTGCATGTATTTATGGAACAAAGCAAATGCCCCTATGAAGTATTATATTTAGAAAAACATTGCTTCAAACTGGACAAGATACATTTTAAGGAGCCTCATTAGACAATTTTATTTATGTATAGCTCAAATAACCCATTAGTCCATTGCTAGATATGTTATTTAGCTCCGAGAACATTGGTTACCTACTAGGCATTTCTGTGGAAATAATGACCTCTGTTTATCGTTATCATGTGCTCATTCATTCGCTGCCTTTACCTGTACATCTTAATTTACTAATGAGTCCATTGCTTAACATACCTTTGAATGGGAAGATGGAATGATTAAACAGTACTTGTTTTGGGGAGGTGAATTTATAAATTAATGGGCCTTGTTCGATCATGATCAACGTTGTATAAAATCCAGGTATTTTCATGAAATACATTTGCTTTCAATCAGAGAACAAGAGAATAACTTTTCAAAGATGAATCTATTGGCCAAGTATCGAACTGTTTCCCAAGCATGTTTACTGAGCCTAATAAAAAAAACGTATGCCGATTCCTTGCTCAGAGCCTTAACTTCATGCATAAGAACTTGAGTCTACATACAAATGCCAACAGATCTTCAATTCCTACACTGTTCACCTAATGGCCTTCTACTTACAAAGGAATAGGAGCAGCTCTGATCAGATTTAGTACCAGGCCTAAGCAATAAGGCCATTGGACATTATTTGAAGATCTAGTTCTTCAATGAAGAGGCTATTCATAATGACATTCTTTCACCAGAATGGAGGCAATTTATGAATCCATGGTTCCTATTCTATTCTTGTTAGAATATAACAACATATATTTCTGTTAGAGCAAAATTTAAAACAATAGTTAAGAATTAAAGGCTATGTTTTGTTATTTTGAACTTTCAAAAACTAGTGTGAACATTTACATATATATTGTATATTTGACATTTTTCTAACAAAGATCATAATTATTTATGGAAAATATAATTAAACTAGCATTAGTTAATAAAATAAATACATTTTGATGTTCATGCTGGTTTCTAGGAGAATCATTAAAACTTACTTTAATAAAGGTTGTATTTTTTAATAAAGGGGTACTAAATGATGTAACTAATCCCCCTTCCCTCTCCCTAATCCCTCTTCCACCTACCACCAAAGGATACTATAAAGTGAAAGCTAGTAGGAAGTACTAAAGCCAGGCAAGTTACACTTTTCATTTGGAAAAGGGTTTTCAAAAATTAACTTCTTCTGGTAAAACTAATTGTATCCCCAGTGATAGAGTTAGTGAATGAAGGGCCCTGGAGAAAAATAATTTGGGCTCCAAAATTATTGTGTGCCAGCAGGACTCAATAAAAAGCCAAACATATATGCAGGTTGTCAGGAGGGTGATAGCATCACCTTTCCATAAAAATAGTTATCTTGGATCTTTCCTATTAGATGGCCGCTGCCCGACACAGTAGGGTTGCAAGCTGCTCCACCAAGCTGCTGCACAATTCTGTGCTGCTGCTACTTAGCATAACTAATATAAATAACCCGAACCCCTAACCCTACCCTAACTCTAACCCTACTCCAACCCTAACCCTAAACCCCTAACCACAAGCCTAACCTTAAAACCTAACTGTATCCCCTAACCCTAAATCCAATCCTAACCCCAAGCCTAACCCTAACCATAAATCCTAACGGTAACACTAACCTGTATCCCCTAACCCTAAATCCAACCCTAACCCTAACCCCCTAACTCTAAGCCAAACCCTAACCCTAAACTCTAACCCTAACGCATCTCTTTCCATTCATTCTCTCATTCTCCCCATTCATTCTCCCCATTAATGCCCTGATACATAGAGCATGCTGCTGAAACTGCAGGAGCGTCGTTCAGCACTACGGACAGCACTGCACATTACTGCATTCCGATCACTAGGTTGTGCCGCACAGCAGCATTGAAGCGCGCTCATGGCATTTGCGGCCAACCAACAGGAAAGATCTCCCTCCCCTAATAAATTAAGGAAGCAATGGGCTCCTACCTGATGCTTTGCACCCACTGTACCATCAGTAGCTGCACCACTGTTTATGCTCATGACTACTGTCAATTCATGATATACTTCACAAACATGTGATGTTTTGCCTGAACTAAGTTGGTCCTCTCTGTCTCTTCGTCTCATTCCTCTCTTTTGTCTTATGCTCTCCCCTCTACTATAATTTCATATGAAGCTGAAAACTTGGCCTAGGGCAACAGAGCTGTTAAATCCGCCTCTGAGAAGAACTTTTTTTAAAATACACATTCTAATTAACTCTCCTATTTCGTGAATATGCAAAATCTGTTCCTAGGAAGAAACTGTTAGTTTAATGTATTGTAAAAAATAAATCTTCTACATTCTCAGGCTTTCCTACAGCAGATTTGTGATTGCAGTCTAGCCATATCATCAGTGCTTCACAGCTACAGCTAGTATATTCTTAAATCACAGCGTGTCTGCTCTGTGTGAGACAAATAAACTGCTGGAGCTTTAAAAAGCAGAAAATCGCAAACCCAGCACAAGTTTTACTAAAAAAACAAACATCATAAAACAGCAAAAAGACTTAAAGAACTTTGATAAATCTGCCAAACGTCTCACTGTGTTCCCGTTTTCCACAAAAAAAAGATTGTAAACCGGTTACACTGTACAGTAAACTCCCCGTTATCTGGCACCTATGGGGACTCCCTATTGCCGGATAAGTGTAGTTTCCGGTTAATCGGGAGTCCCTGAATTAAAGGGTCTAAACGACCCTTAAACACACCAAAACCCCTCAAACTGCCTTTAAAAGGGCATTAACATCTAAACTGGGCCATTTAGGCCCAGAATAAATAAATAGAAAAAAAAGTTAGCATATTTTTTTTGCGGTCTAAAAACTCCGGATAGTGCCGGTTATGCCGGTTTCGCAGGAGTACATTTAAAATGGGAATTGATGCCGGTTGCTTGAGAGTGCCGGTTGGTTAGGTGCCAGATAACTAGGAGTTTACTGTACTTAATATTTTAAATTTAATTTGCGGTTTTTTTATTTTATATCTTAATAGCTAGTTACCTGTGCGTTTCTTATCTATTGCCCATTAAAACCTTTATTTCTATTTATTGTTTTTTGTCGTTCAGTTGTGTCTGATTCTCAGTGACCTCATGGACTGCAACACACTATGCTGATCCACTTGGTATTCATGGCAGAGATACTTGAGTGGATTGCTAGTTCCTTCTCCTAGGTGGTCTCCCATTGAATAACTCACCAGGCCCAACCATGCATGGATTCAGGGCGGTGTGGCCTCTTAGGTCCCCGACTAGGATTGAACCCAGGTAAGAGCAGTGAAAGCACCAAATCCTGGACCACCAAGGAACCCATTTCTATTTATAGATCATTGTAAATGACTAATTGAACTTTATGATGACATATTTAAAGGAACATAGAACTTATCAACACTGCACTGTGCAGAAAAACAGCTCTAAAACTCAAGTGAACAAAAACTTTGAGACTTGACTGGGTTATATAAAAACTCGATGCAAATATGCATCAGTTTAAAAATTCTAAAACATGTATCCATAACAGCTGCGTGAAACTTTGGGACTTCCTATAAATTGGCAATACACTCTTTTTGTTACAACTAAAGCATATCCGTTTATTCCTTTCGGTTCTTCCTAGAGAATATATATAGGCATTTAGATGGTTCTTGTAATGTATGGTCCCTTCAGGTCTGAAACATTGTCTATATAAGCTCAATATGTTGCATAGTTACATAGTTACATAGTAATTGAGGTTGAAAAAAATACTTTGAGTCCATCAAGTTCAACCTTTTAAGATCTCCTCTGATCTGCAATATGCAGATTAGTTGTTAATTAATTAGTTGTTAATTAATTGATCCAGTGGCATGGGGAGGCTTACGTTTTGAAAAAAATAAGGTAAACAGTCTGAGTGCAGCATTTAAAACAATTATAAAACAGTGAAGCAATTTTCAAATAAAATATTTTACACATTTCCTATTTGATTTTGAATGCTCTACATGATTGTGCAGAGGAGTGCCAAAGGAGTGTAGTTAATCTTGCTTAGAAACAGTTGACTTTTTCCAAACTTATTGAGTTATCCAAATTTTGGCTTCATCATCTTGCTGTGGATAATGTATCAACCATTTAAAAAAATATATATATATGTCCACAACAGTGTTATTTTTAGGCCAGTGTTTAAAGGATCATTGTTTTTTAGGAAAAAACTCAAGTTTGTGAAGTGTGTAATAAACTTGCAATATTAGCAACTGTGGAAGACATGAACATAAAACCATTTTTGAGAAATTCTTAATTTGTGAAAACTTTTTGTGTATATCATGTTTCCATCTTATTGGACCTGAGCACTTTCCTAACAGCTTGGAGCCTGAGGTCATGTTATAGTCAACTTAATACTGGATTTAAAACATTTTCTGATTTTTTTCAAACAAATATATATTCATCAGATAATGGTCTTGTAATGACTTTACCTTTTAAACCCCTGATTCTGATTATTATTGCCCGAAGAACATTATTGGCCAAAGATTAAAAAGAAATAACCCAAAAATGGGTTACATTTTTACCGGAGATGGAAAAGGATGAAGTTATATTTAAAAGTATTACTAGAGTCAAACAATATGTTTCATCAGCAAATTATTGTGAGCAGCATATTAAAATAATTCATCAGGTCTATTGTCCTTCCATATTTTTTTTTTTTTAATTGATTTTTATTAGACAGGTCAGACATATAACATAGTACACCAAAAACATTAGAAGTGATAAATAGGAATTAACAATAAACGTATTTCACCTATTTGGTTTCCAGTGTGTCCTCTGCCTGTCCAAAACTCCTCTCCCTTTTCCGTTTTTCTGGTATTATAATAGCTGATATTAGCTTTTAAATAACTTAAGGCTAACGAGAAAACTATATTTAATGAAGTCCCATAACTATGGGAAAAATATGATGAACTTGGATTCCTGACCAACTGTTGTTTTGAGCTTGGTTGGTAGCATCTAATAGAAAGATTATTCTGTGTTTAGGTTACTGTGTGGGCTAATGATGTTGGGTAAATTAAGACCACTACTACTATGGATCCCCTAATAGCTCCTTTGTAGGGAGAAGTGTCACTCACCCTATTCATCTGCCGCGTCTTGTCTCCCAGGCGGCCCAGCAGGAGGCCCAGCGCTTGTAGTTATGGTCAACCTCTGCGGACAAAACGCTCATGGATCGAACGAACTCAATTTTGTTTAAGACTACTTCAAATGTTGGGGTGGGTGATTTCCAATGGGCGGCTACTACTATCCTAACTGCTAGGAAAATTTGGTTAGTTAGGAATTGTTCTGAGTTGGACATCCCTTCTACCGGTAATCCTAGGATGGCCTCTTCTGGTCTCATGGGATAGCATTGACCCCATAGTTTCTCCAGGGTTTTGTAGGTGTCTACCCATGTGTGTCTAATCATAGGGCATTCCCATAATTTATGGATTAGAGTCCCTTTTTGGTTGCAGCCCCTTTCGCATATGTCACTAATTGTCTGGTTCCCTATGTGCATTCTTACTGGGGTTAGGTACCACCTCATAATAACTTTATAGGAGTTTTCTTTCATAATTACGTTAAGTGATGTGTTTTTGGCTTGTTTCCGAATACTGTTCCATTGGTCTCTGTCTAAATTTATGTTGAGGTCAGCTTCCCATGCTGATTCATAGTGTAATTTAGGGGGAGTGACTAAATCGCTTAAATGGTTATATATTGTGGAGATGTTTCCTTTCCCTCCCAAGAATTTAATGCAACATTTTTCGAATAAGGATATATTTTTCCCTCCTTTATTCTTAGTGATGTGATTTAATCTTTGGTTTATAGCGATTAGGTTAAGCCATTCCCCCGGAGGAAGGGGTTTGTCTTCTAGGAATGCTGTGGTGGACCATTTTTGATTAACAACCGGTAAATCTGCCGCAATTGAGCAATTATTATCAATCCACCATCTGTATTGAGCATTAGAGTTTATTTTGGGGTTAGTTGAAAGTGGCCATAGAGGGCTGAGCCCTGACTCCTGGCCCAGCAGTCTGTTCCTCTTATTTATGTCTTTCCATAGGGAAATTGAATGCCTCACACTTGATGGAATTGATTGGGGTAACTTGAAGCCCTGCTGGGTTGAGAGCCATAGTAACTGACGCATGATTAAATCATTGGACCCTAGTATGTGTTTTTCTAATTGAACCCATACCGGGGGGGAGTCCCTGACATACCACTTAACTAGTTGTGCTAATCTAGCAGCTTTAAAGTACCTGGAAATGTCTGGAAATCCGAGCTCACCATCCTTCTTAGTCGCGGTAGTTGTTTCTCTGTTTATTCTAGGTTTTTTATTGTTCCACAGAAAACTCATTAGTAATTTCTGTATTTTTTTCAAGTCTATCGCTAAAATCGAGATAGGTAAGGTCCGAAAAAGGTAGAGCAGTTTGGGGAGTACGTTCATTTTGACAGCATGTAGCTTTCCTAACCACGAAATCTTTAGTTCTGACCACCTGTGCAGGTCCCTAGTTAATTGTTTAAGGAGGGTTGGGTAGTTTGCTTCATATAGGGTCTTAGTTGATTTTGTAATTTGTACGCCTAGGTAGTTGATAGAATTCGGGGCCCATTTTATTGGGAAGTTATTGGCAAGTAGTTTTTCCGTGGTGGGAGGAAGTGATATATTAAGGGCTATGCTTTTACTTGTGTTAATTTTGAATCCTGACAGTGGGCCAAATTGAGACAAAAGTTTGAATAGATTAGGTAGACTAACCAGGGGGTTTGATATTGTTAGTAGGATATCATCAGCAAAAAGGCTAATTTTATGATCTGTCGGGCCGACCCGTATACCCGATATGTCAGTGTGCTGACGAATGGCAATTGCTAGGGGCTCTATACTGAGGGCGAACAGCAATGGTGATAGAGGGCACCCCTGTCTTGTCCCCCTTGTGATGTTGAATTTTAGTGAATTGTGTCCTTGGTATGTAACTTGTGCGGTTGGTTCCGGGTATAATGTCGCGATGCTTCGCAGAAAACCTTCCGGAATTCCGAATTTGTTCAGTGTGGCGTTCATAAATGTCCAATCTAACCTATCAAATGCCTTCTCGGCATCAAGCGCCAACAACATAGCGCGGCCTTCATTACTTTTGGTTATGTCAATAAGGTCAACAATTTTTCTGGTATTGTCTGGCGCTTCTCTCCCCTTAATGAACCCTACTTGGTCTGGATGTACCACTTCAGGTAACAGATTCGCTAGTCTTGACGCTAAGATTTTGGTGTATATTTTTAAATCTGTGTTGATCAGAGATATTGGTCTATAGCTAGCACATTGGGATGGGTCTTTCCCCGGTTTAGGAATCAGTATTATTTTAGCTTCTAAGAATTCCGGTTTAATTTTTTCACCAGCTAAGAAGCTGTTAAATAGCTTATGTAAGGTGGGGCTAAGTAGATCGCTCATATGTTTGTAGTAGAGGTTGGAATAGCCATCTGGCCCTGGGGCCCCGTGTGCCTTTGTGGATTTGATCGCATCCTGTATTTCTTCGACCGAGATGGGCTCTAAGAGTGATTTAGCTTTGATAGAGTCTAATTGGGGTATATTTAAGTTATTTAGTGTATTTTCAATTTCTAGTTTGTGGGTTGGGGTGCCTGATTCGGGTGTTTTGCTGTAAAGGTCCGCATAAAATTGTCTGAATTCGTTTACTATTTGATCTGGTTTAAAAACTGTCTGCCTATTTTTGGTGATTATTTTGGCTATGAATGAGTTTGCTCTTTTTTCTTTTAGTCTCGTGGCCAGCATTCTATCGGGCTTGTTTGCGTATCTGAAGAATTTAGCTTCAGTTCGCTGTAGGATATTGACCATTTTCCCTCTTAAAATAGTGTTTAGTTCTTGTTTGTAACTTAGTATCTTCTCATGGGTATGTCGTGATTTATCTTTAACAAATAGTTTCTGTGCTTCAGCAATTTTCTGGTTTAGAAGTAAGATTTGTGCTTGGTCTTTTTTCTTTTTGATTGAACTAATTTGTATACAGACTCCCCTGATCACTGCCTTGTGAGCTGCCCAAATTCCATCTATGTCTATCTCCCCTACTGTATTGAGGTCAAGATAATCTACGATTGCAGTTCTGACCTTATCTCGTGTGATAGGGTCGTTCAGTATACTGGGATTTAATGACCACCTTGGGTTATTTCCTTTCGGTAGGAGATTATTCATGGAGATTTTGACTAGATCGTGGTCCGACCATGCTATGGGGCAGATAGAGGCCTCAGTTAGGTTCCCTGTAACGTTCTGTGGGATCAGGATATAGTCTATTCTGGAGAGCGAACCATGTCTGGCGGAAAAAAATGTGTATTCCCTTTCTGTGGGGTTCATGTTTCTCCAGGTGTCAATCATGCAGTTTGATTTTAGGAGTTTTTTGAGAGCTTTGGTCGCTGTGGGGATTTTTTGTGAACCTAAATCGTTTGACTTGTCTTTGAGCGGGTCTAAGACCGCGTTCATGTCTCCTCCTATTATCTTAAGTCCGTCTTCCCAGCTATCTGTGAGTTTCTGTATTTTTTGAAAGAATGGCGTTTGATCTGTGTTCGGGGCGTAAATGTTCAAGAATGAAACCTTACGTTCGTGTATGGTCCCATGTACTGCTAAAAACCTGCCATCTTTATCTGTTTGAATTTTACTTAACTGAAAGTTGAGTCTTCTGTGGAACAAAATCGTGACTCCCTTTTGTTTGGTATCTGCGGTCGAATGGAATGCCTGAGTAAAGACTCCCCCCCAGTATTTTGGTAGTGCTTGTTTTCTAAAGTGAGTTTCCTGAATCATTACGATATCAAGATTTAGTTTTTGGTAATTTCTCAAGGCTACCCCCCTCTTGATTGGTTCGTTCAGACCATGAGCGTTGTGTGACGCAATGACAATGTCCATATTTCTTATTGAGGTGTATGACCCTTTGGTGTGTCTAAATGGCTATCTCACCTTTCTGGAAGCCTGTTACTTCGTTATCCTGTGCCTCCTGCTGGTTTCCGCCCGAAGACTGCTCAGCAGCTGGCTGTGTGGGAGAGTATCTGTACTCAAAGGAAAAAAGACAACAGAGTATGAGCCAAATTGCTTATACTTAAACTTTCGGAATTATAAAAACCTGGCTCCGTAATTAAGCAAGTTCCTACTTTTCCTCTAGTGGGGAACCCTAAGGTAATCCTGGGTAAGAAGTCTAAGTACTTGAGTCTGTTTGTGTGTCTTACTGTTGGTCAGGAAGGCTCTTAGTATGTTTGAACTTAATTGTGTTCCTTACTTAAATAAAGTGTGGTAATTTAAACTACTATGAGGAGAGCGTTTGCTGTCCTCTTCGTATTTTACTGGTGGGCCAGTTAGTGTCTCTAAACTGACACTGAATTGGTCCGCCTAAACTTTCCCTACTGTAGGGGTTTTTGGAAGTCTACGTGTTAGCGCCCGTAGGGACGCCTTCTAGGTGTGTGTTGCTTTTGCCTTTACGGCCTGGGTTAACTGTCTATAGTGTGTATTAGAACTTTCACTGGTGTGGGTGCTACCTTATTGGATCTACTCGTTTTCAGATTCAACTAGCTTTGGTTGTCAGAGTAGCATGAAAACAAGGAGAGAGAGAGAAGAAGAGAGAGGAAGATGAAGCAAAAAAAGACAAAAAAAACAGAGAAACAAAATAAGTGACAACTCATTGTAGTAAGTCTTTTTCTCCGTTCATGGGAGGACTCCTTCCTCTCGGGTTTTCTGTTGGTTGTAACTGCTCTCCGACAGTGACCTTGATGTTCCATTCCGCCAGCAAGTTAATGCCTTCCTCCAGTGTTCTGATGGTGAAGAATTTTCCCTCTTTGGATATATTGAGGCGAAAAGGGAAACCCCATGTATACCTCCATCCTTGAGCCAGGATACAGTCCAGAACCGGTTTCAGTTGTCTCCTTTTGGCAAGGGTAGTCGGGGCTAGATCAGAAAAAAGCAGCGGTGTGTGCCCCTCGATGGGAGGGATGCCTTTTCTTGCGGCCTTCATGAACAGTTCTTTGGTGGAGTAGTAGTGGAATCTGGCAATGATGTCTCTTGGGCGCTCCTGTGGAGATGAACGGAATCCTAGGGCTCTGTGAAACCGATCCATTCTCAAGTTTTCTGGATGTATGTTTGGGAGGAGAAATTCACATAGATCATTTAGGTATGCGTGTAGGTCCTTGACAGACTCCGGCACATTCCTCAGCCTTATGTTCTGTCGTCAAGATCTGTTTTCTAGATCTTCCTGTTGCAACTGGTGTCTAGATTGTTCCTCCTTCAAAGCCAAGATCTCCTCTGTTAGCTTGTTGTTATGTTGCATTATTTCCGAAATTTTAGTTTCCAGTTTTGTTGTTTTATCGTCCACCTTTTTAATTTCTGTGGTTAGTTCTGTTGTCACCTTCCGGATGTCTGATTTGACCTCCTCTCTGAAGTTGGATATTAGGTCTTTAAGGTCCTGGATGTCACTTTTAGTGCTAGGCGCTGACATTTCAGAGCTTGTTGCTGCGTGGACTGCGGCTGTGGGTGTTTTATTGGTGGGAGAACTTGCTGAAGATTTGGGTAGGCAGTAAGATTGGATCCCTTTATTGTTCTTTCTCGTGGCAACACCTGCCATCTCAGTGAGAGTATTGTAGATCAAGTTGTTGCCAGAGACCTGGTTTCACTTGGTTTGTCCCAGAGCAATTGTTAGCGTCCCTATATTGCTGGGCTTTCTGCTAGTTACATCTTTTTGGATTTATTAAAAGTTCTTGAACCGAAGTGGTCATAGCTTAAATGCTTATAGTTGAAAATTGAGCTTTGGTTGTCTCTTTTTACTTGCTTGGTGCTTTTGAACTTTGTCCACTAGGTGGTAGTAGAGTTCCACTAGTACAGTCTGTTACACAAGCAGGGATTCGGCCTGGAAACTAGCCTTGAAAAACAAATGGTTTTGTAATCCTGTTTGGTTGGTAAGTGAGCCCTGTGCAGTGTACTTTTAATGTTCTGAGTCTAAGTAGACAGGTTGGGCTGGGTTGCTTGGACCCAGGGTATGGGGAGAGCTTTGATGGGGATATGTGGGTAAGGGGCCCCGGATTGCTTAATTTTTCTGGGGCTAATTTGCTTCTGATGCCCCCCTGGGTACCCCTTCCTTGGATCAGGGCTATTCTTTCCCCCCACAGCTCTATAGCCTCTCCCCTGTACCTGCTTATATATGTCCTCAGGAGTGCAGCTCCCCACTCTCTCCCTCCAGGCTTCCAAGGGGAAAAGTTCAGCTGGGTAGGGATTCCATGCAGGGGACTCTTCCGATTTTATTGTTTTTTTTTAAGGTAATTTTGGGATCAATTTGTTCCCCTAGGTCTTCTGAGTTTAGTGATATTGTTTGTTGGTCACTCAGGGCATCTATAGGGGTCGATTGTCCCAGATTAACCCAGGCCTTAGCTGGAGCTCTTGCAGGACATGTCTTTCCTCTCCAGCAGCTTAGCCACACCCCTATTGTCCTTCCATATTTATGTTTTAGCACTATAACAGAATGCATCGATTCTGGAGGAAAGCTCAGGACCTGACGCAAAATAAATTAAAAATAGATATATCTTTTCGACCTCAAATGGTTCTTTTTGGAGGTGTGGTAGGGAGGATTTGTAAAGAGTGGAGGTTTGCGGAAAAGCTCTCTTTCTTGCAAAAAAACATTATAATAAGGAATTGGATTCATAAGAAAGATTCATCAGTTTTAGAATTAAAACAAGCTTTATTTAAACAAATGCTTGTGGATCAATGTGATGGCCTTGGAAACTTTGAAAAGATGGGGAAAAAAAATTAATTAAAATTGGTTTAATCTTTTTCAAAAAGTTATAAGATTGAACACTTTGGGTAACCGTTGTTAGTAACTTCAATTGTATTTTTGATGGATCTTAAAGATGCATATAGTTGAGATAACATGATTATAACAGAAACAGGCAACTGAAACATTTGTGTCAATATCTGAGGTTACTGGCTGTGCTGCAAAGCAGCCTGGGATATGTAGTGAGGCAACAGCTTTGTCTGTGCTGATCTGTGGTGAGGGGCAGGGGCATCATAGACAGAGTGCAGACATTACAGCAGGAAGCAGAGGAAGATACAGAAGGGGATTAATGAGTTAAAATGTATCCCCTAATGTGTGCTGATTGGGTGGGGATCAGGGGCCTGAGTAGCCACCTCTGGAGGAGTCAACATAATCATTAGAGGGATTTCTAGATATTAATAAAAATAAAACATTTTATGAAATGTGCTGCATATATAAATGATGATTTTCACCAAAGGAATGCAGAAATGTGATAACCCAAGATAGATATGCCTTTAATTTTGCATACTACTGATGATTTATTATATTTGAAAACTGCTTTTATATATGGTAATTTATTATGAAATATTCCTGCTGTTAAATTTATTTGAAAACCGTTAATAAAATATATATCAGGAAAAAAACATAATTCTGGAAGCTTTTTTTCACCCCGTACTGGGTTTGCTTTGATGCTTTGGACAACTGTTTGGAAATATCCCCCGCTCTTATGCTACCTTTTAGTAAGATTTTGAAGATGCTACATCTCCAAGAGTTCTCTAGACCTCATACCTTAGCAAAGAGGAATTGTGATGACCCGACTAGTGTTACAATGGGTCTAGGGGACCTTTGTAATATATGATACTGCCACAACATAACACCACTAGGTGGGACGAAGGGGTCGATAAGGGGGCCTAGGGGAAAACTAATGTAAAGGTATATTAAAGTGAGGTGGGTTATGAATACATCCAGTAGAGGAGAATTTATAGCGTCTGAAAAAAATTGTATTGTAAAATTGCATGAAAAAATACCCAAATAAACAGTTAAACTGTTACACTAATGTTTGCTGAGTTTCTTGCATTTGCAAACAGTTTTCTATCAATGTTGACACCTCCTGAAATTCCGAGAGAAATTTAGCATAACTAATACATTGTATCTTTTTAGCCTGGGGATTGTGCAGGCAGCTTTCTTTTACATTTCTTTTATAACCAGAATAAGGTCTGTGTCCCTTCATTCACTGATTGTTTTATGTACATCCCAGGTGATACTTCCCCCAGCTCCCGTGATTTGCCCCTATAACCCCCCCCAGTCCCAGTAAATTGCCCATGTAACCCCAGCCCCAATGAATTGCCCCATCACTTACTCAAGCCCCAGTGAATTGCCACGTGACCTACCCCAGCCCCAGTGAATTGCCCTCCAGCCCAGTGAATTTTCCTATGACCTCCCCCAGCCCCAGTGAATTGTCCCATCACCTGCCCCAGCACCAGTGAATTGCCCCATGACCTCCCCCAGCTCCAGTGAATTGCCCCATACCCAGTGAATTCCCCTGTGACCTCCCCCAGCCCCAATGAATTGCCCCCATCACCTGCCTCAGCCCCAGTGAATTGCCACGTGACCTCCCCCTGCCCCAGTGAATTGCCCCGTGACCTCCCCCAGCCTCTATGATGCTCCTCTACAGGATGCATTCATAACCCACCTCACTTTAATATGCCTTTATTATAAGTGTTGACCCCTAAAGCAAATATGCAGTGTAGACAGAAGGATAAACCCCTTCATGCACTTTTTTTGAGGGAAACAAGCTCCTCTTTGCTGCAATCGCTATAAAGAGAATCTGAGCATCTTAAACCCATACCCACTATAGAAGCCTTGATGCATCCTTTGATCCCCCTTTTTTGTATTTACCCCTTCACTTCTGCAACACTCACTAACCAAAATAAACTTTAGTCTTTTTGTTCTACCCCTGTCAGTCTTTTCCCCGTGCATCTTTAACTGCTGTGTGACTGATTTTCATGTCTGTCTAACATCTGTCTGGCCTTTTCTCATGTCTATCTTTTAAACCTCAATTAACAAAGTACATGATGAATCTCCATATATGGATAGAGATTCATTGATTCTCTTAACCAGTCTGACTGATCTTATTGTCTGTTTAATTAACCTCTTTGCGGTCATTGCTCATGCTTGTTTAATAAATGTAATTAACCCTTGGGTGGTTGTTCCCTTTGTCTAATACACCACTTTGACTTCATCTCCCCTTCGTGCACATATCTCTAAGTCCTCTTACACTATAAAGACCTTAACGTCACCATTATCTCTACTCCATCTCACCTTATATCTTTTCAAGACTTACCATTGTTTTTTTGTTTTTTTTATGTAACTATTCTGCTATTCCCTCCCTTTCACATGAATGCATCATTGAATTCGCGACCGTAACTCCATTCAATTGGCCGGGCCTGAAAGTTATTAAGAATCAGAAACCATGCTCTCGGCGGATGCCCGAAATTTATCAAGAATTGGAAGCCATGCTCTCGGCAGACGCAAGCCGTAACACATGGTTCAAGCCTGTAAGATCGGAGCACTCTAAATTCAAATATAAATGTAATCCAGCACTGTAAATGATGGGGAACACAATGGGTGACATTAGAATTAATAGCTTGCACATCACCAAAATATAATATTGTAATTCATGTTATGGAGGTCATTCAAGCCCATAGGACTTTAGACGGAAATTAAACATGAAATAAAGTATTATATTTTGGCGATGTTGTGCTTTTAATTTACAGTGCTGTATTGATTTTATATTTGCTTTTAAAGTGCTCTGATTTGTAAGTAAGCCCTTTGCAAGACTTCCTTGGTCCCAGTAACATGTCATTCGATTTTTGCCATATGCAGGCTTGACGGAGTGGTTAGCGCGGGAAAACGGAGCTCTTGAATAGCGATTTGTGATTTTAGAGGCCGGAACTCCTGCGGCCGTGAAAGATCAAAGGCTTGAAGAAAAGTAACTTGCAAATTTACGAATCGCAATGGATCGCAGCTTGCAGCAAGTAACCCAATCAGAGCCCTTGAACGGAAGGCATTTGAATAGCAAAGCAAAGTAGGCATGAGTAGACATGTTTAAATGTGCCTAAATTATGTATCAACCTCTGGATCACAACCTTGACATGGTGAAGGGGCTTGTGTACTTCAATGAAGCTGAGAGCTATACCATGTAGGGTCACCCAAGGTGGACAGGTCATAGCAGAGAGGTCAGACTAATCGTGCTCCAAAAGAAAAGGAACTGGCAACACACTCCAATATTTTTGCCAAGAAAACCTTATGGATAAGCACAACCAGACACAAGAAGTGCCTGGCGTGCTGCCGTCCCAAGGATCAGAGAGAATCAGAAACGACTGAATAACTAAACAACAAACAACTTGTATATATGATTCATATCAGTCATTAAATGCTTGATTGTGTGTAAGTGGAGCTGCATCAGTGTTTATATCTATGTATCTAAGTGTGTATGTTTCTAATATTATGTATATGTTAATTGTGTGTAATTGAGATTCAGTAAATTGATGTATGGAACATGTGTCCTAAAATATAAAAAAATATTTTCACGTGTTCTTTTGAGTCCTTTATATATTTCGATTTTTTAGCTCAAACCTCATCTTAATATTAGCAAGCCTCAGCTCTATTTATGTTGGTGTATAGAAACTTGTCATCATTTGCAGAGCTAGTGAATAGAGGGCCCAGTGCAATAATAACTTGGTAGCCCCCTCTCCACAACTTTATCATATGCCACACAAAAAAATATTTTGGGATCAGATCAGCCCTATGGTGAACAAATCACACTTCTATACAATATTTCTCTCGTCCTCCCCTAATAAAGAGTTCTTATTTGACCCCTGGCTACTTCTGTTGATCCCCTTCTGGATCACTACCTTGTCATGGTGAATGGGCTTGGGTACTTCAATTAAGCTGTCAGCTATACTATGTAGGGTCACCCAAGATGGGCAGGTCATGGCAAAATGTGGTACACTAGAGAAGAAACTGGCAACCCATTCCAGTATATTTAACCTTTTTGTATGAGCACAACCAGAGACATAATGATAGATGTGCTGCAGTCCATATTGTTACGGAGTGTTGGACGCGACTGAACAACTAAATATCAACAACTGCTGTTGTAATGGGCTCCTAGCCAATACTGGTGCATCAGCAGTAGCTCCACCACTGAATGTCATATGCCACATATCTCCATTGTATCAGAATATTTCCTTCTATAAGCAATAATAAAAATAACTATTTATTTTCCCTTTCTTCTACAATACAATTCAAAACATTATATTTAAAACATCCCAACATCATTCCAGCACTATTTTGCACTACGACATGATTCATGTCTGCAGATAATTGGACACTTTTGATGGTATTCTAATAAGGGATGTCTTTATTTCTGGATTGTGGAATATATAAAGCATTTATAGAATGCCTAATGGTTCAGAAGATAATGCTGTTTGTGTGATTAGTGACAGGTGGGAAACAGTGGTAGGTGAATGTGTCAAGTGCAAAGGAAGCTGAGAGAGCCGGGGAACGAAAAGAACATTTATAATTACAAGGTGATCTTCTCAGTAATGGATTCCTTTTAAAAGTGATTTAGGATGATATGCATAGACTTTGAACACAGATTAACAAGTGTAGCAAGCACATCTTCATTATCAACAAAAAAAATGTAATGAGCATAATAAGTCGGCTTCTGTAACTATATTTGTAACCACACTCTACTAATTAAGGAATATTTAATAGTAGATACCCAGAAGAGGTACAATTAAAACATGGAATTAAGAATTCAAGGGTTTAAGAGAAAATATCAACGCAACATGTATTAAATTTGCATTTCCATATAAATGAAGTTCAATATTTAAAATGTCCTTTTTTATTAACGGCACTTGAAACACAATAATTTTTTTAGAGTGATATTAGTTTTTCAAAACAGAATAATAAACATATAAGGCTACAGGATCCCTGGAAGCCTTCCATGATTACTTGGAGTCTGAGGTGGTGTGTTCTATCCATTACTTTTCATAGTTACATAGTAATTGAGGTTGAAAAAAAGTAATTTAGTCCATCAAGTTCAACCTTTTTAGATCTCTGATCTGCAAAATCCAAAATTGTCAATTGATCCAGAGGAAGCAAACAGAAAAAAAAGCAAGTGAAACTTTCGCAATTGTCTCAAAAAATGAATTCCTTCTCAACAGTGAAGCAAGGGGAAGAGGTATTTGATGCCAAATTGTACTTGTACTGCCACATTATGTGCTGAAGATGAAGTCTCTTTATACTAACACAATCTCAGAAAATGTGTACAAATGTATGCTTATGGCTTTATAGCTGCAAATGGTGTTTGTTTGTTACAGATTTCACAAATGTGAAGTTTTTCCTAAGATACAATAGTGAGATGGAATGAATGGTTACCCATTGCTGAAATCACATATATAGTTGTGAGCAAGCGTGTTGTTGCTAACGCTGCGGGCTCGCAAACGAGTGCCGCAGTTGCTGGCAGGGAGCGCCGAAGGCGCTCCTTGCCAGCAACTGCGGACCTCGCAACATTTACGGACTTACGACAAACAAATACGAGACGCGTAAAAATACCTCGCAAATAACGACCTTACCGCCCGAAACCCGCGCACATGGAAACATTAAAAACACAAGAAATACACACAAGAAATACATAAAAAGCTTACCCAAAGCAAGGGAGGGGGGTCCCAGGACCTCGGCAAATGAAGTTACACCTCAATTTAAGTCGAAATACAAGAGTTTAGACAAAATCACCTAAGCAAGATAAAAAATGGCCGCCAAAAAAAATGAAAACGAGGCTACAGGACCCTAAAGACGCAAAACACCACCAAGCACATACGGATTTTCCGAAAAAGACGGATGCAATCCAAGAACAAGGACGCAAAATCAGCCACAGCCATGTACCAGACATTAGGCGCCATTTTACAACACTAACTTACACAATCCGGAAGTACACAGCTACCCTAATGGATTTTCCTCGCGCACGCAGCCTATTTACACTACACACTGCACACATTACTGACACTTACACAGCAGCTCCACAGCACTGAAAACACACAATGCTTCCTGCATATATTACTTCAAAATAGGTTAAGTATATTAATTTATTAATGTATTATTTATTTCATTACCATACACCAAACAGCATTAGCTCACTTACAATTTCATTGCCATCATTTTTTGACGGGCAATATTCTAGTGCAATGTAGTAATAATGTCACTCTCTAGAGCAGATATTAGAAAGCCTTACATGGATAAGTGTTCACTGGCATTATATACTTTTCCACCAAGAAATGTGCAAGATAATTGTGCACCATGGAACGACACTGACTTGACTTGAAATGTAAAATCATATAATTAGAGACAAGTAAATTATGATTAAACATCTAAAAATAATAGTGGAGACTGGTACATAATAAAGAAAATACCAAAAATGTGCGGTATGTAGACACCATCCACTATGGCTGTGTCCAACGACATGAGAGTCATGAGACATAGACAATGTTTGCCTTCCTCTGGCTCAATTAACAATAAATCTGCATATTGCAGATCAGAGGAGATCTAAAAAGGTTGAACTTGATGGACTAAAGTCTTTTTTCAACCTAAATTACTATGTAACATTCAGTCATGCAGAATCTATACTTTATCCGTTGAGTTTAATTATTTTTTATGGTACCATAACAAGTGTTTCTCACTTTCCTTTAAAATGTTTTATGTTTTAAACTTGTGCTGTACTTAATAAATGCTAGTTTGCCTCAAAAAGGTGGTAATCATCCAAACAGCTTCTTTTACATATGCAACTTGTTAACTTTCACATCTTAAAAACAAAACTTTAGGCCTCTTGTTAGGAAACCATATGAGCTTTATGTCTACTGTATATTATGTGATCAGAATCAATACTGCGCCCTTCACATATCCTGTGTTACATGTTTAAGGGTGCTGATTGGCTAGTTAAAAGATTCCACTAAATGCCTTCAGTGGTGTGGAGAGAACCTAAGTACTATTTAACAGATTAAGATTTTTTGCTTAACCAACATTTATGTTTCTGCCTCTAAGTGTAAACACACGGTATAGAGTCCACCTTTACCATCAGCCATGAGACCTGTACCCACAATCAGAGCTCACTATGCCAAAGCCATGAAAAACTTGATGACTTTGGTGATGACGAAGTCTGGATGAGTAACACTGGAGACCAACTACATAGTGACCCGACATTTAAAGCTAGTCTTTTATCCTCTGATCGTCATTTTCTAGCTCTGATTCTAATGACTTGGTTCATGACTTCTGTATCCACCATGATGAATTTAAAGATCTATTTTCTAAAGAGAGTAACCTTCCATGCTTTAAAGTTGTAGAAGAAACCTCATGAAAGTTTATTGTTTAGAGATTCTCCAAACCTTAGTTTGAAATAAGTGCTAAGTGCAATGGATGCAAGCAATGCAATGCAAATAATTACCCAACTGTATCACTAGCCCATGCTGTTCACATAAAAGAATCCTATGGAACTATGAAACTTCTGTTGACCAGTATGAAGAGTGATTATTTTTTATCGTTATTATTAATTACTTTTATTTGTAATGCACCAACATATTCCATAGCGCTGTACATGGCATAAGAACAGGGACAAATATAATATTAAAAAATTGAGGGCCCTGTTTTGAGCTTAGAATCTGTAGAAAGTGCTTTTTTCTAAAGCACCCTACAAGGTCAGAAACTCGCTTCTTACAATCTTTGCACATTCGTTTTATTATTTGGTTTACAACTTGGGTATACCAACAGCCCCTTTAAATTCGTAGCCCGTAGCGGCATCAGCAAGCCCGCAAAGGCTGCAGGCTTTAAATTCGGCTGCATTACAGAGCTATGAATTTCCACTGTGCCACGAGTTACGGGCCGTAGACGCAAGCCCGTAAACCATTCTTGAGTGCGTTCCATGTGCGGCCGTGATCATGATCAATTAGTCAAACCCGTAGTTACTCATCATCATTGCATCACTGAAAAATGGAGGTTAGATTACAAAGCCTTATGGGCTTCAATTATGAGTTTCGATCGGATCCGCATTCCAGAAATAATGCAATATTAATACATCAGTAAATATGATATTCTAGTCCATGCGAGTTCCATTATATGTATTAACACATTGATTGCCGGGATCAATATAACACGGAAATTACACATAAAAAAAGTTTTTCATTTGCAGATTTGCGAGCTTGAGAATGTTGTACTGTTTATTATGAGTACAGTAGTGTGTTTATATTTGCATTTACAGTGTTATGGATAGGACTTTAACCCCATTTCAGGTCCTCTCTAGTACCCGTTGGCTTTTTGGCTCCGTTTGCGGGTTACGAGGTGGAACGCCAGTGAATTTGTTGCAATTTAATAGTGATTTTCGAAAGTAACAGTTACGGGCTTGACAGAACAAAGGATTTGCGGCAGCAGAGGTTGGAAGAAAAAAAAACTACAGCAAAACAGATAAAATAATAAAGAAAAAAATAATATATACTAAGCCAGATATTGATTAGTGATGAAAAAAAATCCAGACGTGGACCCCTTGCTCACTGTGCCTTAGGGAGTTCAGCTGCACCTCACTGACGAGGCCCATAAAGGCCGAAACGCATCTGGGGTTTGCTATTTCTCCTGTTCAGGGTAGAATTGCCTGGTATTTCGGTGCTGGGTCACTCTTTTGAGTGGGACCAGACTGATATACTACAGGATATTTCTCCCTGTGAAGGGCACAAGTGAGCTAAAAGAGGTTGCTCTCGGAGTGGCTTATCATGGCTATAGAACTAACCTATTAAGGTTGGTTCGTTCTCTGATGAGCACCTCTGACTTACCTTTTTTTGTTTATGCAAATTATCCTTGGGGTTTAGTCTCCCTAAGGGTAATAGGGGACTCCAGACGTGGACCCCTTGCTCACTGTGCCTTAGGGAGTTCAGCTGCACCTCACTGACGAGGCCCATAAAGGCCGAAACGCGTCTGGGTTTGCTGTTTCTCCTGTTCAGGGTAGAATTGCCTGGTATTTCGGTGCTGGGTCACTCTTTTGAGTGGCACCAGACTGATATACTACAGGATATTTATCCCTGTGAAGGGCACAAGTGAGCTAAAAGAGGTTGCTCTCGAAGTGGCTTATCATGGCTATAGAACTAACCTATTAAGGTTGGTTCGTTCTCTGATGAGCACCTCTGAAGCATTTTTTTGTTTATGAAAAAAAATCACCAACATTGCACATCAAATTGAGAAACTTTGCCAAAGCCACTGCTGGTTTTCTCTACTTAAAAAAATGTTAAAAAGAATTATTAAAATCAAAGAAGGAATATAGTTCTGCAATAAGGGAATTGATGAATCATGAACATTTTGTAATCAATTGGAAAGAACTGTGTGGTTATAAGTAAATAGCTAAGAACTTTGTAGCAAACTACAAGGTAGACAATTATAAGAAACTGGCCATTTAGCTTCTTGACACCTATTAAGTAATGAGGTTTAATATGTCACCAAAAACACAGTTCTTAAACTTGCATTTTAACTTTTTCCTAGGAAATATCTCTACCATGAAAAAGTGGTATCAGCGCAAATGGAAGCCCAGTATACTGTCTGACTACTGCTGGACATTTAAGAAGGATGTCCCACGGGAAAAGTACAGAATAAAATCAGCTTCAGCTTCATTTCAGGTAACGATAATATAAAATGTGATTTTCATGTAATAAAAATAATTTTAACATAAAAATATGAATTACTTAAAAGCCTTGTGTGGTGGAAAATCTTGGAAATAATGTTTGAAATCTGTACACCAATTTCTATAAGGTTCACCTATTTATACCCATGTCACAGGAAATAGGTTTTGTTGACCAGTGTAATCAGAAACTAAAATGTCAGCTCCTACTACAACATAATGACATATAATAGTTAATAAATGAATTGCTGTATTTAAAGGGACTTTGTCACCCCAACAGGATATTAATTTAATTTGAAAGAGCATTACAAGTTGGTTATACATGTAATGGCAGTTTTAAAATTACAGGTCTTTGTTATGGCCACTACAGAGAAAGACAAGTAGACTGTAATCCTAATTAGAATATCAAAGCTGCTAATTATTATGCATGAGCTGCTCATTTGCATATACACACAGCAACAACAACATGACATTTCCCAGGATTGATTCACTTTAGCAAAATGGATAAAAATAAATATAAATAGTTTTTCTTGATCTTTAAAAATAACCTAAAAAAAGGCAAATTTTGTGTGACAAAATTTTTAAGTATATGAAAGATTTTCTGTTTTTCTTAAAATATTATTCTCTTAAAGTTAACACAATTAGAAATATAACTTTTTATGAGAATAATTATTTTTGTCAATATAAGTCAAGGAGGAATAAATAAAAAATAATAATAATAAATACCAATAAATATTAATGATTGTGTCTAAGAACCCTTGCAAAATGTGTAAAGGGAGGAATAAACAGAGAATAAAAGAAAGAGAAAAAAAAAGGTAAAGGGAAGATGATAGGAAATAAAATAGCAATAGAGAGAGAAGGAAAAAAATAGGAATAGTAGCAAGATTCTGTGTTTTTAATATTAAAATAAAATATCAATTGTTTATTTGCATATCTAAACATCATTTGATTAACTAGTGATTAAAAGAAAAAGTGTGTTGAGAAACAGTCTGTAAGTGGCTAGTACATCTAGTACCAATACAAACCTTGTATGACATCATTCTGTGCACTATAATACTGCGATTTGTAAGTCGATAATAACAATATGGATTTCTGTTTTTACAGTAATGGAATATGTCACGTGTGTTTACCCTGTAATTTATTCCTCAGCCCTAACAAAAGCATGTAATACAAAGCAGTAAAATGTAATCCCTGATATTTTACACTGTTAAAGGAATTTGGAGACACATACTTTTCCGAATAGATCACTGAGTTCAAGCGATGGAATGTATAAACTTTTAAGTCCAACAATATGAGGCAAATAAAGCATGAGAGGTTTAGAGGAATTTGTCACAGACTGGGAAAGGTTTACCAGCAAAATACCAAGCGCTATAAAATTGGTAATAACCAAGTAATGCCAGGAGCTGTAAAAATTAAATAAATACAAGAAACGTAGGAACATGTATACAGTGGATATAAAAAGTCTACACACCCCTGTTAAAATGTCAGGTTTCTGTGCTGTGAAAAAAATTGACAAATATAAATCATTTCAGAACTTTTTCCACCTTTAATGTAACCTATAAACTGTACAACTCAATTGAAAAACAAACTGAAATCTTTTAGGTTGAGGGAAGAAAAAAAAAAAGAAAAATAATGTGGTTGCATAAGTCTGTACACCCTCTTATAACTGGGGATGTAGCTGTGTTCAGAATTAAGCAATCACATTCCAAATTGTGTTAAATAGGAGTCAGCATACACCTGCCATCATTTAAAGTGCCTCTGATTAATCCCAAATAAAGTTCAGCTGCTCTAGTTGGTCTTCCCTGAAATGTTCTTAGTCGCATCCCACAGCAAAAGCCATGGTCCACAGAGAGCTTCCAAAGCATCAGAGGGATGTCATTGTTAAAAGGTATCAGTCAGGAGAAGGGTACAAAAGAATGTCCAAGGCATTAGATATACCATGGAACACAGTGAAGACAGTCATCATCAAGTGGAGAAAATATGGCACAACAGTGACATTAACAAGAACTGTAGCTCCCACCAAAATTGATGAAAAGACAAGAAGAAAACTGGTCTGGGAGGCTACCAAGAGGCCTACAGCAACATTAAAGGAGCTGCAGGAATATCTGGCAAGTACTGGCTGTGTGGTACATGTGACAACAATCTCCCGTATTATTCATATGTCTGGGCTATGGGGTAGAGTGGCAAGACGAAGAAAAACATCCAAGCCAGGCTACATTTTGCAAAAACACATCTGAAGTCTCCCAAAAGCATGTGGGAAAAGGTGTTATGGTCTGATGAAACCAAGGTTGAACTTTTTGGCCATAATTCCAAAATATATGTTTGGCACAAAAACAACACTGCACATCACCAAAAGAACACCATACCCACAGTGAAGCATGGTGGTGACAGCATCATGCTTTGGGGCTGTTTTTCTTCAGCTGGAACTGGGGCCTTAGTTAAGATAGAGGGAATTATACCAGTCAATATTGGCACAAAACCTTCAGGCTTCTGCTAGAAAGCTGAACATGAAGAGGAACTTCATCTATCAGCATGACAACGACCCAAAGCATACATCCAAATCAACAAAGGAATGACTTCACCAGAAGAAGATTAAAGTTTTGGAATGGCCCAGCCAGAGCCCAGACAGATGTGGAGTGTTTTTGCAAAGAAGAGTGGGCAGATCTTGCCAAGTCAAAATGTGCCATGCTGATAGACTCATAACCAAAAAGACTGAGTGCTGTAATAAAATAAAAAGCTGCTTCAACAAAGTATTAGTTTAAGGGTGTGCATACTTATGCAACCATATTATTTTATTTTTATATTTTTTCTTCCCTCTACCTAAAAGATTTCAGTTTATTTTTCAATTGAGTTGTACAGTTTATAGGTCACATTAAAGGTGGAAAAAGTTCTGAAATGATTTATCTTTGTCTAATTTTTTTACAGCACAGAAACCTGACATTTTAACAGGGGTGTGTAGACTTTTTATATCCACTGTATGTGTGCTTGTGAGCAGTGTTGGCTGTCTGTGTGCAGTGCCGGCCATCGGCTACTAGTTGGTGCTGCTGAGGGGACCATGAATTTCATATGCTTTAGTGTTAGGGGTGTTAGGGTGAGGGGTGTTAGGGTTAGCGGTTAGGATGAGGGTTGTTAAGGTTTGGTGTTAGGGTGAGTGTTGTTATGGTGAAGGGTGTTAGGGTCAGGGGTGTTAGAGTGAGGGGTGTTAGGGTTAGGGGGAAGGGGTGTTAGGGTTCAGGGCGTTCGGGTCACTGGGAAGAAATTCACAGACCAATCGGCCATGCCACCTAGTGGCTCATGGGCGCCACTGTGCAGCTGGAAGAGATCAGGAAAGATCCACAGTGTGTCTTTCAAATTCACTATTCCATATTTACTTTTCAAATTGAACCAAACAGCCGGCCAAGTTAAATAATAACAGGCAAGTAAAGTTATCAAAAGCTTTGTAGATTTCAAACGTCTTCATTAATTTAAATATGTCGATAAAATTAGGGTGCCACCATAAAAAGTATATACATTTCTTTAAATAATCACATTATTAAGTCATATAAAAGGCATATAGATTACATGATGAAAGAGAAAACAAATGTAAACTGTAAAGGATTTGTTATTATTCTAATAGTTTATATATACTACTAGGGAATTGCCCGTCAAAAATGACGGCAATCAAATTTGAGGCCTGGCAATGCTGTTTGCCACTCAATGCGAGGTTCTACCCCTCTGAGCGCCTTCGGTGCTCATCGCAAGCTCCTCGCTGAGTGTTTTCGGTTCTCATTGCGAGCCTCTGGTCCCGCCTACTGTACTGGCCGCTCATTGCAGGCCTCGGTAACCTGCAAGTTTTGTGCTTGGGAATGCCATGTGTCTCTTTCCACCCTTTCCCCCCTGTCCCTTCCCTGTGTCTTTCTCCTCTGTGTCTCTGCTGAATCTTTGCGTCTTCGCCGTCGTGTTTTTCTAAGTCCCGCGTGCCTGCTGTTGTTCGGGTAAGTGTTACCGGCTTCGGCCTCGTTTGATCCTGTTTGAGAATTTTTACCTTTTTTCGTGCTTCATTTTTTCCCCCGATTAGCTGATTTTGATCGACGAAAAACGCCAAATGTGGCTCAAATTCGCTTGCAACCTCACTTTGTTGAGACCTTTTTGGACGTTAAAATTGTAAACTGTTGTATGCCTTGCGATCTGCAGGAAAGTGCCACGCGTTTCGTCGGTGATTGCAGCCCTTCGGCGCTCATTGCAGCCCCTGTCATTTGTAAAGTCTTGCGAGCGAGCCCTGCAATGAGCACCTTAGGCCTTGCGATGAGCGTCATGCGAGCCTCGTGATGAGCGTCTTTTTTAACATTTCGTGACAACAACTCGCAGTACTACCACTATTATATGTGATTAGAGTTCTCTTAGAGTGTGTGGGATAAACCTTACTTAATAGGTTCAAATATAAAGGCAGTAATCAACTCAGCATTTAAAGAATGTATGCTATTGAAAGAGTTAATGGACACAGAAAAGGGCCTAATTATAGTACATTTAAAGTTTGGCTACTAAAAAACATGTATACAACTGGATGTTAGTAAAAAATAGACAAGGGTGTTAAATAATTGACCATGAATGTTGCTATTTTAGGCAGAAAGTACTTTTCAAGTTCCTCTTACATGTTGGGCCCCCTATCACGTTATAAATAAGACTAATAGTGGGAGTAAAGAGCAGAAAGAGCATGCCCAGTTGGCTCGATAAAAATTTACAAATGCTTTAACACTGTATTGCAAGGGGACCCGATCAAACACCGCAGATAGAGGTTCTGGATAGAGGTTCTAAATTAACAATACATTAAACCACACAGAGTAAACAAATTGACTTAGCTTTGGCTATTAGTTCACAAACGTCCGATAGTTGCTCAGCTCGGGCCTCATGAACCAGCATTCCTGGGTGAGGCGCAAGGTACAACTACTTTCCAGAATAACTACATATGTTAGAACCAATTAGCAGTAGTTTAGCTTAACATTAAAATGTTGAATGCCTAAGAAATAAAACACTTTCATCTGCTATCAGTGAAAAGGAATGCACCATCTTACCTCCCTTCTAAGAAATAAAAATAACCACTTTGTCATTATGCTCTGTTTCTGGACCATAACAAAAAAAGTTAATTTATCTTTCCATTACAAAAATCATTGGTTACAGCTATTACACTAACTGGGCTTGATCTATAAATATGTTATTTTATTTAAGAGGAACATATACAGTATGTATATATTACTATTCATTTAAACAATTAAAAAATATTGTTACAGTGGGATACTAATTCAATTTCAGTAGTGATCTGTATTACCTTGATTTTGTCTGGTCATAAGTATAACAGCATCTTCACAAAACAGTTGTTCTGAAGTATGGGCTTCAGTGATCTGTAACAGGTCAAGTAGACTCCTATATGACTACCAAATTGTTCTGAAACCAACCAGAAGAGACTGCTAAATGGTTAACATCTAAGCCATGGAGGTCCGGTAGAGACCTCTGTGGCATCTAAAATTAACTTGTTGCCATGAGGGTCGTGTACGGTCCTCTGTGACATATACAATTATATATGTTGCTTCTATAGCTAATCCAATGCTATCTAAATAATAACCCTTGCCATGGAGGCCCTTGCCACTAAAGTTAACCCCACACCATGGGGATCCTAAACTCAAGTACCACCATTGCACCCTACCTACCACAGTTTGTGAATTCTGATTGGCTAGTAACTTACCCATTCATAAATGAGCATGAGTAACATCATCTAACATCAATTATGATTGACTGAAATATGATGGACACATATTTCAGCCAATTTTAATGTTGTAAAAAATACTATTCTACCCAGAAAAGTGTGCCAAAAGTCCTTAGTAAGAAGCAGGAGCTCCATGGCATTGGGTTACATTTTTGGTGCCATGAGCATTTATAAATGGAGGATACCCCAGCATAGATTTCATGGGGTTCCCAACCATGGGCGTCAGAGCCCAAAAAAATCTGGGGGGGGAATTCAACTCTGCTCCCAGGACAGGAAGCAGGGGTGGTTCTACCGTCAATGCACCGTGGCCCTGCTCTGGGGTCATTGCTGCAGTGTGCCTCAACTTTTTTTGTAATTTCTTTGTTTAAATTCTCAATGTCCCTGCCCCCCCCATATAATTAAATAAACATAAACCTAAATATATATATAAAATACATATAAATACAAATATACAGGCAGACCCCGCTTAACACTACCTTGTTTAACACTGATTCACTATAAAGCTGTTTTTGTCTGACACATTCCCCATTGGAAATACCATCGTTTTTGGTCGACACATCCCTGAGTAACACTGATTCAATGCTTGTGTATCATTCCAAAATACCAAGAACCAGGGAAGGAATTTTGAAATGGAGTTTGCCTGCAACTACTCTATTTTAAAATTGATCCGTTAAACTTCCATATTTTGCATATATTGCCAAACAAGTTCGAATTTCAACAATTACAAAAATTCCAAAAAGCATTTCAACTTGCCTTCTTCAGATCTTTCCACTGGTGTCCTCCACATTGTGCTGAGTTTACTATCCCTTTAACGCTAGCTATAACTCAATTTGAACCTGTAACTCCCTGTTTAATGCACTGCCTCACTATAACGTTGTTTCTCTTAACACTCCTATTGCTTGGAACCTATCTACAGCATTAAACGAGGTATAGCTGTATATATATATGTGTGTATATATATATATATATATGTATATATATATATATATATATATATATATATATAAATGATGAGTCAAAGCTTTCATGGCAAAGAAATACTTCTCCATAGCGCGGGCTGCCTATAGTGGCCAAATTTGATAATGCATGATTAAGTTTAATTTTGCTATTTTTTGTGTCTCTTATTCATTTAATCTAGGGGGTATTTGTGCCCCCCCCCCCAGTTCTTATGCCCCTGTCCCCAAAAAATTGTGTGTGGGAAGAGGTTCATAGAGGATACTGAGGGGAATCCCAAGGATTCAAGGGCTCATAGGTTGATTACAGGTCATAAACTCCTTGCATTCATTTTTATTCTTATGTAACCCCTTCTCTGCCATAGGAAGGGATTTATTTAGATACATAGGGGAAAGAGATGCTGTTAGGGTTAGTGTAGTGTGTTAACATAGTGGGTACCACTGGGTAACATTGCTAAGGAGACAACTGAAGTTCAGACTCAGAGTCTCCTGCAAAGAGGATGCTAGCACTCTAAATTGGGCCAAGAGCAACAGGAGAACAGCCCTTGTTGCGTGTCAGCTAAATTTAGGGGCAATTTTTGGAGAGCAGCGATTGAGTGACTCATTAATAACGGAACAAAAAACTCTCACAGTTACGAGGGAGCCATTTCTCACTGATATGTAGCAGATTGGAATGGAGCTCTAAGTGTCCTTCTTTAGTCATCGGAAATCCAGGGAGGTTATGTATTAGCAAATCCTATTTTCATAAGAAGACCTTCATATTGCTAATGCTACAGTTGTTGATTTATCTACAACATGGGTCACATGCAAGGGCAGAAATAAGCGGGGATACGTGGGGTAAAAATCCTCCCCACATTTTATTCAATCTCTCCCTTTCCATCATTGCGCAGTAGTCTCCCCCTCACCTCCCTTTACTTCCCTCATTTTACTAAAACCCAGATCACGCAAGATTGTCTTCCGGGATTTTGTGAAACCCGGCTTTAGGAGGAATCCAGCAGCTATAGGGACAGGAGGTGAGGGGGAAACTACTGGGCAGTGATGGGAAGGGAGAGATTGAATAAAATGTACTATATTAAGTCTACAAACACAAAATGGCTTGCTGTACACATAAGCAGACTCTTCAAGCATTCAGATTTCCCCCCGAAAAATGTTTTATGTCCATGGATTACACAGCTGTTAACACTGTTAGTTTGGTACATACTTGACAAACAAGTGTTTTTTTTCTTGATAATGTAAAATGATAACACTATTTTCCAGGCTTTCTATTTTCAGTATGGATGCAGCATTTTTACCTTAAAGGACCACTGCAGTATACAGCATTCTTAAAAACTAAATATTATTATTGTCAAAATGTTTTAGAAAGAAAACACGTTTACATTTTTGCAATTGTTGTTTAGTGCAGGAAGAGACATGGGTAAAGAGTCACAGGGGAGGGAGAGGTGGTTAGAGATACATAGGAGATAGTGGGGAGGAAGAGACACAGGGGAGGGAGAGGGGGGAAGAGACACAGGAGAGGGAGAGGGCTGGAAGAGACACAGGAGGGAGAGGGGGAAGAGACTAAGGGGAGGGAGATGGTGAAGGGACACGGGAGGGGGGGAGGAGATAGAGACACAGTGGAGGGAGAGGGAAGGAAGAGACACAGGGAGGGAGAGGGAGGAAGAGACACAGGGGCAACAGATACAAGGGAGTGGAGGGGAAGAGACACAGGGGAAGGAGAAACAGACAGGGGAGGGAGAGGGGGAAGGCGGGGAGATGCACATTGTAGGGAGAGGGGGAAGAGACAAAGGAGAAGGGGGAAGAGACATGGTGGGGGGGGGGGAAAGACATGGGGTGAGGGGGGAACAGACACAGGCAAGGGAGAGGGGGAAACAGAGGGGGGAAGAGACACAGGGGAAGGAGAAACAGACAGGGGAGGGAGAGGGGGAAGGCGGGGAGATGCACATTGTAGGGAGAGGGGGAAGAGACAAAGGAGAAGGGGGAAGAGACATGGTGGGGAGGGGGAAGATATGGGGTGAGGGGGGAACAGACACAGGCAAGAGAGGGGGAAACAGAGGGGGGAAGAGACACAGTAGAGGGGAAATAGACACATGGGGAGAGAGGGAGGAACAGACACAGGGGAGGGAGGAAAGAGACACAGGGGAGGGAGGGGGAAGGGCGTGGAGAGACACAGGGGAGGGAGAGGGGGAAGAGACAAATGAGAGGGGGGAGAGACAGAGGGGAGGAAGAGGGGGTAAGAGAAAAAAGAGAGTGGGAAAGAGATGGATATATATGGTTATCCAAGATGGGCAGGTCATAGCAGAGAGATCAGATAAATCACTGACCACTGGAGAAGAAATTGGCAACACACTCCAGTATCTTTACCAAGAAAACTATATGGATGAGCATAACCAGAGACGTAGTGTAACTGGCATGCTGCATCCATATGGTTACTTTGCCCCCCCAAGATTTTTTTGACCCCTGCCAAGATTGGTCACATGCCCTTTATCCTGTGTATGTTATGTGCCCATTTCATGTGACCAGTGCTTGCAAGATGGAGGTGATGCTATTTAGGGAAGAGAGTTAATATTTACCACCAAATATTTGCTATTTTAAAGAACTACACCTGAAAGCAGATAAAATATTTTTTTTATCAATTTAATTTTACATTATCAAGGGAACACTGCAGTTCAAGAAAAAAGACACTTGTTTGTCAAGTACGTACCAAACCAGTAGTGTTAACAGCTGTGTAATCCATGGACATAAAACATTTTTTTAGGAAATCTGAATGCTTGAAGAGTCTGCTTATGAGTACAGTAATCCATTTTGTGTTTGTTACATCACTTCCTCAGAGCTAAACCATGAGTTTGTGTGTTTTGGCTATCAGCGGAGAGAGGTGTGGAGAAGGAAGGAACAGAGAGCCATTGTAAAGATAATTGGATATGGTTAAAGTTGACTCCACAACCTAACCCTCTCACTGGCTCTGAAGCAGGCTCCTTGTTTTAGGAAATGCAACCATATCTCTCCAGAAATGTAAACTCCCCTCTCACATACACAGTTTCCACCACTGTATCATGGATTCCCCCAGAATCCGGAAGAGACATCAACATTTATGCTTTATACCTTTTTGTGCTTAATTATACTTTTAGACTCAAAGTTTTCAAACAAATATTTTTTTGTATTGTGCAGTGTCTTTTAATGTATTATTGCAAGAAAGTATGTTATAAAGTGGACTATTGTTTAGACTATTTTTTTTCTCACATCTAAGTTTATGATTATAGTTAAGTGAATGATGATTATTATTATTATTACCATTATTATTATTTTTTTACTCTTTATTTCTAGAGCGCCAGCTTTTTCCGTACGAATATGTTTTTTTATATAAGGTCATATCAGCAAATATGGTTAGCTATGGTAAATAGAGAGAAATAAGGACCGCTTCCTTCATTTTCTGTAATTTCCCGATGCCAAAATTATTCACCAAACGCAAACTGGGTTTATGATACAAGGCAGATTTAAATTCCCCATCCTACCCAAAGCCTTACACTTACACATTTAGCTGTAAACTTGAGACTCAATAAATTTTACCAAGTACTGAATGTTCTGTTAACAGAAATAACAGAGGGAGCTGGAAGCTGGGAACTGAGAAAAAACTGTTATGAGAACATTAAAAGTCAAGGCTAAAGTTGTTGACTTTTAAACCAGATAGAGAAACCAGATCACACTCCAGAGAATGACGGTGTATGTGCTGAATTTATATATCTTCCAGTGTGTACACAATTTAATATAAGAATCCATTTTAACTAGTAACCAGGTGTAATATGTCTGGCTCTATATATCAATGCGGCAAAATTGAGTTTTCTTTGTGTGTGAGTAATACAAATAGAGTTTGTCTGACTGGCACAGAAAAGCAGATGGTTTTTAGCACATATATTTGAAATTATTTTTTTTCCGTCTGTGTTTATTATGTTTGGTGACCACTTTTTTGGCAGAGCGCAAGAATTTTGACATTTAGTTTATAGCTACTATGTGAACTTGTTGAGGTTTTTAAATTAGTATTTTATTAAAAGACTATTATCTAATGTTTAAATCAATGTAGTAGTATTGAGTTTTATAGCGTTTTCTTGTTGAACATGAAGCTATTGATTTCAGTACCAATGATTAAAATGACCACAGAAATAATTTTATTATAAAGGAAATATAATTTCTCAACTAGCATTCTGTCCAGAAACAAATATGAATAATCCAGAAACGGCAGGACAAACTTTGGATAAAATGTTGCAGTGTGGGACAAAGAGTTCCTCCTATTAGTCTTTATACAAGACTAGTCAATTGCCCGTCATAATTACGGGATAATATTTGATGTGTCTCTTCTATCCTCTCGTGTCTCCCACCCTCTCTCTCCCCTGTGTCTCTTCCCTCCTCACCCTCCCCTGTGTCTCTTTCACCCCTCCTCCCCTGTGTCTCATTCCCCCCTCTCGCACCCCTGTGTCTCTTCCCTCCACCTTTCCCTCACCTCTGTCTCTTCCCTCCTCTCCCCCTCTCCCTCCCCTGTGTCTCTTCCCCCTGTGTCTCTCGCAGACCTGTGTCTCTCCCACTCCTTTCCCAATTCCTCTTCACCTGTGCCCCCCAAGACTTCTGGTTTGCTAGGCGCATCACCAACACATCTCTTTACTTATTTTTCCTTCTGCACTTTGACAATTCAGCCTACTTCGCTGTGCCATTTGTCACTGCCCAAGGACACCAGCCCGCCCGTCTCTCCGAGTGTCCTCCCCCAGGCACCCTTGAAAAGTACTCTTCGTACTTCCGTATGTAACAGTGTTTCTCCATATAGTCCTTTCCCTGGGGGGTAAATCACCAACATCTTTGGTTTCTGTTACCTTGTCTTTCATTTGCTCCCTTAATTTTTCTGTTAAACGTTCTCTCTTTTCCATAACATTCTTATCCCTTTTTCTGGCCTTTTCTAATGCTTCAGCATAAGTCTTATTTTGCTTTCGCTCTTCACTCTTTGTCTTCAACTCCGCGGTATCTTGCCTCACACGGCTGAGATCCTTCTCCCTCTTATGGAGTTTGTCTTCTTTCTCTCTGGCGAATTCCTTCATATCACTCAGTCGCTTCCTCATTACAAACAGATGGGGTTTAGCGTCTGGCTCGTATAGCAGCCCTCTCTCTGCTATAGCTCTGTACAGTTCTTGGTCACATTCTGTGACCTCCTGAGATTTTCTGGCTCCCTTTCTCAACTCATTCTGTAGGGTCTCCAATTCTCCCTCTTTAGGCTGATCAACAACATTGTTTCCACCTTCCCGATGGAACAGCAACTTCTCGTGCTGCTTTTCTTCCCTTCTTTCTGGTTCTCTCTGTTCCAGGTGCTCTAATTGGCTGCTGATAATTCTCACTGAACTTCCTACAGCCATCTTGCTTCCGTACTGGTACAGTATTCCTCAGAGATGGCATAGGCAAGTCCTTTCTTAGGGCTGCTTCTTGTGCTTCAATCTGCACCTCATCTTTCTTTCTGCTCACAGCAGGCATACTTTGTACCAGCTCCTGCTCTATGCTTTGCTTATAAGCTTCCTGTAGACAGCTTTCTACATTCAACTTAGCGTCTTGGGTACACAGGTTCTGGAGGTCAGCATTAGTCTCTTCTGGACATGCATCACTCTGAGCCAACTGTGTCTTCATATCAGATTGATTGGACATCTTCTGTTCTTCTGGAGCATGTAACAGCAGCTCCTTCTGTATTACAGTTGCTTTCTTCTGCTTACGGGATTCTTCTATCTCTTGTAGCTGATAGCTGGAATTAGTGATCTCTTCTTCTCTTTCAGATGCACGATTAGTGAAGAGGTCTTGCTTTTCCTGTTTATCATTGTGCTGCGGCTCCCACACAACTGACTCTTTCAGCTTATACTTGGGAGGACTCTTCCTCTGGTTCCAAATAGGCATCTGTATCTTATTCCCGTGGGACACTCTGTAGTCCTCAAATGCAGTCTTCCTTCTCCATTCAGGAATATAATCTGGCATCATCCTGATACCCTTCATTTTAGTAGCCTCTTTGCCTGTCTTCCATTGCAGGCTTTTCCAGTCCCACTGGGTTAGAGTACATCTGTACTTCTTGCTTTACGGGTTTCCCATCTTGCCTCTCCTTATCCACAGCACTTTGTTTTATTGCCATCTGAGACAGAGCGCTCTTGGGATGCTTTACATTCCTTTTAGGACACATCTCCATATTCTGCTTCTCATGTCTTTTCAGTGATGGTGGTTAGTCTTTCACCATCTCAATCTCCAGACTCTTTTCTTCATTATCTCTCCCTTTGGAAAAGTTTTCAGTTTCTTCCTAATTTTTAAGACACTCTTCCTTAGTAAGAACACTGAGTATAATCATCTGTTTAACCTCCCCTTTCTCTGGGTCAGAGATCTTTGTCAGACATTTTCTTTCACTTGTATTATCCTCCACCTCAGGAGTATTCACCAAGGAGGCTGTGTCTGCCCAATCTTCTTATGGAGGTCTCTTCATTGCTTTTACTCATAAGGTTTCTGCCTTTGCTTTGGGTTCAAATCTTTTCCAGTGACTTGATCAGCATGCTTCACCCTGAAGCTGATTTTGCACACAGTCAGTGACCACACATTGTCCTTTTCTCTTTGACCTTTACTCACATCAGTCACTTTTATATCATCATCTTGCTCCAGGAGCCAATGTTCTTTATCTGCACCAGCAGCCTCTTTTGCTTTTTCAGCAGTCCCCCATACTCTCTCTGCAGTCTCTTTGGTGTGCTCTTCAGTCTCACTTGTGCTGTCTGCAGTCTTTTTGGTGTGCTCTTCAGTCTCACTTGTGCTGTCTGCAGTCACTTTTAGTTCTCCAGCGGTCTCTTTTGGCGTCTCAGCGGTCTCTTTTGGCGACTCAGCGGTCTCTTTTGCCGTCTCAGGGGTCTCTTTCGCCTGCTCTGCAGTCTCACTTGTCTGCTCTGCAATTTCTTCAGCGGCTCCTGCAGTCTCTCTTGCACTCTCTGCAGTCATTTTTGACACACTCTTGGTAGCTTTTTGCACTCTCTCTGCCATCCACCAGGTCTCAAATTCCTGAATTCTCTCTTCATCAGGTTCGATTTGCCTTCCCTTAGCAGGGAAACTGCTTTTTAAACTTGGGTAGACAAGCATGCCCCTGGATAGCGATTAGCAGGTTTATAAAAAAAAATCCCAGGAGTGCAATCTCTGTACTCTTTTCACTCCTACCCTGTTAAGGATCTCTTCCTTCAGGATACAATAATTTGATGCCTTTTCTTCAGGTAAAACCACATATGCTTTCTGAGCTTCTCCACACAGATAGGGACCCAGGACTGTGGCCCAGTGCTTTTTAGGCCAACCTTCCCTAGTGGCAATCTTCTCAAAGTGTCCTGAACAGTTATTTTCGTTAGGAAGCGATTTGGATTAATGCTTCCACTCGACTATGAATCCACAATGTTATCTGTAGATCTCAATTGCTGCAGCTGCACTTTCTGTGCTTCTAAAATGTCTCTCAGGTGGAACCTGTCCATTTCCGCTTGTCTATTCATCTCTGTGCCGCTGTAGACAGCATTAAAGCTGTTACTGCTTCCTCCATGTTCAGGGGTGAGGGCTCTTAAGCTCAGACACTTTATACCCCACTACTGACACCAGTGTGACAAGGATGGCCGTACAAATTTTTCCTCATATGTAATTCTGACCCTTGTCATCACAATAACAGGAGGCTTGCATAAGTTTATCCAATTTTAATAAATTAATTGTCAGGTACAAAAACAATAAAACAAATAATAATGAAAATAAAATCTACATTCACGTACTAACTAACTTCAGGAACACCCTCTCTGTGCCTCAGCTTGTCTGGCACAGGGGGAAAACACAATTTTGCTTTCACATTTAGCCTCAGTAATTGCAGGATACTTTTGCTGTTTGAAGTAGTCACGGTGGGCAGAGCATAGGCCCCTCTCATACTGCACTTTCTTCTTACACTGCAGAAAGTCACAAACCCACAGCCTCTTGCTTGGAGTTTAATAATAAATTGGATACCTTTTTATCTAGTGTCTCTGCCAGTCTTTGCAGCTTCCCTTTGGCAAACAGGCCTGCAAATCCTGTGTAAGCAAATTCTCTCTGTCTGTGTCTTCAGCGCTTCACACAGCTGCACTTCCTGTGTTTGCTGGAGATTCTCTCCCTCACTCCACAGATCCTCAAGCTTCCTGTGTCATTACAACTTCTTTACTAACTGCATCAATCCTCAATTGTAGATTCCAAGCCTAAGTGAGGACTCCACCCATTTCTCTGATGTTGTCTTTAAGTCAATCCACAGCCGGGCCTCAATTAGTCTCTGATTGCTGCCCTGAGTTACCTCCTTCTGTCCTATGAGAAATCTTCCAGGATCTTTGATCAAATCGACCTCTAGGGGCACTCCTTGCTTGACTCTGTTACAATATATATATCACATATATAGTTGTGAGCAAGCAGGTCGTTGCTAACGCTGCCGAAGGCGTTCCTTGCCAGCAACTGCGGACCTCGCAAAATTTACGGACTTACGAGAAACAAATACGAGACGCGGAACATTACGACCTCGCAAAAATACGACCTTACCGCCTGAAACCCGCAGATGAAAACATTAAAAACACAATAAATACACACAATAAATACATAAAAAGCTTACACCAGGAAATCACCTAAGCGAGAGAAAAAATTGCAGCCGAAAAAAACGAAATAGAGGCTACAGGAGGACCCTAAGGACGCAAAAACACCACCAAATGGATTTTCCGAAAAAGCAGTACGAGATCCAAGAACAAGGACGCAAAATCAGCCACAGCCGCATACCACACATTAGGCGCCATTTTACAACACTAACTTACACAGCTACCCTAACGGATTTTCCTTGCGCACGCACACTATTTACACTACACACTGCACACATTGCTGAGACTTACACAGCAGCTCCACAGCACTGAAAACACACATTGTATGCTGCAGCAACATCAAAACAGATTGCCAGATCTTCAACACAATGCTTCCTGCATATATTACTTAAAAATATGTAAAGTATATTCATTTATTAATGTATTATTTATTTGATTACCATATACCAAACAGCATTAGCTCACTTACAATTTCATTGCCGTAATTTTTTGACGGGCAACATTCTAGTATATATATATATTTTGTCACTGTTGGTAATGCTTACGATTTTGGTCACATTTTGCGCGCCTAGCGAAGTGAGCCTTGATAAAGCAAACCGAGCCGTCGACCATGCGGTACTTAGGCTGCAATGAGCGCCGAAAGCGTTTATTGCGGTTGCGAGGCGGGCAGTTGAGGTACGCGACTGCGAGGGTCGCAACTGTTAGCCAAGCGTGTAACTCTAATAACCCGAAAAACAAACAAAATAATTTAACAAAAATAATAACACTCTCACAGACAGCACAGGGTCAGAGCCAGGAAGCCTGGGAGTGAGGTTGCAAGTAAATTTGAGCCATATTTGGGGGTTTTCGTCAATACAAAATCGACTAAGCGAGGAAAAAAATGGCGGACGAAACATTTTAAACTGGATGAAAACGAGGCTGAGCAAAGCCAGGCACGCAGTACTTTGAAAATAAAACCAATGGCAGTCATCGTGTAACATGCAAACATTCAGCAGACACACAGAGGAGAAATACACAGGAAAGGGACAGGGGGAGATCGTGGAAAGAAACACATGGCATTCCCAAGCACTAAACTTGCAGCTTAATGAAAATTGCAATGAGCGACCTAAACAGTAGTCGGGAGGAAAGGGTCACAACGAGCGCTGAGCACCAAATGTGATCAGTGCAAAGCAGGAAAGTTGATGTACATGGGGGGAGAGGCTCGCAATGAGCTCCGAGGCCCTCAGCATGGGGCTTGCGAGGAGCAAAAGCCTCATATTGTGTGGAATAAAGCATTGCCAGCCTTACAATTTTAATTGACGGCCAATTTCCTAGTATATATATATATGTTTGTGTGTCTGTGTGAAGGAGCAGAATTTGAAATATATGCTAATTAACCACTCAAATATGTTTTTTGCAACTTACCATTAATTATGTAAAGGCAGCCTATAAGCTGAATAAATAATTTTTTAAATATTTTTTACAAACACATAGATTTATTCAAGTGTGTTTTTTAAAAGATAATAATATTTAAAATGGAGGGAGAAACAATACAGTACTGAGTCATGCAGAACTAACTTGGGGTGCACCATTCTTGTTCTGGTCTGTTGCTTGGTTGAATTATCACCCTGTCCTTCTGTATGTGCAAGATGTTCCTCCGACATGTTATTTAATCTCTGTTTGTTTTATTAATCTATTTGCTCATTTAACAAATTATTTATTTATGCAGTTTTACTCTCTCAGTATATTTGCTGCTATCATAATATCTGCTTGTACCATCATTGGCTCAGTCATAAAATACCTCTCTCTCTATCCCTTCCTCTCTCTCTCTATCTCTTCCTCTCTCTCTCTATCCCTCTCTTTAACTCTCTTTCCACCTCTCTCACTATCACCCCCCCCCCCCCCTCCACTATCTCTATTCCGGTCTTTCTCTAAAAGACTGTGTCACTAAGCAGAGTCTATACATGTTGTGGTAACATGTTGTGAAGGGGAGGGGTTTATACTGTCGGGTGGAGTCAATGTAAGGGGAGGGTCCAGGTCTCTGTTTTCTGCCCCATCAAGTTAGAAAGTCACCAGCTGCCACTGAAAAAAAAAATAGACAATTGTTTAAAATTGTTGTCGTTGTTCAGTTGTGTCTGACTTTTCATGACCTTATGGAACGCAGCATGCCAGGCCCCATCAAGTGTCCTTGGCTTCAATTACCTAATTTAACCATCTCCCCCTCTGCCGTCTCCTTCTTCATGTACCTTTTTCATGTACTCTGATGTACCCAACATCAGAGTGTTATCTTGTGAATCCTGTCTTCTCATGATATGGCCAAATGACTTGATCTTTAGCATCATGATCAAACCTTTCAGTGATGGTTTTGCTTGAATTGATTGGATCTTCTTGCAGTTCAAGGAACATTAAGCCGTTATCAAATATTTAAATAGGGCTCTGGGAAATACATTTTTACATAGTTACATAGTAACTGAGGTTCTAAAAAGACGTTTAGTCCATCAAGCTCAACCTTTTTAGATCTCCTTACATCTTTATATTGTGTAAAATGTGAACTGGACCAGAGGAATGGAAATAAGCAACCCCATTAAAAAGTGTCTCATTAGGTGAAAATTGGAATTACTCCAAATGAGTATCCTAACTACTCTGGTTAACTGACATAACCTTGTATTTTCCTTTTCTTCAAAAATATATGTCATAATCTATTTGACAAAGAGTTCCACAATGTGCCTGCCCTTATACTGAACTTCAAGGGTTGACTTCTTGTCAATGGTAAACCTCTTTGCAAACAAAGTTCATCTGACAAATCCTTATCATGGCCCTAGATGGATTTGTATATGATAATCATATCATTTTATAATAACCCCTAGGCAAAAAAAAAATCTAATTTGATTAGCATATCTTTATAGCTTAATCCCTCCAATATCACTGTTCATTTTGTTGCCCTTCTGCGAACCTTTTCTACAAGGTCCTTTTTTTGATTTGGTGTGCAAAATGGTACTCCATATTCTAAATAAGGTCTCATCAGAGATTTATATAGTGGAAGAATTGTACTTGCTTCCCTTCTTTCTATACCCCTTTTTTATGCACGTTAATATTTTATTTAACTTTGAAGCTACCTCCTGACATTGAGTACTTTTGTAGCAATCCTAAATGTTTTCTATCTGAGATATCCTAGATTGATGTGTTATATTTAGACTCAAAATGTCAGGCTTATTTTCCAAATGCATTATTGTATATTGCTCTGTGCTTATGTACGTCTGAAAAATAGTCTGGATGCGTGTATGGTCTCATTAAGGTCCCCAAGTCAGGCACTGAGCTTACCTGCTGGTCTTTTGGGCTGTGAATTTCAAGCCAGTTTGCTTCAATTACTTGCTGTTCTCTTCAACACATAAGCTTGAGCAATGAAAAATAGTAAGTTGCATACATGTTCATACATCAGAGGTATCGTACAATTTAAACATGTAGATAATGTCATGCACTTTATCAAATTAATGTTAGTAAAGAAATTGTATTGATGCTGCAATTTTAACAGTCATTATTACTGATCCAACAAAAAACATGTAGCCATATTCTATTCCCACATATCACCATCATTAAGTCCAAAGTAAATCTCCCTAGCTATTCCATTCCCCACGGCAGAATCATTGTGAAAGAATTACCCCTGATGACGATAAAGAGCTTTATGTAAATCGGAAATTGGCTGTAAGCTAATATAAATCGTTCACTTTCCCAGATTAGAACACTCAGTGAACAGCCTTAAATCCTGCTCTGTAGACGCAATCGATTTCTGTGCAGGGAGTAGCCAAAACAACCTTTACAGATGATACAGAGACCTAGGAGCTAATAGGAAATGTGAACGTCATCAATGTTATAATGAGTGGAAAGTTCAGTTACAACTGCCATAACTGGCTACGGCAATGAAACAGAGAGTAATTTTTTTTTTTTTAATAATATATTTCAATATTAAAAAGATGTGACAATTGTATTTATAGCTTCAATCAGTAAAAATGTGTTTATTTTGTGTTAAAATAGGATATAGTTATAGTCAGTGTATCAGAGCATATGTTCCTAGGCAACATGGTTTTGTGATGAGTAATATCCCCTTGAGTACTGGATTTTGTATCATAAAACAGGCTTACTACTAACATATGTTTTTAATTACATATATATTGATATTGGATTGTTAAGTGTCAAATAATATTGAAATGTAATTATTTTGTAGAGCTTTTTGTGCTATACTGTCACTTTAAATGCTTCTGGAGGACTCAGCAAAGGTTTGAAAACCAGTTGTGAGTGGTAGTTGGTACTTCTAAATCTTTCTTCTGCTTTTCGCATTATTATCATTCATTATTATCATTTATTTGTAACGCGACAAAATATTCCGTAGTGCTATAAATGGGTCGCAATCAAGTCAAAAACAATAGCAGTATTAGCATGTTGCAAAGGATGGAGGGCCTTGTCTTTGAGCTTAAAATCCAGTGTCCAAAGTGCTTTCTCCAAAGCACCATGCAAGATTGAAAACTTACAAACTTGATCTGTAAAATCTTAATAGCATAGGGTTTAGGTGTCAAAGTGTAACTTGTAATTTATTTTCAGTGCAAAAATCAATGGAGATTTATGTCTTGCTTTTCAGCTTTGTTGTGAAGTTCAATCATAGCAGCGACTCGTAGCAGTTCACTCGCAATGTTTTAGGGATGGGTGATTAAGATAGCTAGGTAGATTTTTTTTGTGCAGTTTTTTTTTAGCAGTTTCTTCCTATTAGGTAACAACATTCTAAATATATTTGGAAATTGTCAGGTAGGCTATCTGGGCTTCTCGCTGACAAAACGTAGATAGATAGATAGATAGATAGATAGATAGATAGATAGATAGGCAGAACGATTTCTGAGTCTCTGTGACCCTATGGATGTCAGCACACCAGGCACACCTGTCAACCACTGCCCCTCTGAGCCCCTCAAGCTGATGTTCATTGCTTCCATCACCTCATCTATCAAGGTTTCCCTGCATCAGAGTTTTCTCTAGGAAATCCTGTCTTCACATGATATGCTCAAAATATTTGAGCTTTAGCCTCATGGTCATACCCTCCAGTTTTCTCATACGTATCTTCAAATCGGACTAATATACCTTTCATGATAGACAGATTGATAAATAGATAGATAGATAGATAGATAGATAGATAGATAGATAGATAGTGTATGTGGGCAGAAACTAAAAAAACATACTGCATTGCCTACAATGTGATGGAGACAGAAACTGAAATATACTGTTTATATAAATATATATATATATTAAAACAAGACTAACAGACTGTATTTTATAGGGGAATATTTTAATCAGATGAATAGCAAAAAAAAAATAATCATGGTTAAATAATGTCCAGCCGTATAAAAAAAAAGTTAAAACACTGCAATTTTCTAATGATATGTGAAAACACCCAGTTGTCCTGTTTATTGTGACATCTGTCCATCTATATGCACAGTAAATAAAATTATGAAAAACTCTATGGGTATAACGCAGGTTTATACTATGATCTTGTCACCATATCATATTAAAAAAAATAGCTATTGGACAGGTTGGATAAAAGATTAGCCAACCTCTGTATATGAGTTATGGTACCCCAATAGACTTCTGCACATAAGGCATATAATGTTAATAAGAGATTCTCAGTTTACTTTCTCGTGCATATTCCCATTTTTGGCTATTATACTTTTTTTATAACATTTATAACATAAGTACTGCCTTCTGTTCCTATAGATGAAAGAGTGTCATAACCTAAACACATTAACAAGGAAATTGATTAGAATTGTATGGTGTAAACACCAAGGTGACTGAACTGATTTATGAAGAACAGCTCCTATCTGAACCATGGTGCTTTAGGTAGACAGCTTTTTCTGAAAGCTAAATGGAAATGTTATTCATAATGTTTTCTGGTGAAATGTAAGTTCACCTTGAGGAGCCAGTTATGCAAGGCCTCCTATATGTTGGATAATCTATTAGAGCAGGCTGCTCGGAAAGTTCATCCCATTGAGCCAGTATCAGTGATTCAGTATAAGTGAGTCTAAGTAGATGAAGCATGTTTAATGTAATTACACATCCACTTCTTCTGATGTACAGTCATGTGAAGCATTACTAATCCCCAAACAGATACCTGCAGGGAGGACTATCAAGAACAGCTGTTTGGACAACAAGAAGTGAACCACATGAACTCTCCGTTCTGCAGGCGCTCGGCTGAGTGACGCTAGGAGTCAGGTTTTGTCCTCCAAGTATTGAATTTGTAAAGAATTAAACACAGTGGTCTCTAAAAATATACATTAGATCCTGACATAAATCATTCAGCAATCTAATTTATTATTTTATTATTTTAATCATTTCCAACGTTGTCATTATCGTGTAGGATATTTGATAAAATTAAAACGGACTAGTTTAAAGTGACACAGCAGAGTGACAAAACTGTAGGTAATAATCATGAACTGAATGTAATTTTTAAAAAAAAGCATTTTTAATATATTAATATTGTCATGATTTAGTAAAAGCCGGCATGTGTAAAGGTTTAAGTCCAAATAAACAAAAATAGCAGAATCACAGGCAGTGTGAAGGGCTCAGACAGGAACTCTTGAAAAACCAAAATGTAGAAGTAACCTCAAGATGCCACTCTAGAACTAGGGAATACTATGACAAAAGTGTCACTGACCCCTTTCCAGGGCTTGTATCCTGGTGCATTGAGCCACCATAGAGGACATACTGTCCCATTGGAAAATGGGTAGGGGAATTATATTGTCACATGGGAAATGTGAGTAGGAGGGTGGTGTGGGGTGAATAGCCCCAAAACATAGGGCTGTAGTGCATCACCATGCTTCATATGGTCTTATGGCATATGTCTCTGCCTTATCCTGTATACTATATGTAATTACCATGTTATATTACTGTGTTCTGTGTTATGTTTAAAATGGTCATGAAACAGTTAAGCAAAATAGGTCTACAATGTAGACATACAGTAACCAGTGATTGTATTGTAATCTGCTTAATCTCATTGTTTGCCAGATAAGCTAATTACATCTCTGATGTGCTAGACTGCCAGAGACGAAACATGTGTGTATTGGGGGTTGGCCTATTGTTCAGAGGATGCCAGACTATTAGACCCCATGTGGAGTCAATCTCCTGTGTTTTTCTGCCACTCCCTGTTGTATCTAACTGCTATAAATATTGCCGACAATTGACTGCTGAGACATATAGAAATTGTATGTTCTCTTATTGGCCCCTGGTGGCTGTGATACTGATCCTAGCTCCACCCTGCAAGAAACTTGTCCTGATCACTACCACAGGAATGTTACTGAGACTCCTGGAAGCGCTGTTTCCTGATGGAGAGACCCTGACTGATACAGAAGCCAGAATTCAGGGTGCTGGTGCTGAGATTTCCAAGAACCCAACGGTCCTTGTGGGTAGATAACCTGTAGTGGCCCAAGGCAGTAATAGCCCTTACCCCTGGATCGTCAGAAATAGCATAGAACTTGACTGGCAGAATCAAGATCTATTGGCAGTTTGGACAGCACCGGAGAGGCAGGTAAAGCTGGTGGCAAAATGAAGCAGGTATAGGCAGTCAAATGATAGCAATAAAGGTATCTGGATTATGCTAGAAAATGGGGAGCACCAAAACTTGGATGGTGCAGCAGGACAGGTGTCACATGTACACACAAAATAGCCAGGAAGAAAACTGAAACAGCCAGTAGCTCTCAAGAATGTCAGGATACACAGACAACTAAATTAGATGGTCAGCTGAAAATTGTGTGTGGTCACTTTAAATCACTGGTACAGAAGCAGGGAGGTGCTGAGTGGGTCCGAAAGCTAGTTGTAGGCGTCGTTGACATTCTTTTAGCTTTCAGTCACCCTTTCAAATCCATCCACTAGCAAAAATACATATCTCTTTTTTTATTAAAGATCATTAGCAGTAGAGATCATTATTCCTGGATCTTTAGGCACATTGTCTTCAGTGCAAGTCATCTGCAGAAAAAACTGGGCATGCCCCCTGGGTCACTTTAATATTGTTTAAGGATCTCAGTTGCATTATCATTTTCAGCTCTCTGTATAAAAAGAACTGTATGTGGTAAAATTGTGTGTGCAAGTATTAGAGACCATAGACAGCTAAAATAACTTAAACTAGGCAGATTTCAAAACCCTATTACAAAAGGAACATGAAACACAACTGGGATCTATCCCATTTTAAATTCTCCACAACTGACACCTGCAGTGCCAGCAAGTGGCTACTAGATTACATTTTGCAGCGCTGCCGATGTTTCACACAAGTTCTAACCTTAGAAGGTAACCATAACCCTTAAACTAACCCTAACCCTCACCGTAACCCTAAAAGTTTACCTAGCCCTAACTCTATGGTATTGGCACAGAAAATCTGCAGCGCCGTCTAGCGATTGCTGGGCAGCACTGATGCTGCCAATTTGGCAAATTTCAAAAGGGAAAGAACCATTATAGTTAATACAAAAACACATACAACATGCAACATAATACATTGTAAATATTCCATTTACCTGTCCAAAATGCCCCTCCAGTGATGCCCCGGTCTTCATCCAGTCGTCGCAGGCAGGGCCCTTCCCAAAAATATCCCAACGTTCTAAAAAAATTAAAAATTAACTGAGCTCCTCCCTTGAGGAGCTCCCTGACGAAAATGGAGTACCCCACGCATGCTTCGCTCAAAAAATGGCAAAAAAGAAATGGTGCCTTCTGATTGGCTGAAATCGTTGTCAATCATATATCAGCCAATCAGAAGGTGCACATGCGTGAGCCAATCAAAATGGGATACACCCCTATATCCCATTCTGATTGGTTGATGTAACTGTCAATCATATTTAATCCAATCAGAAGGCGCTATTGTTTTCAGCCAATCACAACTGCTTTTTTAAGCATATAAAAGAACACTTTTTAAACATCACAAAAGTCGATTTTTGCATGAAAATATAAAGTAAAACCTGTTGAAGTTTTACACAAATAACAGCAAATGCAGAGAGCATAATTTAGTCTGCTCTGAGGACAAGCCAACAGTTAAACTTCTGAATGTTTTTTTTTTACTCTGAGACCTTTATTGAAAAAAGAAAAAACACTGTGACTCATTATCAAATACCCTCATTCTGAGGCAACAGTTCCACATCTCTTTAATTTAAATAAGTGCATAAAATATTTGACACCATAAATAATCACCTAATCCAGTTTCATTAAAAAGTCCGACCCTTGTCTAGCTGCACATTTTTATGAGACACTATGCTGGTGAAACTGTCTAATTCAAGGGTAACTTAATCACACGCACGTAAAAACTCACTGTGCCAGTAATAAAGATGGCCACCGCACTCATGCTGCAAACTACGCCTGAAACAATATTGCTGCTGCAACTATTCAACACACAAGCAGTAAAACAGGACACACCTGCTTCATTATGCAGCGTTCGCGACATTATTCTTGTTAAAAAATTGGGATCTATCCTGTTATGTTGTTGAGGGCACCCTGACCTTTGCGCTCAGCTGAATAGTGCACCATCATCAGGGCTCAGAGAACTACTCTCTGATGACGCTCCAGCCTGCATCCCAGCCTGCTTGGCAAGGTAAGGGGCTGACAGTACACACTACTCTATACATACAGTACACACTGCTCTACATATACATTACAGTACACTCTACAAGTTACAGAGTGCCCAGGGACACCCAAAATACCCAGGTACACCCAAAATCACCAGGGACTGTATGTGTAACTTGTAGTGTGTACGGTATATGTAGAGCAGTGTGTACTGTATGTATAGAGTAGTGTGTATTGTACATACAGAGCCTTGTGTACTGTCAGGCCCATACCTTGCCAAGTAGGCTGGGATACAGGCTGGAGCGCAGAGCGTCATTAGAGCGCAGTTCTCTGCGTCCTAATGACGCTGCGGAATTCAGCTGCGCGCAAAGGACGCAGAACCGCCTCCAACCACTAGATGGCGCTGCTGATATGTGAGAGAAGTTCTAAACTTATAATGTTAGCCTAACCCTCGAACTAACCCTAACCCTCACCCCAACCCTAACCCTAACAGTTTACCTAAGCCTTGACTCTATGATAAAGCACCGGAATATCAGCAGCGCCATCTAGCGGATGCTCACCGCCACTGCTGCTGCCTTGTGCTGCGCTAACATTAACATATATTCAGAAGAAAAGTATATACAATGTCAGATTCCTTTAACATTATCAAGTATATCCAGATTTAATTTAAGAGAACAGAGTAATAAGTGGATTCTGGCAGATTAATGATAATGACAAAATCATTTTAGAAAGTAAAAAAACAACCTTTATTTGATTAACTGTTACAGGTAGCTATATTTATTATTATAGGCTATCCATCCAGCTTAAAGGATCACTCTAATGCCCTAGCAAGCGGAACTAGTTATTTTATTTATGCATTGATTATCACTAAAATTCATAATTTACAATAGCATTTTCTAAGATTAGTGTATCTGCCTCCAGCTAGGTGTTTGGGACCTATCCTCTTATGATAGCGCAGCACAAGGCAGCAGCAGTGGTGGTGAGCATGCGCTAGATGGCGCTGCCGATATTCCGGTGCTATATCATAGAGTCAAGGCTTAGGTAAACTGTTAGGGTTAGGGTGAGGGTTAGTTCAAAGGTTAGTCTAACATTATAAGCTTAGAACTTCTCTCACATGTCGGCAGCGCTGCAAAATATCGGCAGCACCATCTAGCAGTTGGAGGCCGCACTGCAGCGGCAGGCCTGTCCCGACACCAGGATAGATCCGGTGTTTGTCTCCAATCTGATATTGGGTTGATAACTGTCTGAGAGACAAATTAGATTTGGTAACTGAATAAACAATCGATGATAGACTACCCCACCACAAAAGCTCTATGCCAATGGAATCCTTTTTAGCACAACAAGGGCCTCATTCAAATGCGATTTGGCCAATTGAATAGGTCTCTATATAAGCACATAGAATATTTTTTTATGTATTTTTTTACTTCTGTAAAAATAATATGCTGTGCGCTTATATAGAGCCCTATTCAATTGACCAAATTGCAATTGAATAAGGCCCCAAGTCTCCAGTCAATGGAGATCCCCATATAGTGGGTGGAGACCAGCAGCTGAATATAAATTTTGACATTAGAATTATTGAATTTTGCTTTTTTAAATAATTGAATATAAATGTTATACATGATCAATAGCTAATTAAAACATCTACCTCATGTCTATAGGGCACAATAGTGACCTTGGAGACAAACTAAGTTACAATAAATTGTATTTTAAGCTTGTGCACCCTTCTAACTTTCAAAGAAAGTAATTGAAACTTTGTTTAACCTATCAAGGTAAACAAAAGCGCATCTAATCGGCTTTAGTGTTACTTTGGAGGACAAAATTAAAAAATTGTAGGGTGATACTCCAAAACAACTCAGCTTCATTTTGAATTCATATTCATTTGGAAATGGAATTTTGAGCTGTCAGTCAAAATTTACATTTATATATTTTGTTAATGAGACAGCGTGCTATTAATTATTGATAAGCCACTGAGGCATTAGGTCCATAAGGACCTTCGGCGCTCTCCACGCGTGTCCTTTGGCTCTTTTTATTTTCCCACAGCATATAATGTCCAGTTGGACTGTTGCTGGCATGAGGAGATAGTGTTATGAATGTCCCAACTGTGCATTAGGAATAGGCTGCGTGCACGAGGGCAAACCATTGGTTTATGTCTATAAATCGCTACTGTAGATGCGTAATGTTGTTAGTGGCAAGTTAGGATTGTAAAATAGCTTTGTTTGTCTATGTGCTATGCGGTTCGGGGCCGTCCTTTGTAATAGTGTATTTTGTACCTTGTAGGTTCCTGTGTGAAAGTGGTACGCGGATTATTTTATTTTTTTTTCGCCATTTTTTTTTCTCGCTTAAAACGATTTTCAAGTGCCGAAACTCGCCAATATGGACTTAAATTCTCGTTCCACATCATTCCCAGACGTCCTGGCTGTTACCCCGTGACGTGTTTGTTGTATTTTTTTTGTGTGTGTGTCGTGTTTTTTGCTTTGTGCGGTTTGGTCGTTAACTTTGTATTTTTCCTATTTCTATTTCTAAGTCCCGCATCTTGCCTTTTTTTTATTTTTTTAAGTCCAGTGTTCGTCAAGTGCTTGCAACCTAAGGCGATCCTGTGTTTCCTAAGTGTTTCATTGCCTCCACTGCTCGCCTCTCTTGCCTGGAGACAGAGGGGGGGGGGGGCAGACACAGGGGAGTGAGAGGGGGGAACAGACACAGGGGAGGGAGAGGGGGAAAAGAGACACAGAGGAGGGATAGGGGGAAAGAGACACAGGGGAGGGAGAGGGGGAAAAGAGACACAAGGGAGGGAGAGGGGGAAAGGAGACACAGGGGTGGGAGAGGGGGAAAGAAACACAGGGGAGGGAGGAGAGACACAGGGGAGGGAGAGATATGGAGAGACAGGGGAGGGAGAAGGGGGGAGTGACACAGGGAGGGAGTGAGGGGAGAGGTATAGGGGAGGGAGAGGGGTAAGAGACACAGGGGAGTGAGGGGGAAGAAACACGGGGAGGGAGAGGGGGGCAGACCCAGGGGAGGGAGAAGGGGGAAAGAGGCACATGGGAGGGAGAGGAGGGAAGAGACACGAGGGAGAGCGGGGAAAGAGACACAGGGGAGGGAGAGGGAGAAAGGAGAGGGAGAGGGGAAAGAAGGCACAGGAGGGAGAAGGGGGAAAGGAGACACAAGGGATGGAGAGGGGGGAAGGAGACATGGAAGGGAGAGCGGGAAAGAGACACAGGGGAGGGAGAGGGGAAAAGGGGGGGGATGAGGCACAGGAGATGGTAGGTGGAAAGGATACACAAGGGAGGGAGAGGGGGGAAAAGGAGAGAGAGGGGAGAAAGGAGGCATAGGGGAGGGAGAGGGGGAAGGAGACACAGGAGAGAGAGAGGGGGAAAGAGATGGGAGGGGGATAAACACAGGGGAGGGAGAGGGTGGAAGAGACATGGAGGAAGTGAGGGGAAAGAGACACAGGGGAGAGAGAGGAGGGGAAGAGACACAGGGGAGGGAGAGGAGGGGAAGAGACACAGGGGGGATTTAGAAAACTCTATAATGCCGTCATTTTTGACGGGCAAGTCACTAGTGTGTATATATATATATATATATATATTTAAGATATTCTATTTTTAAAAGATTGATTTTTCGAATCTGGTGTTTTGAAAAGTGAACTAACACCAAATCCGGAAACCATAACTCTTTTGATGATGAGCTTTATGAAGCAGACCTTATACACTGATATTTGCAATCCATTTTATTAAAAATTCAATAAATGAAAATCAAATTTTTCTATAACAATGTGTGAATGTGTGATGAAAAACATAGAATGTGTCAAACGAGCTCAGCACAGAGAAAAAAGGATCACCAGTGAAATTATTAACTTTATTTTTCATGAAAATATAATTTTGTAATAAATAATACATTGTGTATGATACTAAATGTGTATCTATAGTTGCTATTTAAGAACATTACAGTCTTTCTATTTTGCTTTTTTCCTTTTTTTTTTCCTCTTGTAATTTACCAATTTCAAAAGCTGAAGTATAAAAAAATAACTTGTTGAAAATTATTTTATATGTTTAAAAATATTTGATAGTTCAATCTTTTTACCATGCTGAAGAAATATTCTTCCCCAATTTCATCTGTTTAAATTGTAGAAAACTGTATAAAAGAATTTTGTTATTTGGCATATGTCACTTTGTGCGAACATCCAAAAACCCAACAACGATGCTGTTGATTAAAAGCGCCTGACTAACAGACGTACCTAGATAAACAAAAAACAAACAGGTGTGGAATAAAACATTAATAAACACACTACATAAATATAAATAAAAAGTAGTAAATGTAATAAAAAGAGCAAAGGATCCCATTATGGATATTAAATCCTGTTATGGATATTTATCCATTAATACTCAGTCCCTACAGCTCTGAATTTTCCAGTCTGGGCACCAAGCTGTATTAACAGGCTAAATATCCATAATTAATTAATAATTCTACTTTTTAATCTACATCTGTGCACTGTTTGTTTTTGTTTATATAATCTGACATATACCTTTCATTGTACATTTGTTTACTGCATCACTTTCTAAATATGTGTAAACACATCTTTACCAAGAAACTGAAATCACACAGACCGCACACCTTACAAGAAACTCAATTAGACTTTATGTAAAGTACAATATCCTACTAGGAGTCTAATTAGATATGCTACATTTAGAATCACACATTTACCATTTACAATCCTTAAAATCCCCCTGTGCCGCAGGACAAGTGCAGCAAATGAGGGATTAAAGATTACAATTAACAAATAATGAAAAGAAAGGAAAAAATAAGTTACCTGCAAAACTACCCTTCAGTATAGTGCTAGAGGCGCAGGCTTAAATAGCTAATAGGCAGAAGGAAAGTAATGTATAGCACCTGTTTCATTAAGAGATAATTTAGGAGATGATAGACTAAATTCACTAAGGTTTGCTGTGAAAGTTTGTGTTTATTCGCTGTGGATTGCTTTATTACTATGAGAATGTTTTTGACATAGAATACGGGATAACCAGCCAATGGCCACAAATACAGACAAAAAGGCTGCAGCTCGTGACCTTAGCAAGGCCCAGTTGGTATGTGCACATAAGGGTTTATACACAATCACCTATTAAAATGTAATGATTAGACACAGACAACTTCTTTAATAATACCCAACAAGTGCTTTAAAACAATATACAAGATAATACCTCCAATTTCCATTACTCCTCCTTATTTTTTTTTTTTTTTTAAATGTATTATTAATATTTTTATTTATTTATTTATTTATTTTTCTTTTTTTTTTTCTTTACTTTTTTAATTTTTTTTATTAAGCAACATATACATAACTTTAAACAACAACACTTTAGGATGTGTGGGTGGGTATCTTTACACATGGCTAGCTGGGGGTAATGGAGCCAAACTCCTACAACTGACTCCCCTCCCCCAGCTAGCCACCTCCTACCCATACCAGGGCCTACCCAGTCAAGTGGCCCCCCTGGCTTTGTCTACGGGGCCCTTCATCTACTAAAGAAATAATCATGACATGTCTAATAAAATAAAACAATAGGGGCGTGTAGAGTGAATAGGGGCGCGTAGAGACACAAGAGTGAAACCATAACTGAGCTTCTTGTTGCTCCAAACATCTGTGGACAAACACCCCCCGCCAGCTTGGAGCTGTGACGAACTTGAATTAAAATGTTCCTATTCGTATGTTATCATCATATATGACACTAAAAGAGAGGGGGAAGAGAGGGATATAATATTATCACATATCACATATATAGTTGTCAGCAGTGCGGGTTGGCAAAAGTTATTGCCAAAGGCGCTCCTTGCGCTGCTTCATGAGCGCCATAGGCGCTCATCCGTACGACGGGCCTTACACAGCAAAATTACAGACTTAGCATCCACAAAAACGAGCCGCGGGACTTAGAAAAAAAAACATTACAAGCTCGCAAAAATACAACCTTAGCGCCCGAAACCTGCGCACATGAAAACATTAAAAACACAATAAATACACACAACAAACACATAAAAAGCTTACCCACAGCAAGGAGGGGGAGGGGGGGAGCGGGCATCCAGAACCTCTGAAAGTGAAGTTACACCTCAATTTAAGTAGAAATTCAAGAGTTTAGACACACGAAAATCCCCTAAGCGAGAGAAAAAATGGCCGCCGAAAAAAACGAAAACGAGGCTACAGGACCCTAAACACGCAAAACACCACGAAACACATACATATTTTCCCAAAAAGCCATACGAGGTCCAAGAACGAGGATGCAAAATCATCCACAGCCGCGTAACGCACATTAGGCGCCATTTTACAACACTAACTTACATAATGCGGAAGTACACAGCTACCCTAACGGCTTTCCCTCGCGCACGCAGCCTATTTACACTACACACTGAACACATTGCTGACACTTACACTTCAGCTCCACAACAGTGCAAACCGACATTGGATGCTGCAGGAACATCAAAACAGATTGTCAGCTCTTCAGCACAATGCTTCCTGCATATATTACTTCCAAATAAGTATATTCATTTATTAATTATTTAATTAGCATACAAAAATACATATACACAGCGCAAAAAGCAGATCACCACCGACCAAACAATAACAGCAAAATCGCCTATCACAAAAATAAATTCAACAACCAACAGCCTCGCAATGATTGGCAAAGGCGCTCATTGCGAGCCATGCGATGAGCGCTGAAGGCGCTCAGAGCGAGGCTCGCAATGAGCGCCGAAGGATCTCGGACCACCAACAAAATTAATGTCTGGCCCAAACAGCATTACCTGCCTTACAATTTGATTGCCCCTTCATTTTTGACGGGCAAGTCGCTAGTATATATATGTATTCTAAAAAGAAAAAAAAACAAATCTAATGGATTCACCACTCACATTCCTGGGCCCTCATTCAATTGTAATTTGGCCAATTGAATAGGGCTCTAAATAAGCACATAACATATTTTTTTAAAGAAGTTTTTAGTTAGTAAACATCTATCCAAAAGCAAGGTTTTCACTAACTAAAAACTTCTGTAAAAAAATTATGCTATGTGCTTATTTAGAGGCCTATTCAATTGGCCAAATCTCAATTGAATGAGGGCCCTGGAGTCTAAGGGCCCTATTCTATTGCAAAATTCGTCAATTTATACACATTTTAAATTACTCTTCATATTGCTACATATTCAGCAAATATTACTTATTGGCAGTAATGAATTCTTAAGTCAATAGAATGCATATAAACATTCCTAAAAAAAACACCCAAAGACAAATTTAAGAGTTCAAGGCATTTGCAAGTAGCTAATAGAATAAGGCTATGAGTGAGTATATTTTTATGTACTAATCCAAATATTGGCCATATTTTTCATTATTTGAGGTTAGGGTAAAACAATATCTCTTTAATATTGAGATTTGTTACAGGATTTTTGTTGTTACCACCAAGGTGAAAGTGTGGGCATAAAACTTTCCTCTCACTGCACTTTTCACTGTATTTCCCAGGTTCTCTGCCTCCAATTCCCATTTCTCTACGAATAGCTGTGATCTATCACTCGCCTGGATCACCTCTCAATTTCTGGATTACTTTGCCACCTGGTTCCCTCACTTTCACTCCTCCAACATACCTTAACTCATTCTTGGCGATTTCAACATAGCCACTGACACATCCAACCCAACAACCATAAAATGACTTGCACTTATATCTTCCCTTGGCCTCTCACAATGGACAGATTCCCCAACTCACAGAGTTAAATCTCTGCACTATCTCCAACCTTGTCTAATCCCCATTCCCTCTATCTGACCACCACCACCCAACTTGCAACCGCACCTCTCTTTCCACTCACCACTATTCTTCAATCCTTCTGCCCATAACCCGCAGGAACCTGCAAGCAATTAACCCACAACAACTTTCCAATGTGTTACAACCCCTTCTCAGCCCCCTCATCTGCCCTGACATTGTCACTTCTAGGTTTAACATGACACTCTTGCCCCCATAACCTCAAGCAGATGCCCTCGCTCTCATCCAAAACTATGGCACACTACACAAACATGCTATATACAGAGGTGCTCCTACACTGCAGAATGACGAAAACTTGCTCTTCAGCAGACTTTCTCCACTACAAGTTTATCTTGCACCCCTACTTCTCTGGCCTCAATCTTGATTAACAACACTACTTTTCATGGTTAATATCAAATCTTTCTACCAACCCCAAATGTTTGTTTGCTACATTCAACACCTTCCTCTGCCCACCCCCACCTCCTGCCCCTTCCTGTCTCGCAGCTGAAGACTTTGCCAGCCACTTTAAATATAACATTGAAAACATCTGAAATGTACTCCCCTCCCAGCATGGCCCTAACGCACCCTCTTCTCAACAAACAGACAACAACCAGCCTTTAACCTTCCCCTATTGCTCCTCCACTATAGATTCCTTTGACCCTATACCTGAGGATGAAGTATCTACTTTACTATCAACCTCTCACCTTATAACTTGTCCACATGATACTATTCCATCACACGAATCCCTCCCCTCTCTACCACACTTATCCCAGCTCTCACACATCTATCCAACCTTTCCCTAAACACTGGCAAGTTTCCATTCTCTTTTAAACATGCTATAATTACATCCATTCTTAGGAAACCCTCATCTGATACATCTTTTGCTTCCAACTATTGCCCTATATCTCTACTTACCCTGGCTTCCAAACTGCTTGAATGGCTCGCCTTATCCAATTTATTTATTTCTATTCCCTTGCAATCTGGCTTCCGGGCCCAAAACAGCCATTCCAAAAGTCACCAATAACTTGCTAACCACCAAGTCAAAGGGTAACTTCTCAATTCTAATTCTTCTGGACTTCTCTGATGCCTTCGATACAGTTGACCACCCTCTTGTAATCCAAACTCTCTGCTCTCTTGGCATCTGTGACACAGCTCTCTCATGGTTCACATACTACCTAGAAGATCATACATTTGGTGTCTGCTTCTCTGTCACCTCTTCTTCACCTCACCTTATGTCCGTTGGCTTATCCCAAGGTTCAGTACTAGGCCCCCTCCTCTTCTCCATCTATATATCCTCCCATGGTACCCTAATAATCTTTGGGATTTTAGTATCATCTCTACGCTGATGACACTCAAATCTACTTCTCAGCAACAGATCTATCCCCCTCTCCTCTAGCTCAAGTTGCCAAGTGCCTCTCTAGCATATCTTCCTGGATGTCTACTTATCAACTCAAACTCAACATGTCAAAGACTGAACTCCTTATCTTCCAACCCTCTACTACAGCTTTCACGCCTCCAATATCTCTCACTATTGACAATTTCATCATCACTCCCACCTCTGAAGCCCGTTGTCTTGAGGTTCTACTGGACCCTGCCCTCTCTTTTATTCCACACGTACAATGAATAACAAGATTGTGTCAATTTCACATAAAAAACATCTCCAACATACATTACTATCTTACACAAGACACCGTTAAAATTCTAATACATTCTCTCACCATATCTCGACTTGACTACTGCAATTCCCTTGTTGCTGGCCTACCCATCATCCGCTTATCACCACTCCAATCTATAATGAACGCCTCTGCTAGACTCATCAACCATACTAAACACCTTGCATCTCCTCTCTGTCAATCCCATAAACTCCAGAATCAAATTAAAAATTATGACCCTAACATATAATGCCCTAAACAACAGTGCACCTCCTTATATCTCTGCTCTTGTTTCAAGATACTCTTCCAACCACCCTCTTCGTTCTGCTAATGATCTTCTTCTTTTCTCCTCTCGTATCACTTCCTCTTACTCCCGCCTTCAAGACTTTTCTCTGTTTAAAAAAGCTTATAAGCTTCAGCCTTAATATGCACAACTGAACACTCCTGTAATGATATAGGAATCACAAGGTTGTGGAGACCAGCAGCCTAGGTCAGTAATGATCCAATTCAGCAACTTGTAGGTGAAACAGGAACAAGGTTTATTGAAGTGATCAGGAACCACACAATAATCTGGCAAGGATACAGAGACAGGAAGTGCCTTATATAGGCCAAGAACCAGACAGCTGACCAGACACAGCTAAAGAGAGTTGTCACTGATTGCATTGCTTTTAGAGTCAAGGTATCAGATCTAAGGCAAATCTGCAAGAGGCAGGCTGGTGTACCGGTAGGGAAGAGGTTTAGCAACATGCAAACCAGGGTTCGAATCCCAGCAGAGTCAATTCCTTACAACTCCACAGCTTTATATCACTTACAAACTCAGACACACTAAATAAATTTACATTCATGCTCACATAAATTGCTTATATTTGCATTCCCACTCATGTACACTACTTATAATTATATTCACATTCATATATACTACTTATAATTTTGTTCACACTCATATAAACTGCTTATTATTGATTTCAAACTTGCTTACCCTACTTAAAATCGCATTCATACTCACATACATTGCTTATAATTGTATTCCCACTCATGTAGACTAATTCTAATTATATTCACACTCTTATATACTACTTATAATTGATTCATACTCATGTACATTGCTTATTACTGCATTAACACCCACATATAATGCTTATAATTACATTCACATGCACTGCTTATAACTGCATTCAGACTCACGTTCACTGCTACTCAGAATGGAAGGCCCCAATGCAAAATAATTTGTGCTCTTCTTGATTTCAACTGCTCCATACAAGGGGCCTTATTCAGTTGAGCAATTGTTGGTTACTGGAACCTATAATGTAGCCGTAAACTAATTTGCTATTCAATTGGCGTCTTTTAGCTACCCGTAAACGATTTGCGGGTTACAGGCCGGTGGTTGTCAAAATCGTAAATCCGACCCATCTAAGCCTTTAATCTTTCAAGCCCGTAAATGTTACAATCGCAAATTGCTATTCAATTGCTTCAATTCTGTAAGCCCGCAAATGTTTTCACACCAGTAAATAGCAAATATAGAAGAAAATACTATGAGTACCAGATAGGACTCGGAAGGGGGTTAAACACCTGATCGTAGCACTGTAAATGCAAATAAAAAAATCAATGCTGCACTTTAAAAAGATGGGGGAAGCAATAAAAGACATTAGAATTAATCGCACAACAGTCCCAAGTTCGCAAATTTGCAATAAAAAAATATTTTTTTCACGGTTAATTTCCGTGTTATATCTATCTCAGGAATCAAGGAGTTAATACATATCAGGCCACCCACATGGACTAGAACATTTCCTTCATTCATTTTTCTTATTTTGTACATTGCCAGATTGCGAGTCCGATCGCATATCGGATTTCTAAATGCTAATTGATTGAAGTTTACCTCCATGTTTTAATGATGTCATGATGATGTTCTCATTTACTGTTGGCTGTTTTTAAAACGCTTAATTGATCATGATCACGCTCTGAAATGCTACTTACCATGGCATGGTTTATGTTTTCGGTCAGGTAGTTGGCTTGATCAATTGAATCGCTCTGTAACTGTTGCAAAATCATCTGATTTGCAAGGAATTTTTCTGGGAGTCTTTGTAAGAGTTATTTTTACATTCATTACTATTTTGCATGACATTAAATATATATAATGTTTATCTAAAAAATAAACATGTAAAGTATGTGTATATATATATATATATATATATATATATATATATATATATATATATATATATATATATATATATATATGTGTGTGTGTGTAACTCAGTTGTGCCATTGATGCACTGAGTGCTCATCATCTTTACGTCTATATGACATTCTCACTCTCAAAGCTGAAGTCCTGACAGTATTATTTACTTATATATCCCCTGAGATTCCCCTGTAACCTCAGTGTTTATGGCCTTTGATCAACATCTTGAGATTTTCACAGAACTTAATCATTGACAGCCCAGGTTCTCTTTGACCTATTATACTGTTCTTATGTGATAACAAAAAATACAGCATGTGTCCATCACCTCTGCAAACACAACATTTTCCTATTGTGGTATGTTCCCATTTATTTAAATAGCATGGCAATATCTCTCTTAGTAATAATGTCTCCAAATACAACTGCAAAATAATTGTATTCAATAGACAATAGGTTATTTGGGCAATCTAATAAAATCCACGCTGCAGATTTGATAGTCTATACACAGTGCAGAAGGGGGCCTGTCTCACCCTGTGCCAAGCAGTGCATGATAAATCTTATCCTTATCTGAAAGTAACAGTTGTGCCATCACTATTATTTGGTATTAAGTATCAGAGAGGGAATAAGCTGGTTCCCACTGGCAGCCAGTTCTGTTGATTGCAACAAATCCTGCTGGGAAGGAAGAAATATTGCCAGATCTTTAGAGCAACTTCCAAACCCAAATAAGGTTCCAAATGGCTTAATTTTCAATTTCTTCTCTTTTGACTGAAGGCTTAATTCTTTTTTTATATTCAATCAAAAATGCAAAAAAAACAAACAATTAGTACAGGAAAATCAGCTTTTATGCAGAACTAATAAATAGGATGGAGGCCAGCTTGGCATGATTAGAGGAAATAAAGGGCCCACCAAAGGATATCTACAGATTTAGTGTCCTTGCTAACTTATTCATACAAACAAATAGGATTGTATAAGTATGAAGAAGTGAAAAACAATAGATATCTGGTTCCAAGTTAATTTGCTTTCTAACGAGCTATTTCTACATATTGTATATACCGAGTCACATTTAATGATAAGGGATGCAGACTGCTAAATAGCAATAACTTCATGATTCTACTAGTAAACATTATTCTTTATGCGGACACAAAGAGACTGTGTGTAAGAGATCTTGTTTATGGAAGTTCCTTTAAAACAGTGGAGTTTACTGACCCAAGCACGACCAAGGTTATATGTTACCCTATAATAACAAGACCCAGACAATGTGCTGGATTAAAACATGACACAGTGTTTATTTATAAACCCAATAATAACCATAAACAATAAATATAAATAAATAAATAAACAACTTAGGGAGGAGCCAGGCCAGAGACAGTACCCCCTACGCCCTGAACCCAACATCAAGAGCCTGCTTTGTTAGTACAGCCGTACCACCGTAGGCTAGGGACTCACCGACTTCACCACTGGCCCAGCGACTCACCTCACCATCTGCTGCTGGGACAACATTTAAACATCATCAAAACATCAACCATAAACTCCTAACACAATTTAAACTAGCAATATCTCCCTGTCCTTTCTTCCACTGGGATGAGCGGGATGGCACTTCATTCGTGGCTAGCTGGGTGCACCATTCTGCCCCAGCCTATATTTAAAGCCCCCCCCCCCCCCCCAGCTAGCCACTTCCTTTGTCATCTCCCCACTCTTGTCGGTTCAAGGGGCTCCTCACTCCAACCGAAGTGACCTGGGAGGTGCACATAGCCCTCCATTCCAGTACTCAAAACATACCAAAAGACCACATTTTAAGACTATCCCTGGATGAGCATACCGTATATACTCGAGTATAAGCCGACCCGAGTATAAGCCGAGACACCTATTTTACCACAAAATACTGGGAAAAATGAGTGACTCGAGTATCAGTCGAGGGTGGGAAATGTGCTGCCCCCTGTGTCCCTCTTGTGCCCTCTGTGTCCCCCTCTTGTGTTGGCACCCGGTATATGCTAATGACGTGACGTCAAAAGCGCGCCACGTCATTAGCATTGGCCGGGTCAAGACGCCGGAAGGAGCGAAGGCGGGAGCAGAAGCTGCACATGGAGGTAAGTGAGGGAAAAGGGAGAGGGGGAGGTATTAAGAGGGGTAAAGTGAGGAGTGGGGTTTAGAATGAGGAGGGGGGAAAGAGACACAGGGGGGTTAGAGAGACACGTGGGGGTTAGAGAGACACGGGGGGGTTAGAGAGACACAGGGGGTTAGAGAGACACGGGGGGGGGAGTGACTCGAGTATAAGCAGAGGGGGCCCTTTTTAGCCTTAAAAAAAGGGCTGAAAAACTCAGCTTATATTCGAGTATATACAGTAATTCGTTTAAAACCCATCCACATGGCCAGAAAATAAAAGGACACTGTAGTCTAATATTTAGTCTAGAAGAAGATATGTGTAATTAAACTAATTGTCCGCATTGTCTCCAGCATAGCCAGGGGATATTGGGGTAAATGTTATGTGGGTGTTCAGGTACCCAGTACCAATCACCTTATTAGGATTTTGTATCCATTTCTTTAGTTCTGGTAGCATTGTATTTCGGATAATTAATAGTTGGAACAAGGTTTATATGCAATTATTCTTTAGGGTGTAGTTGTTTTCTCCCACTACACCATGAATGTCCAAAATACTTAAAGGACCATTGTAGTTTGGAAAAAACTTCAGTATGTCGGAAACTAATAGTATTAGTAGCTATATCAAACTGACAGGCTTACTTGTGTCTGATAGATTCTTCCACACTTCCAGCTTGGAGCTCAAAAGTCTGTGTCCTGATAATTATTATTATCTTTTCAGGAGTGGAAAGAGGCAGAGGAAGTAAGAAGATGGATTTAATGACTTATTGGTTGATGCAGATACACCTTCAGCCTTCATTCAGTCATACTTCCAAAGATGTGCATATGCTCTGTACAACTTAATAGTTTTTCATACACAACACACATTTCGGTAATGTTTAAAAAATGCTCCTAAATACATGAAATAATTGTGTTTCATGTCCCTTTCCAGCTTGCTGTAAAATACCATAGTAATGCTTATAAATAATGCTGTATTTGAATTAGCTATTAAAAAAAGTCTGAGAGCTTACCTGAGCTTTTACTGGTACCTACAATAAGTGGGGAACGAACCCTAGTGATTAATTGACTGCATGGGACCTTCAAGTCCCAGAAAAGGGAAGGGGTACACACACAATGCAAGCAAATGGCAGTTGAAAGAGCTAACATGATCCAAAGGTATATCGTTGGTAACTTACTGAAGCACCCCTATAGGGGGTTTCACCCACCCTAATGTCAGCTTTAAAAAATAGCAGAAGTAGTCATCCTCTACATACTTTTGATCTTCTTATATCTATCCATCCTTTAGGTTTTCTCTTTGCAATAATATTCTTCTAAAAGCGTTGCTTTACTCATTATTCAAATCATCTCTTCTGCTTGGGCCATGGTACATGTGCTAAAATTCTTAGTCTGCTCCTGTTTGGTTTCATATATTTTTGTTTATTCCTGTGACTGTGTGTTTTTATTTTGTATATACTATCATACTTGTTTTCTAAATGCCTGTTACCTCTCAAGAGAACCAGATTTGTTTTACTGTTTTGAATATACCTAATGCAATGTTTAATTGAATATAAAATAGTTTTAGACTCCTCCACTTTTCACGAGTTTTTATCTATTTTATTTGTGTGGTTAGGAACAGCCTTTACTTGTAAGTCTTTGCCCAGAGAAATATCTAGCACTATCCATTTGTCCTTTCTCAAACCATATTAAAACAAATAGACACTACTGGAAATATGAACTACTTGTCTAGGTAGAGATATGTCTCAGGGATATTGCAAAGGTAGAAAGAAGATGTTTATAAAAATACAGAATTCCGTCATCATTGGTACAATGGGCAGAAGTTAGGATATCATTCTAGAGGGTTCACTGTGGGTGGCACACAATAAAAGAGATCCCTTTCCTTAGAGAAATTGGTAAAGGACTCATCTATAGTTACATGATAGTAGTTCTAACAATAGTGTCTTTTATTTGAGTCTCGTGACATCAGCAAAAATATTTTCATAGTGGAGAATGTGGAAAATACTTGATAAACTAGCACTGCATGTTCTTATTTTTCTGGAGTTCAATTCTTTTGGAGGGAGGTTTGCTTCTCAAATTCCCCTCTCACAAGCTACATATCCCTTTACCATATAAAGTCCAAGGAATTGTGTTGTCAGCAGTCCTATTATGCTTTGAAGGAGGTTAATTCTTACACTTAGGATTTTTTAAAATGGTTTCTTCTAGTATACCCTAGATATTTACTGAGATTGATTAAGCTACAGGCGTCTAATATTTGTTGAGAGCCAAAGATATTGGGCTCCAAAGGTGCATTAACAGTCACAGAAACACAAGGATACGCCATTTTCACACCGATGTATCCACGGCTCCAACTATTATGGTGTTTTCCATTTGTTCCAAACATTTTGGAGTGGAAACAGTGTGACATATAGCTCCTCCCATTAATGTGTTACATGTCTGATGTCACTTCTTATTCAATCTAAACCCAACACACAGTGAAACTAGAAAAAAATACAAAATCAAGGGGCAAAATAGAAAATGTGTTTTCTCTTCATCATCACTTTCATACCCTAACTACAAGTATCAAATGTTTCTCAGTTACTTGACATTTTTTATTACTTAATGTGAATATCAATTTCTAGTAGTTAAAGATACTGGAAAATATTGTTTTATTCTTTTATTGTTCTGGAAAACTCTGACTGTAAAAAGCAAAGTCGTTAACAGTTTTACAAAAATTACCTCTCAGTTTTCCATCTTGAATTTCCATCAAAAATATAATATACATGAACTGCAGAAAACAGTGACAGTCTCCACAGATGTTCATTACGTTTAGCATTGATTTTCCCTAGTGCTAAGAATATTTTTATTCCCTACAATAAAAAGAAGTACATTTTAAAAATACATTCCATGAGTGGTAATTTGATCACGAGATTGAAAAGGTCATTTTCTTTACTACATCTTTCCCAGGCTTCCTCCTGTCCTTATGAAAAAAAAATGACTGGAGGAAATTCAAATGGAAAGTAATGTAGAAGAGTTTATGACATTGTACACCGGGAATTACACCTGTAAATAAATGAACAGAAACATATTATACAACCAGAATTTCCAACCAAGGGAGCACTGGAGCTACTGCTAGTTCTCAAGATGTTGTTCAGTAGCTTCCTTCCCACTAATCATTTAGAAAAAGCCATCACTGTGGTGAGTTTCAGCCACTATATTGTTTATTCAGGCGTGGCCAACAAGGGAAAGGTCTAGAGCAACACATTTTAGTAGGCATGGGTGGTGCACATGTACATAAATGTCTATAAGCAGTGACATTTTTAAGTCTTTTTTCTTAAATACTATACATACACAAATACACAAAGAGGAGTATTTGGAGACTGGATGTGAGATGTAGGAGGATGCAGTATTGTTGATGACTTTCTAGGTGAGGGCCAGTGGATTTGCAGAGTGGAGCAGCAGATGAGATGAGACTGTTGAGATAGATGATCATCACAGATGCTTTTAAAAATGACTAATGAGGAGAGCCTAGCAAGCGGAAGGCCAGTTAGGGATGAGTTACAGTAGATGATTATTATTATTATTATTATTCCTTTTTTTGTAACACCCCTAGATATTCTGTAGCACTAGACAGTGATTAAGCATAATGCAAAACAATTTTAACACATTGCAAAATAATGGTTATTTCCCCTATATATTTACCTGATGATGTCAGATGGTGTCTCCACTCACTCTCGCTGTTTCCTTTCAAACTGAGGTTTCCATCTCATGTCAGTATTGCTTCAGACTTGATAAAGAGATGTCAACCTCTCGTAAGCTTGTCAATATAAATAAGGATTTTGTCCAATACAAAAGATATTATAATATACAAAAATACCCTATATACAGTATATGTACATTAATAATTACTATTACTAATATATAAATATATATATATATATACGCTATACTTTTTGAGCAGTACAACTAGTTGATTTGTTTTTTAATGACGATAAGAGCAACAATAATAGTAATTACCCCTCCAATATTATGAGAAAAGGAGCATTTAAACATTGTACATTTCTACTTACAGTTTTATTGTGTTTTTTCATTTGGAAAAAAGAAAGTTATGTCAGTTGAAACTGACTTTGCAGCAGTCTGACATTGGTAGTGTGAAGCAGTGTGGCAGTGGATGCGACGTTACCTTAAAGGGACATGGAAAGAATTTAGGGATATGTTAGAGAAATACTCAATGAATTTTTTCATTATATTAACAATAGGAAATTGTCCGTCAAAAATGATGGGAATAACAATTTAAGCCTGGCAATGTTGTTTGCCACCCAATGTGAGCACCTCCGGCACTCCTTGCGAGCCCAGCGCTGAGCACCTTCATCTCTCCTCCATTCTGCTTCCTACGTTGTGTTTCGCCCCCTCTCCCTCTCTTGTGTCTCATTTCCCTCCTCTCCCCCCCTCTGTTGTTTCTCATTTCCCCTTCCTCTCCTTCCCTTGTGTCTCCTTTTCACCCTAATCTGCCTCCCTTGTGTCTTCTTTTTCCCCTCCTCTGCCTCCCTTGTGTCTCCTTCCCCCATCCTCTCCCTCCCTTGTGTCTCCTTTTCCCCCTCCTCTGCCTCCCTTGTATATCCTTTCCCCCCACCTCTCCCTCCCTTGTGTCTCTATTTCCCCCTCCTCTCCCTCCCTTGTGTCTCCTTTTCCCCCTCCTCTCCCTTCCTTGTGTCTCCTTTTCCCCTCCTCTCCCTTCCTTGTGTCTCCTTTTCCCCCTCCTCTGCCTCCCTTGTGTCTCCATTCCCCCTCCTCTGCCTCCCCTGTGTCTCATTACCCCCCTCTCCCTCCGTCTCTTTCCCCCCTTCCCCTGAGTCCTGTGCTGCAGGGGAGGGAACAGCAGCAGGAGCTCAGCGGATCAAAGTAAAAAGAGAGGAGAGAGGGGAAAGGGAAGTTATTGGAGAGGGAGATGGAGGGAGGATAAGGGGGTTAGGAGGTAGGAGGAGAATTGCGGCCATCACTACAGGCTAAGTTCCGCGGGCTAAGTCTCGCAAGGCTCGCAGTTGCCTTTGGCGCTCATTGCAGGCATGGGCCTCGCAGTCGGGCATCAACTGCTCGCCAGACTTTGCTAGGCAAGCAGTTGCAGCCCTCACTATGCGAGAGCCGCAAAGCGTGACAAAGCTGCAAACATGACCAACGTTCTTGGTCCACCGTATATACCGTATATGCATACGGTAATACCCTGCACAACGCTACCCTGCGCATCGCTGATTCGCTATAGCAATATTTCCGAGCCAGACCCCAAACATCGCTAAATCTTGTGATATCGCGCCACGGGCATTTAAAACTGCCTGTTTAGCGCACTTTTTTTCGTCATAGCGATGTTCATCGCTATGCCGATATGATGCCCCGTTTAGTGCAGTGTTCGCATAGCACTCCTGCATGCAGGAACGCATATACCGCGCTAAATGGGGTATACCTGTATATACATTTATTTATTACCCCACACCACATTCAGAAGATTCAGAAGATGGCAGAAGTCAGTGATCCTAAGCTCTGGTTTTAATAGGAGGTTCCGGTTCCCTTTTCTTGTTTGTGTACTATAATTCCTACCTTACAGAAAAGCAGTGGGTTGGGGGGCTCTTCAACTTTGCTCCAGTTTTTGTTGGAAAATAAACTCTTTCTTTAAAGGGTTATGAGTCCTCTCATATAAAAGAATATATTCTCATATTTCTAAAGAGGTGTCTCATGCCCCGCTTAATGCTGAGGGAGGAAAGAACCACTAAACTTACGACAAGAAGGAAAACCCTGTGTTTTTTGGGGCTTCCATATTGAACTTAATGCCATTGCAAATTATTGTAATAGCAATATTCTTCTCTATTAGTTCAACAAACAGGTTTATCACATGATAAAGGAGAGAGGTCACTCATCATGCCCTACTGGCCACCAGTTATCGTAATCACCACAGGACAGAAGAGGATGAGTCATGACTTAGTTTTAGCTGCCACACTCCCACTGGGCAGATAGATCTGCAACCAAAGTCTCCTCCAACCTCAAGGAGTTGATCAGCAATGGTAGATTCCACAGAAGCATAATTTTATATATTAAAGTCTGTATTATTTGTTTTTACATTTTAAAAACATTTTTGTATTTATTTGTGTAGTTCTTTACATGAATATATTTTAAATACATTACTACACTAACCCTTGACCAAACAAAAAGTAAATAAATTCTAATGCTGAGAATAGATTATTGAAACAAGAATAATCTAAATAACATAATTATTTGATTCCTCATTTCGAAATACAACTAGTTTTGGGCAATAAAAATATTTTTCTAAAAGTCAGATATGAAAAAAGAGAATTTACGGATATTTCCTATTTATGGGTAAAATGGTAACATCAATAAAAGCATAGTGTGGCTACAATGCAAATTGAAGAAAATTTACTGGGCAGCCCTTGATTGCCGCACTATTAAATGCATTAAATATTTCTGATGAGTTCATAAGGGCAAGAGAAAAGGTTAAGTGAGTTGTAAAGATTGCCAGAAACCTGAGATTAAGGTATTAATCACTCATGATTAATTTCACATTTATACATAATCCTAATGAAATTAAGCAGTAAAGCAATTTGTTTAATTTTCACAGATTTGTTTCTTTTGCATTTATCGCTGATTCTCACTGCAATTTATAAGGAGATCTTCTTTACGCTAATCCACGGAACAGCTATTCTGGAATCACCCCATGTATACAAAAATCTTTATAGAAACAGTAGTTCATAATCTTATCTAAATAACCCGTTGTACAAAAAAAGTTTTATTGTATATGTAATGAAATAACTTTGTCACTTGGAGTCAGAGAGTTGAAGTGAGGTACAGGTTGGCTTTTCAGCCACTTACAGCCTTTGGGCTACATGTGACAACGTAGCCCGAAACGTTGGACATAGGGCTATTAAATTAGCCCCGTAACATAGGCCGCCGCTTACTTGCGGGTTAGAACGCAGCAAGGCCGAAAAATGTCTATGGGACAGTAAACGTTGAACTTCACGGACGCAAATCCTTTGTTCTCTCAAGCCAGTAACCGCTAAAATTCCAATCATACTAATAATTTCAATCATGCTATTAAACAAAGTCACTCGCGAGCTAGCCCGTAACACGCAAATGGAGCCCAATGCCCAACGTATTATCAACAGGACTGGCAATGGGGGTAAGGTCTAATACGTAGCAATTCAAATGAAAATATAAAATCAATACTGTACTTTTATTAATAGGGAAAGTGATGTTAGGTCTTAGAATGAATAGCACAACATTCTCAAGCTCGCAAATCGGCTCCCGAAAAATTATTTATTTAATGTTTATTGTTTGTGTTATATCGATCCCGGCAATCAATGTGTTAATACATACACTGTAACTAGCATGTAATAGAATATCATACTTATGGGTTTATTAATATTGCATCATTGTTGAATGTGGGTCCGATCGCAACTTGTAATTGAAGCCAGTAGGACTTTGAAATCTAACCTCCCCTTTTTCAGTGACGTAACGCTAACAATCTCTTTTTCCATTGGCTCCGTCTAAACCTGTAACTACGGTCTACACTAATTGATCGTCCGCAAGGCTGCGAATCCAACGTTCTACGAACAAGCTATGATCTGCGTCTCAAGTCCGTAGCTCGCAGCCCATTCTAATTTAATAGCAACGTAACTTGCTTGGAATTTACTGGCTTGGCATTTAATAGGGCTGTTAGTATTCAAACATGTAGAGTCATTTATTAAAAGCAAGGTTCTTTGGTTCGGTCTTCAAGCATCAAAGATGATATTAAAACATTATTTTGTGCAAATCAAATTTACACTAGATCTTACGTGATCCTTTTCTCCAATCAGTTGGTAGTTGGTAGCTGTAGCCATACCAGATGATGGAAGAACATTACCACCATCACGTTGCAACGTGATGGTGTTAATGTTGCTTTTACAAAGGAGAAACAGTAGTAGCAAAAGTGTCTGGACAGTCTGAAATGCAAAGTAGATCATTTCTTAGGGTAGGGGCAGCACAGGAGAAGTCCTGGAGATGAAAATGTGAGGAGATAATCATTGGTGGAGAAAGTGAAGTCTTCTGCAGAGCAGAGGGGAGGTTAGCAAACACTGTGGTAATATCTATACCAGTGTCAGCACTATAAGGTTTCTTCTGGAGTGTGGTAATTCTGCCTAGGCCAACAACGGTAAAGCCTAGGGCAGCCCATTTTAGAGCACATGAGTGGTACCAGTGTGCATATGGAACTGCCCAGGGGGATGTGCCGAATGGAAAAACATTAGTAAAAGGGAGCAGTGTAAAACTAGCTGCTGGCCACATACACTATCTACCCACTATCATACTACAGCTGTGATATGTCAATTTAGATAGAATCTCCCCCTTAGGCAGCTCCACTCAATCCCCAATACTTCATTCACAGGGTGGAAATAATAGCAGCCTACGCAGCTTGGGGGAATCATTAAAAAAATATTTTTTAAATGCAAATTATAAATTGTTATATTTCTGGGAGGCTCTAATGAGAAGATCCAAACAATAATTGGGCCTAAGGAGAAGAAACTAGGGCCTCCATTCTAATTGGAACTCTGGGAGTTATATCTCCACAAGTTAGGCATGCATTCTATGTGTTCTGGAATGTTTCACCCTAGTTCAGATATTGAGGTTTTCACTGGTAGGACAAATAGCCTGCTATTACATGGAACAGCTGGGTTTTGTGATGTATCGGATATTCAAGCCAAGCATTGTGCTTTGATCAAAATTGTCTCGCATCTACCGATGGAACTCCAAACTTTCACTGTACCATGCTTTGTGAGCTAATCCACAAGTCCCAGGAGAGGTGGTTACTTATTTTGAAAAAGGAATTTAAAGAGATAGGTTGCAAGAGTAGAAATATGCGGTTATACATTATTTTACATATGCTCTTCTATTACCTATACACTTAAATATATATGCAAACAATCAGCTTTAATGTATATATACTCTCACCCTAACACTTACCTCCAACCCTCATATACACAACCCCCACCCAAATCCCCTTGCAACGTACCCCCAATTGCATCCAGCACCCACTCATAGATTGCATCCAACATAATGCATCTACATTTATGGCTATGATGACCTTCTGTATGTTAGCCATGCTTTACTTTATTTGTCTCAAACAGCTGATTTCAGGCACTAGTAGCTCCTTAATTGACTCAGGTTTTAGAAATCAAGGCTTCTCAGTGGCATTTTTATGACTACGGGTGACTGAAAGTACACAGCTTTTTATTGAAAATTATGAGAACTTTGAGGAGAATTGTGAAATGGAGGAGAATCATCAGCTGAGGAGGTCTAGGCCTCCATCCCATGGCCCATGGAATCTAAAAGTGAATTTCACTCAGAAAATAAACTTAATAGAAACAAACCCATATCTCCAAACGATATCACCAATAATGCAGTGAACACCATTGGGTGTGTTAACACATTGGTTGTGGTGGTGCCATGAACATTCACTGCTGCAGAAACCAGCATACAAAAGTATAAACTTAATAGAAACAAACCCATATCTCCAAACGATATCACCAATAATGCAGTGAACACCATTGGGTGTGTTAACACATTGGTTGTGGTGGTGCCATGAACAGTCACTGCTGCAGAAACCAGCATACAAAAGTATAGTTATTTTTTTCTAAGTGCCGTGGGTTGTATTATTTTTTTTTGCTAACTTCCAAGTAAATGTCTGACAGCTGAAATATCATTCCTGGGAGACATTTGATTGTAATTTTGAAAATTTTTTTGCGATAGCCACTCAGGAATTACAGAAGTTACAGACATTACAAGAAACTAGATGGTATTTCTCAGAATTTATGTTTTCGAGCGTGATGTGATTGATCCGTAGCATTTTCTGAGTGAAATTCACTTTTAGATTCCATGGGCCATGGGATGGAGGCCTAGACCTCCTCAGCTGATGATTCTCCTCCATTTCACAATTCTCCTCAAAATATTCTAAGGTTTCCAGGAATATGGTTTCTCTTTTCTTTTTATTCCACTGCTTCTTTAGACAATAGCTCAACCCAACTAAATTATACAAAGCAACAGGTAAGAACAAGCACAGAGAGTTATATGGTGAAGAACAATTAAGAAGGCATCTACTGAAAGAATGCAAAATACACACTTGTACAGTAAGTGTCACAAAGTACATAACAACTTCAACTTTATCCATTCACTTTATCCATCCAAAGTTGTAATCCACCTTTATCTGTTCGAGTTGGGAGTAATGAACCATAGCCATTTTATTCTACTTGGGGCTTCTTTATGGGTCTCAGTTCTCCCAACATGGATACATTCGCCAGGACAGAGGAAGATTCCTATTAAATTGGTGATATTTAATAACATGCCTTTTCCAAGTTTTTTATAATTGTACATCTTACCTACAATCTTCTTCTTTTTGCTTTAGTATTTTTACTTAAGAAATGACAACATTTTTATGGTACAATATGCTAATCCTAGTAAAGATGCAGTTTGAGACAAGGAAAATGGCAAGAGAGAAGGTATACTCAGGAAATTCAGCTCTGGGCTCTTGTGATCTATATAAATTGCTACAGTTGAACTGACCCTTATGATGTCTCATTGTTTTGTTTTGTTTTTAGTTCCGAAAGGATAAAGAGTAATGTTTGTATTTAATTAATCCCTGGTGCTTCCATCTATTGTTGTACCTTCTGCCCTACACACAATCAGGGACAAAAGAAGCCCTATATTCTAATATGTTTAGTTTGCAGTGATAACTGAATTTCTGTTTTTCAGCAATAGTTAATAGTGAAAGATTCTGACTTATCAACGTCAAACTCTACAAACCATCAGATGGTTATATGTGAGTGATTGTGAGGTGAGGTTGTGGTGGAGATAAACTAAATGTCTTTAGAATAAACACAATGATAATACTGTGGAATCTTTTTTTCTGCTGATTATCTTCCTGAGGTTTGAGGGGACATTGAGGGTACATTAAGGTCCTGTCTGCACAGTGGGAATGTGTTTAATTATTTGCTTTCTAAATCCATTTTATCCATTATCACGTTTAGTTATTTAAATACTATATATAAAAAGTCACCACAGTCGTGCTTTAATCAACGTACCATAAGAATAATTAAAAATAGGACAATCTTTATTAATAAACAATAAATCCCGCCTGGGTTGATATACCCACGTGACACAAAGTACATATACAGTATATACCCCTTCTGGATTGCTACCTTGTCGTGGTAAAGGGACTTGTGTACTTCAGTGAAGCTGTGGGCTATACCATATAGGGTCACTGAAGATGGCAGGTCATAGCAGGGAGGTCAGACAAATCATGGTCCACTGGAGAAGGAACTGGCAACCCACTCCAGTATCTTTGCCATGAAAACTATATGGATAAGCACAACCAGATACAAGTACAAATGTTGCTGGCGTGCTGCGTCCATATAGTGACAGAGAGTCGAACATGACTGAACAACAAGATGTAGATAACAGGTGACAAACCTCAACAAAAAAGTTTTCTTAAAAGTGCTAGGAGCCCTTTTTAACAGGGGAATAATATCCTTAATCTTCGTGAGAAATTATGTACAAGTGCTTAAAAAAATTTAAATATATACTAACAAAATGTAAATGTATTTACTGATTCAAACAGCAACATTGACAAGGGGAAAAAAAACTCAAGTGACCCTGTGCCCTCAGAGGCGACCTACTACATGGAAGGCTGTGACCTAATGTGACATACACAAAATCTTACTAATAACCATAATTATCTATAAATCAAAACACCAAATAAAAGAATGTGGGAAAAAAGAGTAATTCCAACAGTATCCAACAATATAAATCCCTAAAACAAGAGTTGCTTCTCAATAAATACATTTTAAATTAAATCTAAAGTGGCAAAAAGGGCTGATATCAAAACCCTCAGGTTAATTTAAGAATTAAAATCAATAAAGGACCTAGACGGTCTTGACAACCAAAAATTATAATAACGAATTCCAAACAAATGAGTGATCTTCAATATTCAGAGTATCAGCTAGATAATGGTACATCTCAATAATAATCTTAGGGGGAATGTGATATGTTGTAAACAATCAGAGAATAGTATTATGGTGTTAATACACCTTAAAGATTCAAATGGTCTTATATATCACATATATAGTTGTGAGCGTACGAGTTGTTGCTAACGCTGCGCGCTCGCGAAGCGAGGGCAGTGGCCGAGGGCCTCAGTTGCTGGCATGGAGCGCCGTAGGCGCTCCATGCCAGCACCTGAGGACCTCGCAAACTTTACGTCGCAAACCAAACAGCACGACACACACATTACGACACTCGCAAACAACATACGACACACGTTCACACACATTACGGCCTCGCAACACTCGGACGCAACTCGCGAACATTACAAAATGTAAAACACAATACATACACACAGCACATACCGTATTTTTCACCGTATAAGACGCACTTTTTCTTCCCCAAAACTGGGGGAGGAAAGTTGGTGCGTCTTATACAGCGAATATACCTTTTCAAACTGCCTCTGTCCTCTTGATCTCACCCCAGCGCTTCCTACCAGCATCGCGTCGGCCGGTGCGTCCTAGTGACGTCACACACGCAACGCTGCAGTACACGAGGAGTGCTGGTAGGAAGCGCTGGGGTGAGATCAAGATGGCAGAGATCAGAAGAAAGGTGAGGATCAGGGGGGTCAGGGAGGATCAGGACGGTCAGGGAGGATCAGGAGGGTCAGGGAGGATCAGGAGGGTCAGGGAGGGTCAGGGAGGGTCAAGGGCTCCCAAATGCTCCCAAATGCTGCAGTATATGGATATGTATGTGTATGTGTGTGTGTGTGTATGTATGTGTGTGTATGTGTGCATGTATGTGTGTGTATATATGTATGTATGTGTATGTATATTTATGTGTGTATGTATATGTATGTATGTGTATCTATATATATATTTATATATATATATATATATATATATATATATATATATATATATATATATATATATATGTGTGTGTAATGTAGGTGTGTATCTGTGTGTAAAGTGTATTTGTGTTTGATTCAGATTTTTTTTTTTTTCTTGTTTTCCTCCTCTAAAAACTAGGTGCGTCTTATCTGCCGGTGCGTCTTATAGGGCGAAAAATACGGTACATAAAAAACTTACCTACACCAAGAGGGAGCACCCAGGACCTCAAAAATACAACTTACACCTCGATTTTACTCGAAATAAAACAGTTTAGAGACTAAAAAAAAATCGAAGCAAGAGAAAAAATGGCCGCCGAACAAAACGAAAACGAGGCTACAGCACTTTAAACTCGCAAAACACCACAAGAAACTCGCAAAACACCACAAAACACCTACGGATATTCCGATACAGACGTATACCACACATTACTCGCCATTTTACGCCAATGCGGAAGTACACGACTACGCTAACGGTTTGGTCTCGCGCACGCACAGTGTTACACTGCACACATTCAGCACGCTTACACTGCAGCTCCACACCACTAATGCTGCAGCAACATCAAAACGGATTCACAGCTCTTCCACACAATGCTTTACAATAGGTAAAGTATATTCATTTATTAATGTATTATATATTTCATTATTACACACTAAACAGCATTAGCTACCTTACAATTTCATTGCCGTCATTTTTTGACGGGCAATTCGCTAGTAAATATATATTCATTAGAATTTTCATTTAAATAGTTTTGCAATAAGTTTACCATTTATACACAAACATGATTAGATGTAACTCAGTTAATAATACGCTACATGCAGATATAGGCTATAGTGAACTTTATAGATATGCATATACAGTGTAATATAAGAAAAACAAATTACCCATTATTGATTATATAAATCATGGTAAAGTCCACTAAAAAGTAATTAACAATTGAAAAGTTTCTTAAACTGAATAAATTGAACTAAACACAACGAAATTAAGTCAATCAAGCCCCACAGCCGTTACGCCGTCCTGATATACAGCTTTTTCTGAGGCTATCACATATCTTCAAAACACTATGCAAATACTATAGGGCACTTAATAAAGGCTCCTGTAAGGAATATAAAAAAGAGTGGTCCAGAAAAGAAACAACAACGGAGAGCAAACCATTGCACATTAAAAGAGCTACAGATAAATTCTCCTTGGATGATGACAATGATTCTTGGTAAAATCAAAAGTTTTGTGATAAAGGGGTCTCTATTGATATAGTCCTTCCCTGTTCAAAAGGCTAAACTTTAAGTGAAGGTGCCAGCAGATTCTCTGCCAACTTTAATTTCATTTGCAAATCCTTATCAGCTCCATAAAGTTTCAAATTAATTAGATCAGTCTTGGTTGCATCCGTCAATCTTTTCTTTCTGTGATGTGTTAACATGTTTTAAATTTTCATATAGCACCATAATACTTGTAAGGCCCTTGATAGAGGCTCCTGTGAAGAATATACTACAGGGTAGAGCCGGGAAAGAGACACCAGCGGAGAACTGCGAAACACCCCAAAAATACATAAATAAATAATATCAACTAAGTGTTTTTTTTTTTAAATATCTATATGCAATAATATATACACAGTATATTCTTTATCTTAATAGAACTTAGTTTTCTCCCCCGATCTAATTCCAGAGAGGATATTTCATATGTCCTAGTAGACAATATCAAGGAATTCATCTCATATCAACTACTATGCTGCATGACTACATACAATGCCTTTATCTGTACAAGACGTGGGATGCCATCAGGTATGGCCAATATTTGGCATATTCCCACGACCATGTACCTAAATATGATGAGAATATGGATCTAGCCTGTGTCATACATACATATGTAAATGTACGAAAGCACTCAAATTTGGCTAATATGTGAATGTACTGAAATAATGGGAAACCATCTGTTTGGTTAAGGAAGGGGGGGCAAAAGAGTGCCCTAACGTATCAATAATATCAATCAATTTGACACCTAAATCAATTAGTGAGTGTTTCACAGCAAACTGGTTGCAAATCACAGCAAACTGGTTGTTGTCCAGTGGATGGATCACACCAACCTGTGAACTATTACTGTACACTAAGGGCACTTTAAATACTTCAATTTTATTTATTATTTATTTATTACTGAGTAATTTCCTACTCCTTAAATTAAAATTTAGCACTTTTTTTCTAATTTTAATTAACACTTAACATTTATACACTTATCAACTTTGGTGCTCGCGGTTTTACATTGTGGAATCACAGGAGCTATTTTCCATCTGTTTGACAATTGACAGTTTGACAATTGATATATATATATATATATGTCCTTTTTTTAATTCAATTTTGTTGAGAGTCTTAGATTACTAATAGAGAATAATCAAGGATATGAACACGTCAGAGAGTTAGACCTTTATTTTTTTATTTTACTTGTGTTTTAAACAATTTGATGTTTCTAAAATAATTAATAAAAGGTATATTTTATACATACTTCCTTGTAATTATTGTAAAGGGGTCAATCGACTAGAATAAGTGTTTTTTTTTTCTTTTTTCACACTATTCTTCAATATGATGCTGCAAAGGGCCACAGCAGACCTTGATGATGAGGACAGGGGTCTACATTCAATACTGCACAGATGACAGTCTTTTCAACTTGAGTCGACTAAAGTCCCACACCAAGACAATGGAACGACTCATCACATATATAGTTGTAAACGTACTGGCTGTTGCTCACGCTTGCGGGCTTGCAAAGCGAGCCGTGGCCCTCGCGTAGCGAGGGACGTGGCCGAGGGCCTCGGTTGCTGGCAACGCTCCATGACAGCAACTGAGGCCCTCGCAAAATTAACTTCAATACGGAGCACTTTGGCAATGAGCACCGCAGGCGCTCATTTCAGGCGAAGCGAGCCGTTAAACCGTAGCCAAAAAATACGGCCGCAACTCACGAACATGAAAAAAAACAACACAATTAATACACACACCACATACATAAAAAGCTTACCTACAGCAAGACGAAGCATCCAGCGACTCAAAAAAATACTTACAGCTTCACTTAACTAAAACTAAAAGAGTTTACACACAACAAAATTCTCTAAGCGACAGAAAAAATGGCTACAGCACTATAACCACGGAAAACACTTACGGATAATCCGAGAATACGCATACCACACATTACCCGCCAGTTTACGCTAATGCGGAAGTACACAACTACGCTAACGGTTTCGTCTCGCGCACTGCACACGTTCATCACGCTCACACAGCACCTCCACACCACTAATGCTGCAGCAACATCAAACAAGGCTCACAGATCTTCAACACAATGCTTCAAAATAGGTCAAGTATATTAATTTATTAATTATTATTATATATTTAAGTAGTATACACAAAACAACATTAGCTACCTTACAATTACATATGTATATTAATAACTAAACAACTTTCCAAACATACACATCTCATTGCCGTCATTTTTTGACGGGCAAGTCGCTAGTTTGAGACATACTCTTCACCGATGATGCTGCCCTTGTTTCAGATACAGTGACATCTTGCTTCGATGAGGCTGCCAAGGTATTGCTGCTCTCAAAGTCAGTTTATAGAAGACGGGAATTCTCCACCAGCCCGCACCTCAAGAAGATTACGGTAAGACAAACATGTATTGTCCGAATAAGATTAAACACCTTTCCAGTGTCAGTTGTCTCATAGATATCATCAGAAACGTTGCACAACTCGTATATTATTTTTTTATTATTATTAGTAGAGACTTACCCGTCAAAAATGATGGCAATAAAAAGTGAAGCCTGGCAATGCTGTTTGCCACACAATGGGAGCCTCTACCCCTCTACTTTACTGGCCTCGCAATGAGCGACTTTGGTGCTCTTCACGGGCCTCGCAATGAGCTCCTTTGGCGCTCATTGCGAGCTTCCCCCTACCTCTCCCACCCTCTACTTTACTCCCCCCCTCTCTCTCCCCTGTGTCTCTTTGCACCTACCCTGTGTCTCTTCCACCCCTCCCCCTGTGTCTTTTTCCCCCCTCTCCCCTATGTCTCTTCCCCCCTTCCCCTTGTGTCTCTTTCCCCACTGTCCCCCGTGTCTCTTTCCCCCCTCTCCCCCTGTGTATCTTTCCCCCCTCTCCCCCTGTGTCTCCTTTTACCCCTCCCCCTCCCCTGTGCCTCTTTCCCCTCACATGTGTCTCTTTCCCCCTCTCCCTTCCCTGTGTCTGTTCCCCCTTCCCATGTGTCTCTTTCCCCCTGTCCCCCCTCCCCCTGTGTCTATTCCCCCTTATTTTTCTTCCCACCATTTCCCTCCCCTGTGTCTCTTCCCACTCCTCTCACTCCCTTGTCTCTTCCCCCTCCTCTCACTTCCCTGTGTCTCTTCCACTTCCTCTCTCTCCCCTGTATCTCTTTTCCCCTCCTCTCCATGCCCTGTGTCTCTTTCCCTCCTGTGTCTCTTCCTCACCTCTCCCACCCCTGTGTCTCTTTCCACGTCCCCTGTGTTTCTTTCCGCCTGTGTATTTTCCCCACCTCTCCCCCGGTGTCTCTTTCCCTGTGTCTCTTTCCCCCTCCCCCATCTCTCTTTCCCCCCTCTCCCCCATGTCTCTTTCTCCCTCTCCCCCTGTGTCTCTTTCCCTATCCCCCATGTCTCTTTCCCCTCCTGTGTCTCTTTCCCCCTGTGTGTCTCTTGCCCCCTCTCCCCCTGTGTCTCTTCACCCCCCCCACCTCCCCCCTATGTCTCTTTCCCCCTCTCTCCCCGTGTCTCTTTCCCCCTGTGTCTCTTCCCCCTCCTTTCCCTCATCTCTTATTTCCCCCCTCCTCTCCCTCCTCTGTGTCTCATTTCCTCCCTCTCCTCCGTGTCACGTTCCCCCCTGTCCCGTTTCTCTTTCCCCCCTCTTCTCCCCTGTGCCTCTTTCCCCCTCCCCATGTTTATTTCCCCCTCTCCCTCTGTGTCTTTCCCCCCTCTCCCTCTGTGTCTCTTCCCCCCTCTCCCTCTATGTCTCTCCCCCCTCTCTGTGTCTCTTCCCCCCCTGCCCCTCTGTGTCTCTTTCCCCCTTCTTCCCTGTGTTTCTTCCCCCTCTCTCTCCCCCTGTGTCTCTATTCCACCTACCGCTCCCACTGTCTACTTTACTGGCCTTGCAATGAGTGCCTACCCTGTGTCTCTTTCCCACCTCTCCCTCTTCTGTGTCTCTTTCCACCTCCCCTGTGTCTCTTCTCCCTGTGTCTTTTCCCCACCTCTCCCCCCTGTGTCTGTTTCTCCCCTCTCCGCCCTTGAGCTACCAATCCTACGCATTACACTTTTAAACAAAGTGATTTGTAAGCTAACAGACTAAAGGAGTAATGAAACAAAAGGTGAAGGAAATAAAAGAAGGAACTAAGTGCTTGGCAGGATACAATTAAAGGTATACATTTCTAGCTTACTGTGTCATGTTAGAGAAATTGCTGACAACTTGGAGGTCAGAAGGAAAAATTAAAAGAGAGTAGATGGTTAATTTGTGATTAAGTCTGTGGGTGCAGCAGCTGTGAGAGATTGAGGTGATAGTGCAGAAACCTGCACTATAAAGTAGCACAAATCACAGCTGGGTAAGTAAGAGGGCATGTTAGATGAGTTCAGAAACAGCAGAGAAGGTAGTGGTTTGTGAGGCTCTAGGTCTGGAAATAAAAGAGGTGAATGCAACTGAAAAGTCAGTTGGTAAATGATTAGCTGGATGGTATGGGGCCCGGTATTAATACCTCAGCCCTTTCAGAAGTGTCTGTCTGAGTTCTGGAGGTGAACAGAACTGAATAGCCAGTTGGCGAGTGCATCTGCTTAGCTGCATGGTAGGGTAAGGTAGGCCATGTGTTACTGGCTGTCACAAACCACCATGTGCCAGCCAGTCAAGAGAAGTATTTTCTTTGCACTAGCCCTATAAGGTTAAGGGGTTCCCTGTATTTGTGGTGCCATTTCCAGCTCTGGGTATTTTGATTGCACTATAGAGGTGGTTGTTTTTCTGGACTACAATACTGGGTGCATTATATTTGTAAGAAACAACTAGTCATGTGGAGGAGATGGGGGTAGAGTTAGTATAGTCAATAGGGAGGTACTGCTAAGTATCTCAAGTATAGTGGCAGGCAATCCAGATCTACAGACTCATAACATAAGGTGTATGCTTGCTAATGCCAGAAGCTTGCCAGGAAAAATGCGAGAGTTAAAATTATTACAGTTAATGAGAAATGGGATTTAATAGGCATTACTGAAATGTGGTGGGATGACTCTCATGAGTGGACTGTTAAAAGGAGAGGAGGGATTTGTCTGTATGTTAAGCCTGAATTTAAGCCTATAGTCAAAGAAGATATTTATGGTGGAACTAGCGATAATATTGAATGTTTGTGGGTAGAGTTAAATAGCAGAACAGCAAATTGCAAAAGAATGTTGGTAGGAGTATGCTATAAATTGAAAGTGAGGAAATACAATTATTATTACAGATTGGAAATGCAGCTAAGCATGGGCAAGTTCTAATAATGGGAGATTTTAATTACCCTGAAATAAACTGGATAAATGAGACCAGCAGTTCAGCTAAGGGGAGTAGGTTCTTGAGTACACTCAGAGATCATTATCTGGCCCAGCTTATACAAGAGCCTACTAGAAATGAAGCTATCTTGGATTTAGTCATCACAAATAATTTGATATGGTATCAAATGTTGGAATAGGGCAACCTTTGGGAAATAGTGATCACAACACAGTCTCATTTGAGATTGAACTAAAAAAACAAAACTATAAGGGGCCAACAAAAACTCTTAATTTTAAAAGAGCAGATTTTAATGGTCTAAGGGCAGCAATTATTATTATTATTATCGTTAATTTATAACGCGCCGACATATTCCGTAGCGCTGTACATAAGATAAATTCCAGGCAAAGATAAATACAAAGTAACAAACAGCAAAGCAAGGAGGGCCCTGTCTTTGAGCTTGCAATCCAGTGCCATGGTGCTTTCCCCAAAGCACCTCTCAGGATTGAAACTCGCAGACTTACAACCTAAAGGTATTGTGTGTGGAAAAGGAGGGAGAGAGAGGTGAGAGTGTGTTAGGGTGAAAGGTGACACGTTTCTTTAAAGGGCTGCATTTTTAGTGAGGTTTTAAATGTTTTGAGGCAGGAGGATAATCTGGTGGAGCGAGGCAAGGAGTTCCAGAGAATAGGGGCAGCACAAGAAAAGTCCTGAAGGCGAGACTGAGAGGTTGTGACAAGAGTTGTAGAAAGAAAAAGATCATTAGCAGAACGAAGAGGGCAGGTGAGGAAGTATTAGGAGATGACAGCAGAGATGTATGGGGGAGCGTCATTGTTGAGGGCTTTGTAAGTAAGGGTCATGATTTTAAGTTTTATTCTGGAGGGAAAGGGAAGCCAGTGGAGTGATTGACAGAGAGGTGATGCTGACACTGAACGTTGAGTACGGAAGATGAGTCTAGCGGAGGCATTCATAATGGATTGAAGTGGAGATAGTCGGGTGGTGGGTAGGCCAGCAAGAAGTGCGTTGCAGTAGTCAAGTCGAGAGATGATGAGTGTATTAGGATTTTAGTTGTGTCTTGTGTTAGATAGTGGCAAATTCTGGAGATGTTTTGTAGATGGAGAAGACAAGATTTAGCTAGTGACTTTATGTGAGGGATAAAAGACAGGGCCGGGTCCAGTAGAACCCCAATGCATCGGGCTTGGGAGGTGGGGGTGATGATGTCATTGTTGACAGTAAGAGAGATGTGAGGAATTGATGCTGTGGTAGATGGAGGGAAGATAAGGAGTTCTGTCTTGGACATGTTGAGTTTTAAATGGTGGGTGAACATCCAAGAGGAGAGGCAGTTGGAGATGTGTGTTAGAAGAGAGGGGGATAGATCTGGTGCTGAGAGGTAGATTTGGGTGTCATCTACATATAGATGACGCTGAAGCCCAAAAGAGTTTATTAGGGTACTAAGTGAGGATGTGTAGATGGAGAAGAGGAGGGGGCCTAGGACTGATCCTTGGGGTACACCAACAGGGGGTGAGGAGAAGAAGAGGTGTTGGAGAAGGGGACACTGAATGATCAAATTTGTAGGTATGATGAGAACCACGAGAGACCAGTGTCTCGAATACCGAGGGAGGAGAGGATATGGAGTAGATGTGGACGGTCGACTGTGTCAAAGGCAGCAGAGAGATCTAGAAGAAGAAGAATAGAAAAGTTACCTTTTGACTTGGCGGTAAGCAGGTCATTAGTGAGAGCTGTCTCAGGGATTGTTGGGGCCGGAAGCCGGATTGGAAGGTGTCAAGAAGGGAGTTAGAGGAAATAAAGCTGGTAAGGAGGTTATAGACAAGCCGCTCCAGCAGTTTGGAAGCCAGGGGAAGTAGAGAGATTGGCAGGTAGTTAGATGCAATGTCAGAGTCAGATGAGGGTCTTTTGACGGTGGGTGTAATTATGGCATGTTTTAGAGAAGATGGAAACATGACAGTATTTAGGGAAAGGTTGAAAATATGTGTGAGAGCTGGTATTAGTGTGGTAGAGGTGGAGGAATGAGCTGAGATGGAATAGGTTCCTGAGGACAGGTAGTGAGACGAGTGGATGATAGCAGGTTGGAGACTTCGTCCTCTAGCCGGATCAAAGCAGTTCAAAGTGGCTGCGGGATTGGGGAAGGGAGAAAACTGGGTGTTGTTGGTTAGTTGAGAGGGTAGAGTGAGTGAGCCACTGTGAGATAAGAGTTCATAGTGGATGTTTTGAATTTTTTTGAATAAAATGGGTGGCAAAGTCTTTAGCTATGCAAGAGCAAGGGATGGGAGGAGGTGGTGGGCGGAGGAGAGTATTGAAAGTGGCGAAAAGACGCTTGGGGGTTAGAGGACAGAGTTGATATTACTGATGTGAAGTAGTGTTGTTTGGACACGTTGATGGCAGAGGAATAGAAGCCTAACATAAATTTGTAATGGAGGAAATCTGCAGAAGTACGTGATTTCCTCCAGAGTCGTTCAGCAGTGCAGGAGCACCTCTGGATGTATCGTGTTTGTGTAGTGTGCCATAATTGTGGATGAGAGCGAGGGCGTCTGTGTGTGGTTATGGGGGCAAGGGTGTCAAGAGTGGAAGAGAGAGTAGAGTTGTAGTGTGAGGTGGCTTTGTCAGGGCAGTTGAGGTTAGCGATGGAGATGGGGCTGAGAAGAGATTGGAGCACAGTGGAAAGCAGGTTTCTGTGGGTGATGGTGATAGGGGTTGAAGAAGGGTGGTGAGAGGAAGATGTGGTGAGGTTGAAAGTAAGGAAGTGATGGTCAGATAGAGGGAGTGGGTGGATGACTGGGTTGGAGGTTGTGCTGAGATTGGTGAAGATAAGGTCTAGAGATTGTGCAGCATGATGAGTTGAAGAATATGTTAGTTGTGAGAGGCCAAGGGAAGAGGGGAGTGCAAGCAGTTTGGCTGCTGCTGGGGATGTGGGAGTGTTAATGGCAATGTTAAAATCTCCAAGTACCAGTGAAGGAACATTGGAGGAGAGAAAGTGAGGGAGCCAGGCAGAAAAGTGATCAGGATACAACTGGGACAAAGAACTGGCCCGTAAAAATATTGAACATAAATGGACAACATTTAAATCCTTACTAAATATACATACACATTGGCATATATCATGTGTAAATAAAATGAAATTGAGTAAATTACATCCAATGTGGCTTAACAATGATTTAAAGATCAAGATACGGAGTAAAAAACAGGCATTTCAATTATACAAACAAGAGGGGACAGAGACTGCCTTACATAAGTACAAGGAAATCAACAAGGATTGCAAAAGGGCTATTAGACTGGCTAAAATAGTAAATGAAAATGTAGTTGCAAAAGAGAGTAATACTTAGCAATAAAATATTTTTAAGTATATTAATGTGAAGAAGTCCAGGAAGGAAGCAATGTGAAACAGACCATCTGAAAATTAGTGATCAGGAAAAGGCAGATGAGCTAAATAGGTTATTTTATTTTGTATACACAAGAGAGGTACCAGTGGTTGGGACACTGCAACATAATGGGGCTACACTACCTTCACTAAATAATTGGTTGATGCAGGAACAAATCCAAAAGAGGTTGGAAAAAATCAATGTTAATAAAGTCCCAGGTCCTGGTGGAATACATCCAAGGGTACTGAGGGAACTGGGTTCTGTAATAGCCAAATCATTATATCTAAATTTTCAGGATTCACTCAACACAGGGTCGATACCGGATGACTGGCGAAAAGCAGAGGTGATACCTATAAACAAGAAGGGAGCAAGAGCAAATCTGGGGAATTTTAGACCTGTAAGCCTTACTTCTGTAGTGAGAAAGCTTTTAGAAGGGTTAATAAGGGATAATATACAAGAATATGTCTTTTCAAACAGAATTTTCAATGAGGAGGTTAGTAGGAACTTGGATCAAGGCAACTCAGTGGATGTAGTCTTTTTAGATATTGCAAAGGCTTTTGATACAGTGCCACATGGGAGATTATTGTGCAAACTAAGGGATATAGGAATTGCAGTAAATATATGCACATGGATTGAGAGCTGGATAAAAGACAGGAATCAAAGGGTAATTGTAAAATGGGACATATTCAGATTGAACCACTGTGGTAAGTGGGGTTCCTCAGGGTTCAGTATTAGGTCCTCTCCGTTTTAACATATTTATTAACAACTAGGAAGTAGGACTGGAAAGTATTGTCTCCATTTTTTCTGATGACTCTAAGTTGTGCAAGGTAATTAAATCAGAAAATGATGTACTTTCCCTCCAAAGGAATTTGCATAAGTTTGAGAAATGGGCAATTAAATGGTAGATGAGATTTAATATGAATAAATGTAAGGTTATGCATCTAGGAAGGAAAAATAGCCATGCAATTTATAAACTGAACTTAATGAAGAAAATCTATGGGTATCAGATATTGAAAGGGATTTGGGAGTGCTTGTGGACAACCACCTACGTAACAGTTCTCAATGCCAAGCAGCTGCTGCAAAGGCAAATAAAATATTAGCATGTATTAGGAAGGGTTTGTAAGCCAGTGAGGCAAATATAATTCTGCCACTATACAAATCTCTAGTACGCCCTCATTTGGAATATGGAGTACAATTTTGGGCACCACTTCATAAAAAGGAAATTTTAAAGCTGGAAAAGATACAGAGAAGGGCTACAAAACTAATAAGAGGAATGGAGGGGCTAAGTTATGAAGAAAAACTAACCAAATTAAACTTATATTCTCTAGAAAAAAGGTGTCTAAGAGGAGATATGATTACCTTATATAAATATATCCATGCTCAGTATAAAGATTTGTCAAGTGAGCTTTTTATGCCAAGAGGTTTTTTAACTGACAATCTTTTGAGGTTAGAAGTAAAAAGATTCCAGCATAAAGAAAGAAAAGGGTTCTTCACACTAAGGGTAGTTAATCTGTGGAATTATCTACCAAAGGAGGTGGTGAAAGCGGATTCAATAGATAACTTTAAAAAGAGATTGGATATATTTTAAATAAAAAGGGCATTCAGGGTTATCCTGGTTAATTAGAGAGGGAGTATTGATCCATGGAGGAATCCGATCGCCAGTATCTGGGGTCAGGAAGGAATTATTTATTTCCCTTTTGAGTCAATAGGCAAAGTTTTACTTTTTTTTTTCTTTCTGTTTGCTTTCCTATGGATCAATTAACAGTTAATCAGCATATTGCAGATCAGAGGAGATCTTAAAAGGATGAACTTGATGGGCTACAAGTATTTTTTTCAACCTCAATTACTATGTAACTATGTAACTTGCTATAGTAGTCATATTCATGGTAAACATGCCTGATATTTGTATGTATCGTTTTATAAATACTTTTGTAGTAATTGAACCTTTACTGTGTGACCTGGTTTATGTAGGTATAATCAAATTAATGTTTGCAAAGACAGATCGAAAGCTAACACAATACCTCAACTACTTTTTTAACAGTGGGGCAAGTTATCATTGAAGGCCTCCTGTGGAGAGATGCAAAGAACCAGAAACTAACTAGTCACATCTCTGATTAAGTAATTATGTTAACCAAGTAAGGGCCCAATTTAAATCTCTGCAAAGGCAATTACCAGTGTCATAGCAGCACAGTAAATCCTAACTAGGTATGCTAATCTCCCAACCCTAAAACATTGCTAGAGAACTGCCACGAGTGACTGCTACGAGTGACTGCTACAAGTGAACTGCACGACAAAGCTGAAATGCACTGTACAAATCTCCACTGATTTTTGCACTGATAATAAATTACAAATTAATACCCTTGACACCTAAACCCTATGCTAATAACATTTTACGGATCACTCACAATTCTGTAACCCGCAACTGCAAAAAAAAGAAAGATTTACATGTACCAAAGACTACTCGCAAGTTGTTTTCAAATCCTTGCCGAGTCCCCCAGAAGCATTTAAAGTGACCATTTAGCACAAAAAACAAGCTCCAATGCATTGTCTATAAATATTTTAATAAATAAAACACAATGTCACATCTGTAAATCTTGGTTTAGCTGCTCTCTACACAGAAATTTGTTGCGGCTAAGGCAGGATTTACGTCTTCTAATTTCATGACTACGGTCACCATCTGCAGAGATCTTCAAACCCAGGAAAAAAACTATCACTGAAACTTCCCTATATATTTGACATGATCTTTGTTTTTTTAACACTAAGCAGCACGCTCTTCTTTCACCCTCATCAATAGGTCCTTTAGTTCCTCCTCTCTTTCAGCCATCAGAGTAGTATCATCCATGTATCTGAGTTGATATTTATCCCAGCAATATTAATTCCAGCTTTGGATTCGTCCAGCTCAGCCTTACTCCTGAAGTATTCTGCGTATAATAAATATGGTAACAATCTACAATTTCCTTTCCTAATCTTAAACCATTCAGTTGTTCCATGTTCGGTTCTGACTGTGGTTTCTTGGTCCACATACAGATTCCTTAGTAGACTGTTACTCCCATCTCTTTAAGAACATGTTACATTTTGTTGTGATCCACACAGTCAAAGGCTTTAGAATAGTTTATGAAGCAGAGGTAAAAGATTTTCTGGAACTCTCTTGCTTTCTCCATTGCCCAAGGAATGTCAGCATATAAATTTTCTTTTTGTATATATTTCTCCATTATCCCACAGATATTGAAAATTTGATATCTTGTTCCTCTGTGGAACCTTTCTTGAACATCCATTCCTTATATTTTTGGTCCATATGTTGTTGGAGTTAAGCTTGTAGGATCTTAAGCATTACTTTGCTGGCATGTGAAAGGAGTGTTCTATAATTGGAGAAGCCTTTGGCACTGCCTTGTTAACTAATAAACTTGATCTGCATCTTTCAAAAGTAAGAAACAATTCAATAGTATGATTAACTGATATTAATGTATTCGTCTTTTTGCTCATATTCAGCTTTATAAATTAAATGATTCTTATAGTTTACCAAAAGAAAACAAATCTTAACTGACAGTTATGTAGTGGCGGTGATTACATTTTCAGAGTGTTTGAACACACAGCGATGTTAAAACGTCACATACAACTCTCTTGTGGCACCTACTGGCCACTGAAACATGATATGTGAAACATTGAAGCCTAAGTCTCATTTTATCAGTTTTACCATTGCTATGTCTAATTACTAATTAGATATATTTTAAAAAGCTATATTGATATGGTATTTTTGTTGCACTCATACTGTGTAAGTGTATGCAGTGCATGTAATAGGTGCATTATCAAGACATGTAACAAATGCATTAGTTGTATTTAAGTGTAATTATGTGCAATTCAGTTTCAGTGATTGACCCATGTGTGCACAACCATAAATTTCTACCAAGGACCACGTTTATAGTATGTTAGTAAAAAAGCAGCCTTTAAGTATTATATTCTATTATTCATGAATGTGGATGCGCATTGTTGTCTTTGTTTTCCCTTTTTGACACCTGGGAGGGGATGCTTTTTGTAAATTTAATTTCCATTTAATCCTCTTGTAACTTCCACATGTTTCCGTCTGGTCTTTCAATAGAACTGAATAATTATCTTATCTGAATATTGTTCTTATCTGCATCTAAAAAAACTATGTTTTTCACAAAGAATCAACATTTCATAAAATAGTTAGTAACTTAAAGGCTGTACTTATTCTTTTTTACTATACTATAAAATATTATAAATGGCTGTTTTAAAGTAGAACTGAAGTGTTTTGGATTTTGGGTTCTAATCTACAAAAATTATAAACATGAGTTCGCTGCAATTAGATGAGTCGTCCCAAAATTATAAGCAGCATTGCTGATTTAACTGGTATTTGTTTCAGAATTATCTTAAATTTGCAAATATGGAACTCTTCATGCCTTTGAATTCTTGATTTAAATTGTTCCTGAAAGTGTATTTCATTTGAAGATCTTAGCTTGACACCCACATACTTGGACCTGATAATTAGTGAAGTTAATATAGATATTGGACATATTGCAATCTGGCTTTAACTGTAAATAAAAACCCTAGTGGGTTAAATTGGCCACATTTTAATTGGCAAGAAATGGGTATTTTTCTCCCCATGTTTAGATAACATATTTTCTTAAATATTTCCTTTATACTTTTTTACCTACCAATGTATGTAATTTTTCTTCTAAATCTTGTCATACGATTAAAATGTTGAGAATATAGCATATAGAATACAGTATGCAGATGTGGTGGAGGTTTGTGTCAGGTGTTTTATGCCAAATTATATATGTAAAATAGCATTGCTATATTGAAATTTTGGTGGATATTTTGGCTTGATGCAGGTACTGCAATATATGTTGTGTTATGAATATTCAATGATCTAATTATCAGAAGATGTTATCTATCACATATTATAATTGCCGAATTACGAGACGTTGTCACGCTTTGCATGGTGCGTACGACATACCGACGAGCCGTTAAATTCGGAGCACTTATGCGATGAGCTGCAAAGGCGCTCAATGCCGGAGAGCCTTGCATAGCAAGGCGAGACGTTAAACTTGGAGCACTTAGGCGAAGAACGCTAAAGGCGCTCATTGCCTACGAGGCGAGCAGTGGAGGGAATCAAATACACTGGACTTTACCTACATACACTACAAAATAGTAGTTGACTAATGCAGGACTTATGAAAAAAAAAAAAAGAGACGCAGGACTTAGAAAAAAAATATGAGACGCGGGACTTGAAAGTCGCCTAAGCAAGAAAAAAAATGGCAGCCAAAAAAATGAAAACGAGGCTACACGACCCCGAACCGCGCAAAACACAGCCAGCGATGTACGCGGTAGAAAAATACTAATAGGAAGGACAAAAAATGAGTGTGCAATGCGGAAAACATAGACTAACGTGGCCATTTTACAATACTAACTTACACATTAACATTGTGAAATGGCGGATTTCCCGCCTAAACCAACGGTTTTGTCTCACGTACACAGCCTATATATAGGGCACACTTGCCACAGAACTGACACTTTCTCCTCAGGTGATGACAGTCTGACTGGCCGAAAAATCAAAAGAGATTGTTAGATCTTTAGAATACTGATTGCTGAATATTAAATACAAAAAGGTACAACATATTAATAATCATTAATCATTAATTAATTAATTAATTATTAATAAAAAAAAGGATTACTTAAATTGAGCAAACAAGAATTTACGCTTGATTTAGTTTAGCAAGACTTTCATGCTTAGCTGTTTGTAATATATATTAATTCATTTAAAATTAAATAATAATTTACTTTAATTTATTAATTAGTAATCATTGAGAAAAAAAGGTTAAAGATTATTAATACATTAATGCAAAATAATTTCTAAGACATTTACACATTGATTCATTAACTATTAATGTACATTAATTAATTATTAGTAATCATTATAAACAACAAATATTTCATATTTTACAATGGCTTTAGTTTAGGAATATATTAATGCTTAGCTCTTTAGAATACATTTAGTCAGTGATTAATTGATTATTAATGTACATTCATTTATTAATTTGTAATTAGTAATATTATAAAAAATAAAAAATAGGATCACAAACAAGATGTATATTTTAGGAAATTGAACATTATTGAACATTATTTTAAGTCACATCTATACTTTCATAATAGCTGTTTCTGTTTGCCCTTCTTTACAACAACATAATTAACTTTTTAGGTTTACCATTGATCTCAGTTCTTGATTAATTCTGTAACGTATATTCATTTAGTAATGAGTCCAAAATATATATATATATATATATATATATATATATATATATATATATATCAATATATATATATATATATATATATATATATATATATATATGTGCAGTGCTTTGCTTTTTAATGAATGCCAATAAAACACCAAAAAAAATGGTGTCATTTATTGCAGAGAAAAAATAAAAAAAAATTAAAATCTTTGCTTTCTATGATTAATGCTGTTTAGCTTTGGATTGAGAGCAGCTACAAACAATAAGTACAGAACAAAAAAATATTACATCTTACACCTGTATTTACAATTAAAGATTACAATGCCTGATAATGGAGAAGACACCATTGAACGCAAAAGAAGATTGGCAAGGGAAAGGAAGTAAAGATGGAGAGATGCACAGTCACCTGAAACTTCCCAAAGCTTAAGAGAAGAAGACCAACAGAGACTTTTAAATAAAATAAAAATGAGTAAGGAAGCACAAAGTGAGTGTGCTGGAGCTTCAAAGAAAAGAAAAAGTAAACAAAAACATGTCTGTGAACCATTTACCAATGATACAATATTGCCTATTGACACCAATGTTCAGACACATGACACCAATGTAGATATAGAAAGTTGTAGTGATATCTATGTTGAGGAAGCTTATTAGAGCACTAACAGGAGACACTCCTTATTGTGGATTACTCAATGTTGTTTGTCAGTTTTGTGGGGCCTATCATTTTCTGAAAGAAAGACCAACTGATGGAGAGTTTTTTAGTTGCTATCAGAAAGGAAAGGTAAGACTTCCAGAAAGACACACATTTCCAGAATATTTAGAAGGTATAATGAGTGATCCTACATTTCCAAATTACACCAATTTTAAGAAAAACATTCAGTCTTATAACTGTGGAATTTCATTTGCTTCAATGGGGGCAACAATAGCCGAAAATGTCCCAGGACATGGTCCTTACTGTTTTAAGGTCCAAGGACAAATATACCACCGGACTTCACATTTACACCCAGAATCAGGAGAACAAAGGACATTTGCACAGTGATATGTCCTTGATACAATGGAAGCTGTTGAACAACGAATGATGCTTCCTGAAAATAAAATTGCTTACCCATAAGTCTTGATAACATTATGGCCAACAACCCATATAGTAAAGCATACATAAAAATTAGCTGAGGTTGAAAAAGAACAACTGGCACATGCGCAAAGACATCAATTGCCAATGCCAATAGTAAATATGGTTCTCAAAAGAGATCGCCATACTCATCAAATTTACCAATAGCAAATGAGGTTGCCATGGTATTTAAAAATGATGATGGAGAACCACCATTTGAGCGGGATATTAGAATATATCCATGCAATGAAGAACAACCTTTTATAAACATAAATATATTAAGTTGTAATTTAGATCCAATGACATATCCCATTTTCTTTCCAAATGGTGAACCTGGATGGGAACCAAAATTACAATTGCAAAGTTATCCCAATAGTAAAGTTCGTGTTAGATGCAATATTTCTATGCTGGAATATAAAGTGATACAAACTGCTATTCGGGATTCTTTGTATCCTATTTTATGTGGGAGCAAACTCACACAACAATGGTTTATTGATTCTTATCTACAAGTCGAAGCAAATAATCTAAATTTTATAAAATGTCAACAAAATAAACTTCGAGTAGAACAGTATTGTGGATTGATGGATTATGTCACTGAATTGTCTGCCAACAGAGACATTCCAGCTGGAAGAGCAATCATTTTGCCATCCACTTTCCAAGGATCTACTCGCAATATGCGAGAAAGATATAATGATGCCATGGCTATTGTCACAAAATTTAGAAAACCAGATGTATTCATTACTTCACATGTAATCCACAATGGCCAGAGATCAAGGAAAATTTGAATCGGGGACAAACTACCAGATTTAGTGGCAAGACTATTCAAAATAAAACTCCATTCATACATGATATAACTAAAACACAGTTATTTGGAAAATATGTGGCTTTTGTTTATACCATTGAATTTCATAAAAGAGCACTGCCACATGCTCACATACTTTTAATCCTGTAGGAAAAAGATAAGTTGAACACTGCAGAGAGAGTGGATTCAGTCATTACTGCTGAATTGCCAGATCCAGGAAAATATTCCAAACTATTTGAGATTGTAACACACAGAATAATTCATGGGCCATGTGGAGATATGAATCCAAATTTACCATGTATGGAAAATAAAAAATGTACAAAAGAATTTCCAAATAATTTCAAATGGAAACTTTTGCTAATTGTGATGGATACCCTTTGTATAAAAGAAGACAAGGACAAACAGCTATTATCCATGTACAAAAGTTTGATAATAGATATGTTGTTCCATACAATCCACATTTGCTCATGAAGCACAATGCACACATAAATGTTGAAGCTTGCACTTCTATTAAATCCATCAAATATGTGTATAAATATATATACAAAGGATATGATGCAGCCACTGTTGTTGTGCAAGGTTCAGCAAATGAAAAAGAAAATCCAATTTTACATGACAAGCTTTCTAAATATTTAGATGCTCCGGAAGCGATGTGGCGGCTTCTGAAATTTGAGATGCATGATCGGTCACATGCTGTGTTTCGATTAGCTGTACATTTGCCACAAAGTCTGTTTGTTTGCTTTACTGCAGGCAATGAAAGAACAGCCTTAGAGCAAAGTGAACACAGAGAAACAACACTTACTGCATGGTTTAAATAATACTGCTAGAACACGCAGGCCAGACAATTTTTATACATTGAGATTCCATATCACTATGTATTTGTAAATGGTCTATGGCAACAACGAAAAAGAGATACACATAAAATTATACCACAAATTTATACCGTCAGTCCAAGAGACATTGAACGTTTCAGTTTAAGATTACTTCTTTTACATGTTCCCAGTGCACAAAGTTTTGAACATTTATGCACAGTGAATGACATAGTTTATGAGACTTTCCTATTAGCTGCAAGATATCAAAATGTCATAGCAAATTATACAGAATGGGAGAGGTGTCTGGAAGAAGCAGCACTATGTCACATGCAAAAGCAAATGAGAAAACAATTTGTGTTCATTTGCATCTTTTGCAATGTACCTGATGCATTTACTTTGTGGTAAACATTTAAATTAAATATGTCAGAAGACTTCTTGAAACGTTACAATGAGCCAATAGCACTGTTAAAAACTTTAATGGAAATTCAATAAATATTTCTTGCTTATGGATTAAATTGTGCAAGTTTTAATTTGCCTGATCCAGGACTTATAGATGATATCAACTTTGATGATTATGACAATGAGCTACAAAAACAAAAAACAGAAGAAAAACTGGCAAGTTTAAATACTTTACAATTTCAAGCATTTAATGCCATCACAAATGCTACAGGTGATGAAATGGTCAAAGACCGTTATTTCTATCTAGATGGCCCTGGTGGATCAGGAAAAACTTATCTGTACAATTGTTTGAAGAGTTCCATTCGAGCACAAGGTCAAATAGCAATGCCATTTGCAACAACTGGAATTGCCGCACTTTGGTTAGAAGGTGGTAGCACTGTGCATAGTGGATTTAAACTGCCAGTTCCCATTTTAGAAACATCAGTGTCAGACATTAGACTGAATCCTTTACAAGCCAAAATGTTTTTAAAAAGTAAATTAATCATCATAGACGAGGCAACAATGATGTCATGTCATGCTTTGCAATGTATTGATAGATTCTTAAAAGAAGTGATGGATAATAATTTGCCATTTGGTAGAAAGGTGATGTTGTTAGGAGGAGATTTTAGGCAAACATTACCTGTTGTGCCACATGGAAATAGAACTGATATAATTGAAACATGTATCAAGTCAAGTAAACTGTGGAAAATATTTACACACCTCAAATTAGAATTAAATATGAGATCTGAAGGCCAAAATGAATTAAATGATTGGCTCGTTCCAATTGGAGAAGGGAAACATCCACAAATACATGATTTAACCAATGATACAAGGAATCACTCATATTGGCAATATTTCTAAACACTCTGAATAACGACGATTACTCAGACATTGCAAACAAAATGATATTAACATCAAAAAATATAGATGCCTTGAAACTTAATAACAACATTTTAAAATTCATCAACGCACCACAAAATAATTATTACAGTGCAGATTCAGTTATGGCTGACGATAAAGACAGTGGATCTAATTTTAGTACAGAATTTCTAATTCTTTAACCCCATCTGGAATGCCACCACATGTTTTGAGATTGTTATGCTATTGAGAAATATGAATCCAAAAAAAGACATTGTAATGGGACCAGATTCATTGTGCACAATTTAAAAGATAATTTTATACATGCAGAAATTATGACTGGGACCCATAAAGGTGAACAAGTTTTTATACCATGAATTGATTTAGCTCCAAGTGAGAGTGGTTTGCCTTTTGTCCTTCAAAGGAGACAATTTCCAGTTATCATGGCATTTGCCATGACCATCAATGAATTCCAATGACAAAGTTTTAAGTCAGTGTGTATTTTTTTACAAGAACCTGAGGTTTTGTAATCAGAGAGAATAGTGGTTTCATTTTAAGTAAGAAATTTAGGGTCACTTGGCCTCTTCTTAGAGGAACACTATTTCACTTACAAAACTATATCTACAAGTTGAGAAAAATACAGTAATAACCAACAAAAAAGGAAGAAAGAAAAAACAAAAACAAAAAAAACAAACAATGGTTACATCCATAGACACAAATAAAAGTCTGCTGGGCTCTTTGAAAGGGAACCACTTTCACAGATAAAAAAAAAATGAAATGTCTTGGAAGTCACTTTCGCCATGATTGGCCCCACGAAACAGTTAGCTTGCATTTTATTACTGTTTACAATTTAATATGTTTCTTTCAGGTTTGTAATCTAAAAATTTGGTTTGAAAAGGACTGATAAGTTGATGCATTCTATGTAATTAAGGTTTAATGTTAGTAGCAGCATTATCATTTGTTGAAAAATGAAAATGTTTCATGATATATAGATTATTGATCCAGGGACGAATCCGATTGCCAGTTAATGGAGTCAGGAAGGAATTATTTTTTGACAACACTTTCAACAAATTTACAAAGTTGAAATTTTATTTTTTGCCATTTGCCTTCCTCTGGATTCAATATACAAGATCACTATAATTTAAAATGAATTCAGGTTTAATGTTATTATCTTACTAGCAACTTGCCCGTCAAAAATGCCGGCAATAAAATGTGAATCCTGGCAATGCCACACAATGGGAGCATCTCCCCCTCTACTTTATTGGCCTCGAGATGCGTGCCTTCGGAGGTCAAGGCGAGTCTCTCCCTCTGTCTACTTCCTCCCTTGTGTCTCATTTCCCCCCTCCTCTCCCTCCCTTCTGTCTCCTCCCCCTGTGTTTTTACCCCTTCTCCCCCCTGTGTCTTTCCCCCCTGTCTCTTTCCCCCTCTACTTTACTGGCCTCGCGATGAGTGCCTTCGGCACTCATTGCAAGTCTCTCCCTCTGTCGACTTCCTCTTTTGTGCCTCATTTCCCTCCTCCTCTCCCTCCCTTGTGTCTCTTCCCCGCCCTGTGTTTTTACCCCTTCTCCCCCTTGTGTCTTTCCCCCCTGTCCCTCCCGTATCTCTTTCCCCACCTCTCCCTCCCCTGTGTCTCTTGCCCACTCTCCCTCTCCTCTGTCTCTTGCCCCCTCTCCCTCCCCTGTGTCTCTTTTTCCCCCTGTGTGTCTCTTCCCACTCCCCTGTGTCTGTTCCCCCCATTTCCCTCCCCTGTGTCTCTTCCCCCTCTGCCCTGCCCGTTGTGCAATGCGAATGTGTGGCTTATGCCGCGCTATGGGCATGCGAGGCCAGTTGCGCAATGTCGCAAGCGTGACAACGAAACGCAGTTTGACAACTATTATATGTGATGTTAATGTTTGCATTGTTATCATTGTATGTTAAAAGGTTTGAAAAGTTAATTTATTGAACGTTACTAAAGATTTGTCATTTGCAGCAGAAACATTTGTTAACAAAATTCAATGTATAATTAAATAGAAAGGATTCATCCAGCAAGTAATCTGATCGCCATTTGATGGGGTCAGGAAGGAATTAATTTGTTTCCCCTTTTGAGACAATTGGCTAAGTTGCAATGTTTTTTTTTAATGTTTGCCTTCCTCTAGATTTAATACCTATGTGCTTTACCAGGAGTTTAAATACAAGTTTTATGTTAATAAGCATTCTGTCATGGTTGAAGACACTCATTTAGAGAAAGTTCAACGATTTCATGTTAGTATTGTTAAAAAAAATTCATTACCCACTGTTTACAATATAAGTTGCATATTAGAAACCTTGATGTAATGGTTCACAATACATATTCTGAGAAATTGTATGGATTGTTATATTATTATTCAATACATGACAATTTAAAAGTTTGATATGGTTTAACAGTACATTATTAAAAAAAAATTAATATACAGAGTATATATAAGAGTAAAAAAGGAAGAAAAATTGAAAGGGCACCTAATGGCAATCGCAAATGGTTTTAAAACCATCGCGGAGTGCAGCAGTACCTCTTAAAGAGACGGTACCCTGTCTCCAACAAATAAACCCTGGCACCTAAAATGTTAAACCATTAAGTGGGGTCCTTGCACCTATATAGTAAACCATTGCTGTAAGGGCCCTGATCTGACCCTTTGCGGCAACTAAATAGTTAACCTCATCTGCCTAATTAGTCCCTGCTGCGGGGGTACTATAAGTACCCCTGCAGCACTTAATCAGTTAACCCCTATGAACCACAGGGGTCTATACAGATTCCCATGTTAACCTAATTAACTCCTAATATACCATTGGGTCCTTTAAGGACCCACCAGTGCACTGGGGTAATATTTTAGTTGCCATGGGGTTCACTATAGACACCCATGGTTATGTGGATGGGGTGTTGGTGTTAGGGGATCCCGGGGATTTCCTCCACCACATGTTTAACTGGAGGGAATCCCTAGGGATTCTCGTTAGTATAGGTTGGGTGGGCCCAGTAATTTAAGTGAACACAGCCTAGCTAAACCTGAGCCTTGTAACTTACTGCCAGTCTTGGTTTTATAAGATGTGGCTGCACTTTGTTAAATTGTGAAAAGAAAAAAGCATTGAATTAGTTTTAGGTATAGGGGAAAAAAGCCACCCACAGTAGATTTTATTTGCGGTGCTCGAATAGAATAGGGCTCATGGTTTTTAGACAACTTTCTGATTGGTGAGGAGACTTTTAGAGGAAGATTATAACTGCACAGTGGGACTATGGCAGTGGAGCAATCTCATTGTATTCCAATTAACTAAACAATATTTATTTTTTAGGGTAGTAGTAATTATTATGTATACAAAACAATATTTTTCTAATGACTGCTGCAAGATTTTCTATAAACTGTATCTAATCTAGTTGCGCGATTCAGTCTTTAATGCACTGAAACTGTCATTTCATCGTCACATCAAGCTTAGATAAAAGCCTAGAAATTGTAGTGTAAGATGTACTGCTTTGAGGTATCATAGTAGTTCCCCCTCCCATGTGTCCATAAAGTGCTTTTTTTTTTTAATTGTCTATGCAAGCAAATCAATAATTTCTTACACTTTAATTTCTTACTGACTAATCTCCTATGAATTATGCATTATTGGCTGAGTGAAATATATGTAAAGATAGACACAGTGCGGCAATCATTTTATTTTTCTCACCCTTTAAACCCGGTAATTGCTTTGAAATGCATGTGATAGCGTCTAGCTCCCCATTTGTTGAAATTTAAATTTTATTTTATTTAATTATTTATCTGAAATATAAAGTGCCTTTATCAAAGTGCTTTACAAAAATAATTATACTAATCGACTCACCATGGCAAAAAAAACCTGCCGCTAATACTGCTTGGTTGGTGAGTACATTATATTGCATTAAAATATTTGTTCCAGCGCTGTATCATTAAGGGCTTCTGAAAGAATAAAATAAGATACAGCTGTCAAGGCAAAAGGCAAATGGAAACCAGATTGTGTTAACAAATTATATTTAATTATTTTTAGCAAAATTATTCTGGGTAAATATGCTGTTTGCCTACATGCAAACTTCTTAGCAACACCAACTTTAATCTGTATTTATTTGCACATTATAATAATACTTTTAGTGCTAGGTAAATGAACAGAATAGCTAAGGTGGGAAGGTGAAAACAATCATGAGCTTGAGATCTGGTTCAAAGAAAGAGGCTAATTTAAAGAGCAGAAAGCAAAGGTGCATAGGTAAGAAATAGGAACAGAGTGCAGGGTAGGCAGAGTGTATTTTTGTACAGGTCAGGGCAGACAGCCATTCAAAGCAGGGTTTGAAATTAAAGGGTCACTTAATTCAGCACACTTTGGACCACATCACAGTAAAGATCTCCAAAAAACATGTTGAAATACTTTTTGAATTTTTAAAATGTGTGCATTTTTCACTAAGAAATGAAATAAAATAAAATCTGTGTTTACATGTGTCACTGGTGCTCACCGACAAACCTACAGCTTTAGTTTTTTCAGCTGTTATTAGTGTAATTTAAAAAAAATATTTTAATATACAAAAAATTACTCTGAAAATTTTCCCTTCATCTTTCAGCTGAAGTTCAACGTTTTTATCCACTATACATTGAAAAGTTTACTGATCAATACTACTGACATGTCATGAAAGCTGGATTATGGCTGTGTTCATGATGATGTGGCCAGAAGATAAAAAAAATTACCGTATTGGTCCGAATATAAGCCGCACCTTTTTTCCGATTTTTTTAGCTTGCGAGTTACGGGTGCAGCTTATATTCGCGACCATATCTTGAAAATATTTACAGTCAACAATATGACTGGGATAGAAACTGAAATTTACTGTATATATAAACATCTATATTTTAAAACAAGACAAACGCATTTTATAAGGGAATATTTTAATCAGCTTAATAGTGAAAAAATTAACAAATTGGTTAATTAATGCCCAGCCCTATCAAAAAGGAATATGATACACTTGTGCAGTTTTTCTAATGAAATGTGAAAAAGTCCAGCTTTTCCTGTGACATCTGTCCATCTATACGTACAGTTAATAAAATTATGAAAACTCTACGGGTATAAAACAGTTGTATCATATACTCTTGAACAGCATTTTAGTTCTGCTGTCTGTGAACCATATCATATTAAAAAATTAAACCATTTTTAGTCAGGTTGAAAAAAAGAATATTAAAACCCTATGTATGAGTTATGCTACCCGCATAGACAGCTGCACTCCGGCTTCTCAGAGACTGTACATAGCACATTTCACTGTTCTGTGACAGTTAGATCCAATATGGCACCCGTGGGGGGGGGGGGGGGGGGGGTAATAGGATTATTCTTATTAGGACAAAGACAGAACAGGCATACCGTAATTTTAACTATTGGGAACATCCTAAAGAGACCGAGACATGAATGGCAAACAAACACCAAATAATAAAACTAAGCTTTATTAACAACAAATTAAAAACCACAACAAACTAACTCCTGATGATGACATAATATGGCACATATATCATAAACAGATAAATAAATCAATAAACATGTGCAAAATTGACGTACGTGTAATCTATAACAAAAGCACCAATTTCAGAATATTCACATACATGAAAAAATACAATATCATAGTTCCTAGTCACATGATATGAGCCTACCTTTGTGATATATGACGCAAAAATTATAATATACCTCACAAAATAATAACGTGTGTATATTAGCAGCTTAAACTACATATAATAATGCCATATAAAAATATATAAGTATGTAGATTTGTATTGAATAAAGTGACAAGTGATAATAATAAAGTGACGTAGTGACTATCAAAAAATATATAAAGTGACAAGTGCACAAGGCACTCTATGAACCTATCACTAAGAAGCCCTACAAGCACTGCTGTGGAAGCTGGTGGAGCCCACTGATTGCTCCCTACCTAATAGGAAGTCTAGCTATACTATTATCCTATTGACAAAATCTAAAGTGCCCTATTACTATCAGTGGATTGGGGATCTGCCACTTACCCCATAACCTATGAAACAAAAACAAAAAAACAACTACTAGTCTCACCTCTTACCCCTAAAAAATAGTGTCTATATGAGGTATAAAAAGCATATAATATAATGTGCTTACATAAATGTGATATCAGAGCACAAACACAATAAACATGACTTATAGCGCACAACACACGTTGATAAACAGCCTCTATTATCACAACCAAAATCGGCGCACAAATATGCAACGGTGCAAGATATAAAACTTATATGTGAGGCGTAAATATCATGTGATATAATGTGCTAACAAGAGTATAGTATCACAGCACAGACAAAGCATACATAACTTATAGAGCAGGGAACACATAGGAAAACTGCTTTTGCTGTCCAAACTGGAAACCTGTGCACAAGTGACGTCATCAGCATGGGACCACAAGGAAATGGCGCTGACCGTCGTGCACGTTTCGCCATGGCTTCTTCTTGGAGCCAGTCCGTAGTGTGGAGGAGAAGCAGTTTATAAAGGGATATTTCAGATGTAAACAATTAACCAGTTCACTGATCAATGTACTAGTTTAACCCTTCTGTGCTTGAGTCTCATTCAACATGGAAAACGCAAAGGAAATGAATCTAAAAATCAGACACAGATACAGAATCAATATATCTCCAAAGACATATTGAAATTGTATAAATAATAAACCCAAGTGATGAAAAAACAATAAAAAAACACAAAAAGTGCAAAAATAATAATAATATGAAAAATAAATCTATAATAAAATAAATTAAAATGAAGTTAAATAGTAAGCAATTTAGTGTAGACTTACAGTGCCATTTTATTATTAATTACTCTATGATATTGGGAATAATTTACTCACAAACTTGTAAAGATGTTATATATGTTAAACATATTGAATCTATTACATCCTCTAGTTACCATGGTATTATCTTACAGATAAATATCTGCAATGTATAAAGCAATTGATATCACAGCAGTAAGATATGAAAACTAAATATTGAACAGCAATATCAAACATTCCTTATTGGGAAACACAACCATGTGCATTACAGAGCACATTCATCCCAATATACTGGTAGTGTTGAAGAAAAACACTTTCACTGAATCGCCCTCAGAGGAATAAGATAGGACATGAAAGCTCTGTATTTTCAGTTTAATACAAGCTTGGAGGTGAACACAGAGAGTAACAGCAAGTCTGTAGTTCATCTCAAGAACTCTTCCATAGACTACCTTTTCATACAGTTTTTACAAAGTTTTGTAAATACTGCTGGCAAATTAGGAAACTCCTTCTTGTGAGGCGCAGCAGGGTATTGTTACAAGGTTTCTCAAACAATTTTGGATATTCAGTAAATGTCTACAAGGTTCTATACACAATACTAGTTATTCAGTAAACTTCTTTCTTGTAATATAAACACAAGGTCTACACATTTTCACATTTCATCCAATAGTGTTTTATATCTACTCAAATATACACTATCTGTTCAATTGTATTCTTGTTTCTTCTAAGAATCAAGTTTGCAAAAACCTTGAAGTAAAAGTATCGAACTAATGATTCTTCAGAATGAACCCCTTCTTAGGTTTTCGATTACTAAGGTTTGCAATTACTATTTTCTTATATACTTATATCTACTTCTAATGCATAGATATTAAACTCTTACAGTAGATACGAAAGAGAAAAATTATTATGTTTTTAAAATACAGTTCTCGCAAATTCCATATAATATACGGAGGATACTTATAATTAGTAAAGAGCCATACTTAAAGGGGCATCTACAGTGTCATCAGAACAAATGCCAACAGTAACAAATCAATTATGGAGATTATAGCAATAGAAATAAGTGAACATCATAAAGCTAAGACTGTCATTAAGGCCTTAAGGTATAAGTGTGTCCAACATTGTAATCCATTTAGTTTCAGCCTTAAGCAGTTCCACTTCCAGATTGCCTTTCCTTATTCCCAGGGTAACTTTCTGTAGAATCCAGCACTGTAAGGACAGTTTAGATTGAGGTTTACTCAAAAAATGTTAAGCAACTGAGGTAAGTGTTTTACCCTTAGAAAAATCCAATTTTTTATATTTCTAAGATGTTCTCCTAAACTTTTTTTGATCTGTCTAGCCGTCATTCCTATGTAGTAAAGATTGCATGGGCACTGTTAACAGTATACAACACCTTGGGTATTACAATTGTAAAAACTCTTAAGGTTAATAACCTTCCCCAGTCTATCAAACATATAAGGTATCTGGGTAATATGATTACAAACATTACAATAGCCACACCGAAATGTTCCATCAGGGAAAGAACATGGTTTCTTTGTGTTTTAGAAAAATGGCTAGTGACTAGACGGTCTTTTAAGGTCTGAGATCTCCGCCAGCTTAAATCTATCTTATCACCTATAACCTTATCCACAATGACATCTGATTTAAGTATTCAGGAAGATATCAAGATCCTGACAACTGCCATCCCAAATAAAAAAATACCTTAAACACATCAATATGTGGTTGGTATAACATATGTTATTTTCATTGAAAACAAATTCCTTCTCCCACCATCCAAGAAATATATTTGCGTAAGTGGGGGCACATGTAGTGCCCATGGCGGTTCCTCGTAGCTGAAGAAACAACTTATTATCAAAAACAAAATAATTGTGACTTAGCACAAACTTCAGCAGTTTCAGTAGGAATTGATGTTTAGAAAGATTATCAGCTGTTTCCATGGTTAAGAAATATTCAACCGCTCCAACTACTAAAGTGTGTTCAATTGAGGTATATAGAGAGTATATGTTTGAGGTTACAAGGAGCCTCAATATCCAGAATTATTTCATCCCAAATGCTCTAGAAACATCTTTGGGACAAAATGAATTGTGCCTAAAACACATCTTTAAGAAAATTTACTTTTCTATTAAAGGTAATTCACAAATTGCAATCGGCAGCCTATCAATGATTGTTTAATGATATTTATTGCTTCAGTCACTTCATGTATCCATCTCCGCCTCTGTCATCGCCTTCTTCATGTGCATCAGAGTCTTCTCTAGAGAATATTTGAGCTTCAATCTCATGATCATATCTTCCATTGAACAGTTTGTCTTGGTTTTCTCTAGTACTGATTGATTGTATATTCTTGCAGTCCAATGGACAGCACGACAATTCAAAGGTGTCAATACTACAGCTGTCAGGCTTCTTTATGGTCCAGCTCTCACATCTGTATGTTACTACTGGGAATACTTTGTGGATTGTTGTTGATATGGTAATCGCTTTACTTTTTACTAGCTTGTACAATGTTAGTTAACTTTAAAATACATGTTAGATATTTAACTAATTCAGCGAGAAATCCTTCCTTTTGGACAGTAGGAGAAAAGTTATTAATCTGGTGTAGACCATCTCTTATTGTGTGATTGTGCTAAAGTGGTATAGAGGACTAGGACCCTGTATTGTTTCACATATGGTAAATATTTCCACATGATTGTTGTAATCAAGGCCTCAAATCTTGAAAAACTGTTTATTACTTTCTTTCCATATCCCAGCGTGTTAAATTCTGTGTATGGTGCTTAATAGCAATTAAAACTTTCATTCACTTATTCAGATATTAAAAGTCATTTAAGGTCAGACTCATGTGAACAAAGGAAACATTCAAAATGCATTCCACACCTAATAAAACACCATAATCATGCGGCAATTCAAGTAAAGCAGTCTAGGCCACGTGCATTAAAAAGCCAATGAAGGCAAATATTTTAAACTGGATATTAAGTAATTATAGACGGCAGATTTATTCATATGTATGTATTTTAAAAAGCAAAATACTTTATTAAATTAAAGTTCCTTTAAAGTTGTTTTATATACCATGTATGAGGAGGAATACACGTCTCCAGCACACAATACAGTGAAAGCGATTCTTTATTTTTTTATTTACTTATTATTTACTCTATGTTAATTTTTAAATATATTGTCACATTTGCAGATTTGTCATGTGATTTACTAAATATGCTGGTCCGCAATTAGGTCTGCAATGAGCCACAGTAATGCCTGAAGTAGCAATGTGTATCCAACCTCTATTCGCTGTCAATCAGTGTTGTGCCATATTGGTTGGCAACCTGCAATGATTGACAATACCTCAGTAATGACATTAAACAACAGCAACTATATAATGTCCTGCATGGTCAGTTGCTCTACATATTAATAAAACATCTTTCTAATGTTAACATACTTCAATAGCCAATTACTCCTATGAGGCTGCCCATCCCCTGGGAGCTTCCCTCGACACCCAGAGGGAGCCATTGGGCACCCACCACCACCCCTTGTGCTTTTGGGTGGTGGGCACATTTTCCAGTATTCCCTCGTCCTCAATCTTTGATAGAAGATTTAGTTCTCTTAGATCTTGCTTTAAAAAATGGAGCTCCTCCTCCAGGGAGCTCTCCACCAACTGCATTCCAACCACACCCCTGTAGTTCTTTTAGCCCCTGTAGTGCCGTTTACATGCACCTAATACTCCCATAATATACCCTGTTCACTACAGCCCCAATGAGCCACAAAGAACTAGGGGAGAAGGGACTTTAGTAAATCACACAATAGCTGGATTGAGTTTTAACTCGGGATGTTGAGGGCATGTTAGCCCCTTTAAATTTTACCCATAGTTTTGAAGTGTTTTTCAGTACCATGGGTGTAGGAGCGAAAAAAATCTGGGGGGAAAATTCAACTTTTCCCTTCGGGAGAGGAAGCAGGGTGGATCTACCGCCAGTGCAACCGGTGCCAGTGGTAGAGCTACCTGGAAGGAGCCCACAGATCCCCCTACTGATCCCCCTCAGCACCACCTGATCCTCTGTGTGACCCTCTTGATCCTCCCCCCCCCCCCTCGTGATACCCTCTCCTGATTTCCCCCCTTGGGCCCCTCTGATCCTCCCCTTGGCCTTCTTAATCCACCGACATCCTGATCCGTCCTTGGCCCCTCTTGATCTTCCCCCCGCTCCTGATCCCCCCCCCCCCCATTTCCGCTTCCTACCGCACAAACAGCACTCCCCGAAACTACATCTTTACGGGGACCGTGGGGGGAGATAAAGAAGGGCCAAGGGTTGATCAGGATGGGCAGAGGGGGGATCAAGATAGGAAGAGTGGAGGATCAAGAGGGGCAGGGGGGAACCAGAGGGGAGGATCAGAGGGGGGATCAAGAGAGGCGGGGGGGGGGGGGATCAGGAGCTCCTGGAGGCTCCCAAATGTGTGTGTGTGTATATATATATATATATATATATATATATTTATATGCCCCTTCAATATAATTATAAATAATATAATATTACATATAACTTATTATGTATGTATATATAGATATATTTAATATATGGTGGGCAAAAGAGTGATAGCAGCCCACCGTACAGTAGTACAGTAAATAAATAGGACATTTGTGTTCACATTTGAATGTCTAAAACAAGTTTCATGCCCAGAATTCCGAGAAATACAGTTATTACACTAAAACTTGTCAGGGACATGCAAATGTGACCACAAAGGCTTTACTCTTGCAATCCATAACCATATCAAACATTGCTCGCTGTATCAAACAGCTTTGAGCAAAGCTAGGGTTGGATTATACACAAGCTAGGAATCCGACCCACGTACAGCTGCTTCACTGCTCATTGACGTTTTTCCAAGCCGCACCTTTCCTGCTTTGCAATGATCTCCTTCTGTGCTCATTGCGACCCCCATGTTGAGCTCCTTCGGCACTCATTGCGTGGCTCAATGTTACTGCCTTGTATTAATCGTTACTGCTTTGCGTCAATTCTTAGTGCTTAGAGCTCGTATTTATGTCTTTCGGCCTTATTTTCATTGTGTTTACTTTTTTCCAGCGCTCATTGCAGCCTCCATCATGCCTCAACTCCTCCCCTCGCTTTGCGAGGCTCGCAGGGCAATGAGTGCCTTCGGCCCTCATTGCAGCCTAAGTCCTGCGTGCCTCAAGGCTCGCAAAGTGTGACGCCAATTCACAGATTGACAACTATTATATGTGATAGATATACCTATTAATATTATATACAGTTTCTCACAAAAGTGAGTACACCCCTCACATTTTTGTAAATATATTATTACATGTTTTCATGTGACAATACTGAGGAAATGACACTCTTCTACAATGTAAAGTAGTAAGTGTACAGCCTGTATAACAGTGTAAATTTGCTGTCCCCTCAAAATAACTCAACACACAGCCATTAATGTCTAAACCGTTGGCAACAAAAGTGAGTACACCCCTAAGTGGAAATGTTCAAATTGGGCCCAAAGTATCAATATTTTGTGTGGCCACCATTATTTTCAAGCACTGCTTTAACCCTCATGGGCATGGAGTTCACCAGAGCTTCACATGTTGCCTCTGGAGTCCTCTTCCACTCCTCCATGATGACATTACCGAGCTAGTGGATGTTAAAGACCCTGCACTCCCCCACCTTCCGTTTGAGGATGCCCCACTGATGCTCAATACTGGAGATATACTTGGCCAGTCCATCAACTTTACGTTCAGCTTCTTTAGCAAGGCAGTGGTTGTCTTGGAGGTGTGTTTGGGGGGGTCGTTATCATGTTGGAATACTGCCCTGCAGCCCAGTCTCCGAAGGGAGGGGATCATGTTCTGCTTCAGTATGTCACAGTACATGTTGGCATTCATGGTTCCCTCAATGAACTGTAGCGCCCCAGTACCGGCAGCACTCATGCAGGCCCAGACCATGACACTCCCACCACCATGCTTGTCTCTAGGTAAGTCACACTTGTCTTTGTATTCCTCACCTAGTTGCCGCCACACATGCTTGACACCATTGGAACCAAACAAGTTTATCTTGGTCTCATTGGACCATAAAACATGGTTCCAGTATTCCATGTCCATAGTCTGCTTGTCTTCAGCAAACTGAAGGATTTCTTGTGCATTATCTTTAGAAGAGGCTTCCTTCTGGGACTACAGCCATGCAGACCAATTTGAAGCAGTCTGAGCACTGACAGGCTGACCCCCCACCGCTTCAACCTATGCAGAAATGCTGGCGGCAATCATACGTCACGGCATTCATATCTATTTCCAAAGACAACCTCTGGATATGACGCTGAGCATGTGAACTCAACTTCTTAGTCGACCATGGCGTGGCCTGTTCTGAGTGGAACCTGTCCTGTGAAACCGCTGTATGGTCTTGCCCACCGTGCTGCAGCTCAGTTTCAAGGTCTTGGCAATCTTCTTATAGCCTAGGCCATCTTTATGTAGAGCAATAATTATTTTTTTCAGATCCTTAGAGAGTTTGTTGCCATGAGACATGACACCGGGTAGGAAAAATGGCTAATTGGGCCCAATTTGGTCTTTTCTCTTAGGGGTGTACTCACTTTTGTTGCCACGGTTTAAACATTAATGGCTGTGTGTTGAGTTATTTTGAGGGGAGAGCAAATTTACACTTATACAGGATGTACACTTACTACTTTACATTGTAGCAGAGTGTAATTTCTTCAGTGTTGTCACATGAAAAGATATAATCAAATATGTAAAAAAATGTGAGGGGTGTACTCACTTTTGTGAGATACTGTATATATATTTGCAATATGTATATATATATATATATATATATATATATATATATATATATATATAAATTATGACTAAAAGCCTTCATGGCTAAGACATACTGCTCCATAGGCCTCTAGTGGACAAATCTGGTAATGCATAATTAAGTTTAATTTTGCTATTTTTTGTGTCCCCTATTCATTTAATCTGGGGGTATTTGTCCCCCCCCCCCCCCCCCATTCCCCAGTTCCTATGCCCCTGTTCAGTACCAATAATTTTACTGATTAAAATCAATGATCTTTATACGTTTATCAAATTGGGCATAAAGGAGTTAAACATCCTCACTTCTTACATTTTCATTGGAACCTATTTATCATAATTAACGATTATTTCAGTTTTAAATAGGCATAGAAACTCCACAAATACTTTTCTTAACCCCACTTTTTACTGCTTTTGATAAATACACCACTATCTTCCATCTATAATGTTTTGAATATGCAGTAAGGTTGTGGGTTGTGCTTAAAGCTGACAACTTGCTAGGCTATATAAATATTTTTTATAAAGATGTGTTTTTGATCAAATAAAATATTAAAATTAAGGTAAATTTTGATTAAATTAAGTAATTTCCTTGGAAAAGTAAAATTCAAATATTCAGTAACACTTGAAGAATTAAATAAAAGGTAATAGGTTAAACAATCAGAAATTAAAGATTTCTCTGTTTTGTAATTATAATTAAATATTAAAATAAAGTCTTAATGATTTATGTATCTTTATTTACTCAATATAAGGCCAGTGAAGGATGTGGCTTTTTCTAGTAAAAAGCTGCTAAATTTTAAGGCACAAAGTGTACAAACATATTGGTTTCTATTGGTCAGAGACTTGTTTTATTAAAGAATTTTACCTTGGCAGTGAGCTTTTACTGTTGGGGCAGCCTATTAATGATTGTTTATTCTCTTATCAAATCTAATTGATCTTAAAAACTTTAGACCTATCTTTCAGCCACATCCACCCACCCTTCCCTTAATGACCATAACAGTCTGGAGACAAACACTGACCTAGAGTTTGATACTTAAATCTTTGAAATTAAATTTTGCATTGAATATGGCATTTATAAATTAATAATTTATTATTATTAATATTATTATTATTAATATAATTATTATTATTATTGATATTCTTTTTTATTATTATTACTTTTAATATTATTAGTTATTATATATTTTAATAATGATCAGTGCATCCTTAAAAAATCTAGCTCTTCTTGCAAGAACTTAACAGTGGTCCTTTAATGCTTTGTTAGTTTATGTTAGTCACATTGGCTTAATAATGTGCTTTATTTTCAGAATAGGTTCTCATGTACATCTATGAGATCCGTCTTCCTTCCAACTGTTCTGAATTAATGTGAAAATGCTGCGATGCCTATAATGAAAAATTATACTCACCTTACACACAACAGAGGATATTTCCTCCGCACGCAGGCAGCTGAACATGTTGCATTCACAACATGACACAGAATCGAACCGGCACTGAGAGACTTATTAATTGAGAAAAATTACACCAAAAGACGACATTTTTCATAATATAAATGACAGGTGGGTGCCCTAATGAATGGCCCCACTGGACGGTGATTTTGTGAGATTTAGTGATATTAAATCCCCTTATATAAAGTACTACTTGAAAGGGAATAAAGACTCTACAGCAGTAACCATCACAGCGAGGGATCAAGGTGAGCTGTCATCTGAGACTACAATTATAAATCTATTTTCTTGTCTGTATAAATGTGGTGTTAACCTGAATTCCCAGCCTGGCTAATGAAGAGCACGAGACAGTGCAGTGTGATTTCAGTTGGGAGACTAGGGGCCCGATTCAATTGCAAGCCTGCAACTCGATCATTGTAGGTCGTATGTCTGCGGGTGTGTTGCGGGCTCCCTTTTGTTTCAGATTACAATGCTATTCAACTGCTCAAGCCCGCAAGTTACTGTCCCAAAGCCGAAACCGTAAACCATGCACTGGTTCGTAGCAGTTTAGGGCAGGAACATGATCAATTAAGCAAGCCCGTAACCTCCCATTTCGAATCAGCCAATAGAAAATGAGTCTGTCATTATTACGGCAGTAAAACATGGAGATTACATGTCAATCAATTTGGTTCGGGGGTCTGATATGCCATCAGACTCGCAAATCCAGAAAATAAAGAATTATGAAAATCAATCCCAATACTGTTCTAGTCCATGTGAGTGGCCTGATATTTATTAACTCATTGATGCCCGAGATCGATTTAGCCCCCAAAATTAAACATAAAAATAAATGTAATTTACTGCTGAGCTTGAGACGGTTGTGCAATTAATTTTCACGTCTATGATGCCTTTCCCCATTATTTTCAGTGCAGTATTGATTTTTTATTTGCATTTACAGTGCTACGAATAGGTATTTAACCCCTTGCGGGTACTCTTTAGCACTCATAGGATTTTCTCCTTTTGCCATTTACGGGTGTGAAAACATTTGCGGTCTTGGGGAAATTGAGCAATTAATTAGCGATTTTAGCCATCCTAATTCTTGCGAAATTGAAAGATCAAAGGCTTCGGGAGGCTGTAAGTCACGGGTTGAACCAACGCAATTTTTTTCAAGGTTCTAACTCATAACCAGTGTGGAGCCCGCAAAAAGACGCCAATTGAATAGCAAATTAACTTGTGACCTCACTTACGGGCTCCAGTAACTTGCGAAAGCTCAATTGAATCGGGCTCTAGGTCTTGATGATTTAGCAAACCATTCAATTGAGCTTTCGAGAGATCCGGGCTTCAGAAATGTAGCCCACAAGTTATTTTTGCATGCTCGGATCGAGCTACAGGCTCTGATTAACTGCATTGGTTCAAATCGCAAGTTAATGTCCCTCCAAGCCTCTGATCTTTCCCGGCCTCAAGAGTTGCAAACGCTAAAATCACAAATCGATATTCAGTTGCTCCGATTCCCCTCCGCTGCCCACTCCCTCAAGCCCGCAAATGGCAAAAGTCAAACCACAAGTCACTGGTACCAAGGAGGTCTCGCAAAGGGCTTAATGACATGTTCGGAGCACTTTACAAGCAAATAAAAATCAATACTGTACTTTTATTACTTTATTAACCCTGTCACTTATGGGGTCAAAACAGACCCCCATAAGCCCTTAATTAACCCTGTCACTCATGGGGGTCAATACAGACCCCCATAATCCATTAATTAACCCTGTCACTCATGGGTGTCAATACAGATCCCCATAATCCCTTAATTAAACCTGTCACTCATGGGGGTCAATAAAGACCACCATAAGCCCTTAATTAACACTGTCACTCATAGGGGTCAATACAGACCACCATAACCCCATAATTAACCCCTTCACTCATGGGTGTCAATACAGACCCCCATAAGCCCTTCATTAACCCTGTCACTCATGGGGGTCGATACAGGCCCCCATAAGCCCTGAATTAACCCTGTGACTCATGCGTGTCAATATAGACCCCCATAAAACCTTAATTAACCCTATCACTCATGGGGGTCAATACAGACCACCATAAACCTCTATTTAACCTCATCAGTCCCATAAGGGTATATAAAGACCCTTATGGGGCAGTTACAACCCTAACATTAACCGAATAAGTGCCATGATGGTCCTCAAGGACCCACATGACATTAACTACAAACACTACACTGCACTATAATCCCCAATAAACCATTAAATCTAAACTAACCTTCTCTACACTAACCTATTAACACCTACACTACCTACATACACTCCCTACCCCCTAAAAAAAAAACACCACACTAATTACAGAAAATAAAACATCTATTTTACAGAAAAAAAAACATATAAAAAATCTCAATTACAGAAAAAAAAACTGTCACAAAAAATAAAAAAGGTACGTTACAGAAAAAAAACCAACTACATTACAACTCCACCCCCACCACCAACACTACAGAAATTTTTTGAAAAAAGTACACACCTGAAAAGGATATACATACACAATACATACAGTACAATACAATACAGTACAAATCACATAAAATACAATACCCCCTATCTAAAACATATTAAATATACTATCTAAAATACACACATACCCCACTAACTAAAATACATTAAATCCTATCTAAAATATATACATACCACACTATCTAAAATACAATAGATCCTAGCTAAAATACACACATACCCCCCTATCTATCTAAAATACATCCCCCCTATTTAACATACAATAAATCCTATCTCCATATACAAACCCTAATTCTAACCTAAAATAAAATCATTAAGACCACTTACCTTTGCAGATGTCCCTTCAGATAACCAACCTAGGAAAAAAACAAAAAACAAAACAAATTACTACAACACATTTACATACAATAAATAAACATTTTAAATATTCTAAATATTCTACTCACCTTTCCAGCTTGTCCTCCCCATCCCTCTTATTTTCTACTTCGGCGCCGCATTGAACTTTCCTCCCGGCAATGTCCTCTGCCTCCTCCTCTTCTGCCCCGGCTGGGCACTGAAAAAAACCTGCGCTCTAAAAAAAATAAATAAAAAAAAAATAACGGAGGTCAGCACACCAAAGCTAATGAGCCTCCTAGAGACTTTTCTGGAAAAAAGTTGGCAATGGTGCCTTCTGATTGTCTGAAAACGCTGTCAATCAAATTTCAGCCAATCAGAAGGCGCCAAGGTGTAAGCCAATCAGAATGGGATACACCCCCATATCCTATTTTGATTGGCTTATGCACCTGTAATTCTTTTTTAAACCAATCAGAAGGCTTTATTGCCTTCAGCCAATCACAATGGGATACAATGTTTTCATGTTGCTGCAGCATCAGTGCTGTAGAGCTGCTGTTTAAGCGTCATGAATGTGTGCAGTGTGTAGTGTAATAGTGTGCGTGCGCGAGGCAAATCCGTTAGGGTAGCTGTGTACTTCCGGATTGTATAAGTTAGTGTTCTAAAATGCACCTAATGTGTGGTAGCGGCTGTGGCTGATTTAGCATCCTTGTTTTCGGATGTTGTCCGACTTTTTCGGAAAATCCGTAGGTGTTTTTTTTGCGTGTTTAGGGTCCTTTAGCCTCGTTTTCGTTTTGTTCCGCAGCCATTTTTTTTCTCGCTTAGGTGATTTTCGGGTGTCTAAACTTTTAAATTTGGACTTAAATCAAGGTGTAACTTCGCTTGCAGAGGTCCTGGGTACCCCCCCCCCTTGCTGTGGGTAAGCTTTTTATGTGTTTGTTGTGTGTATTTATTGTGTTTCTAATGTTTTGGGGGTCGTGCTGGTTGCGTCCTTGTTTTCGGATCTTGTACGTCTTTTTCAGAAAATCCATAGGTGTTTGGTGGTGTTTCGCGTCTTTAGAGTGCTGTAGCCTCGTTTTAGTTTTTTTCAGCTGCCATTTTTTCTCTCGCTTAGGGGGTTTTCGGGTGTCTAAACTCTTTTTTTGGAGTTAAATTGAGGTGTAACTTCAGTTTTAGAGGTCCTGGGTTTCCCCTCTTGCTGTAGGTAAGCTTTTTATATATTTGTTGTGTGTATTTATTGTGTTTTTCATGTGCGAGGATTTCGGGCAGTTCTTGCGAGGTCGTAATGAGTCATAACGTGTCTCGTATTTTTGTTTTGTAACTTCCTAAATTTTGCGAGGTCCGCAATTGCTGGCAAGTAATGTTTTGGTTTAGAAATTTTTGGGGTGGTTAGAGTTAGGGACTATAAGGGCCCTTATGAAATCCCATAATTACAGGTTAGCATACTATTAGGTCCATAGGAACCTACATGGTTATAGGTTAGCATGTTGAGCTTGTTGAGAGAGGTCCCAAAGGATACTCAAGCTCATAAGGAGTAGCAGGGGTAACATCCCTTATTTGTTTTTATTTATTTTTAACTCACTGCCATGGGTATGGGTTTATATAGACAGATGGGTAGATATGGGTGGGAGACTATTTGGGCTAGTGTAGTGTGTTCACATTCGGTGCTGATGACAATTCACGGACATGTTATCATTTTATCAGGTTGTTGTTATTATACGCCATTATGGACTTAATGCTAACCATTCCATCTTTTCCAACCAAATTGGTGCCTGCACCATTGGAAAGAGCTGTTAAACGTGACCCATATAACATACATTCGCTACTCTTTTCATGAAATTGTACATTGGTGGACAGAGGAATTATAAAAACAGCGCTTATAAGGGCTAATTAATAAGTAGATAAAAGTAAATAGATACACAGGTATATTATAAACCTAGTAAAATCCCGAAAACTTCAATTTTTCTTAAATTATGATCTTAATCAACTCAAAGTGTTCAAACATATTTTCATTGTACATTGGTCCATTAAATAACTAAACAAAAAACAAAACCTTTACATATTTTAAAAAAAAGTATCTTACTAAGGCATTTTTTCCATGTCCATTTTATACTTAAAAAATATACATTATAGTCACACTTTATTTAATAATATGCATAGAATTTTGACAAAATAGCCACATGAAAAAACAGGTTTACTGGTGCGCTTATGATGTGCAATGTTATTAGTGCAGCAGGCAAGGCACAGAGAGCACTCCTTCAAAGGACGCCTGTGATAACTTTATTCTTTTCCCTTCAGTTGCCAAGCGTGCTGGTGTTCTTGGAGTTTTGACACCTTGTAAAGACATTCCAGTGGATTCTCGTGCACCCAGGCAGATGTTGTGAAAGGGATACGTGGGATAAAAGCAGCGCCTTCTGCCAGATTCTCGTGTATTCGAGGTAACATGGTGTTCCAGGGAAAATGGGAGCTGATATCATTGTTACAAGCTGTGATTCCTGAGCCAAGACACAGAAATACAGCCAAAGATAATAACTCCTTTAAAGGGCAATTATAAAAACACATACATGGGATTAAGAAAACAGGTCTGTAAAGGGACAGAAGATGCTTGTGGTATAAGTGAGATATTTATGTTTCTGAACGGAATTAGTTGTTAAATATAAAATGCAATTAAAATGCCACTATTCATTATTTATTATAGTAAATACTTATTGGCAGCAGGTAAATCAGTGGTGTGTTTCGGCCTAGGGCCACATGTACCAGGCCTAGGGCAGCACTTTGCCAGGGGGCAACGGGCTGCTTGTAGTTTCCAGTGCAGTGCTGTTGAATAATATATATATATATATATATATATATATATATATATATATATATATATATATACACATATATATATATATATATATATATATATATATATGTGTGTGTGTACAGAAATCTTTATATATAGTGACAGTTATGTTTTTAAGTGGATCTGACACTTTGTAATAAATACACACTAAATTATCATTTCATATTCACAGTCGAGACACGTTATTATAACCTCCAGGTAATATTGTGAATAACTGCTGTGTGACAGTGAGTCAATAAAATGCTGGAAGGTTGGTAAGGCTATCTGTAGCGATGCAGACTGGAGGGAATCCAACAGCTGCAAACATGGGGATCAAGGTGGTACCACTGGTGCTCGATGGGGTTCAAGTCCGGGGAGTTTGGAGGCCAGGGAAGTGCTTAGAAGTCTTCATCGTGCTCCTTTAACGTCTTCCGGAGAATTCTGGCTGTATGACATGTCGCATTGTCCTCCTGGAAGGTCTCATCCACTCCAGGGAAGACAGTCAACATGTATGGGTGTACTTTATCTGCAAGGATGGATAGGTAACCCAATCAGTTGAGAGTGCCTTACAGACACATGAGTGGAAACAGACAGTGCCAAGAAAACATTCCCCAAACCATAACGCTGTTGTCACCAGCTTCTGTTCTTTCAATAATGGCTACAGAGTGTTTGTTCTTGGAGGTTTCGCGCCTGACACACCAACCTCTGTTTAGTCGATGGAGCAGAAAATGTGACTCATTAGAGAAGGCAACCTGAGGTCCAATTGCATTATTGTCATGCAAACTGAAGTGGTTTCTGCCAATGATCCCTCGTCAGCATGGGTGCAGTGACTAGCCATTTGCTTGTGAGTCCCATACGCAACAGGACGCGCTGTACTGTCCTTTTAGACACACAGATGGTAACCCCTTGATTCGTATGGATGGTGAGTTGCTCAACTGTGGCGTGTAGGTGGGCCCTCACACACCTTCACAGCTGACGTTAAGCTCTGACATCAATGGCACGTGGAGCTCCGCAGTATCCACAGTGTTTATTTGCAATGGTGCCATTTGTCCAGACAAGGTACACTTTAACCACAGCAGCATGTGAACAGTTCACAAACTGTGCTGTTCCATAAGAACTGGCACCCTTGGGGCGAAAGCCAATAGTCATCCCCTTTCCAAAGTTGGATAAATCACATGTTTTACCCATAATATGGATAGTTGATGTGTTTTTAGAATGCCAACATGTCACCAGATATACTCACCAATCCAGCTCATTGGCTACGTATTGCTGATGTCAAAAGTAGGCAGTGGTCATAATTATGTGACTCGACCCTGTATAAGTGCATATTAATATTATGATAGGAGGAAATGTAAGCAAGGTGTGGGGAGCACACAAAATATAAAAGGGGCTAGGGCAGCATAAAATCTAAAACACCCCCAAAGTAAATCATGGTATGTATTATTAAAGATTTATCAAAATGTACTTTAAAAAATGTGTTCTATCAGAAGCTTTCCAATCCTGATTATATACCTATTCATAACAAAGACCTAGATGTATTGACTTAATTCATGAAACTATAATGGCAAATGACATTTGCGTATAAGTGTTAAGCAATGTGATCATTGGTTTACACAAAGTAGTTGGAAGTCACGACAGTTGTTAGCCCTCTCCTTTAAATTAAAGGGGCACTGTATTGGGATAATAATGAGTTTTCATTTGTTTATTTAGTAACTAAGAGCCCGATACAATTGAGCTTTCGCAAGTTACTTGAGCCCGTAAGTCATTTTGCGGGCTCCGAGGTTACGAGTTACGGCCTTGAAATAATTTCGATGGTTAAACCAGTAACTCACAGCCTCGAGAAGCCTTTGATCATATATAAATAATTTATTGTTAAAGCACCCAACTTTTCCCCTCTTTCCCCTCAGTTATCTAACACTTCCACCGAATGTATTTAATAACAACCAATTGCTATTCTGTTAATTTATGCATACTTTGCATTTCTCAATAACTGGAACCTTTGTTGTGATATTTTAATTATCAAACTGAGACAACTTGCTAATTGAGCAATAATAATTCAAAATCATTTTTCTTCAATGTGTAACTTTTCTGAAGTCGCGTGACGGCCTCGGGCGTCCTCTTTGTTTAGCGGCACTGGTTATTTATATCCCTAGAACGCCAGAGACTAACAACAATGTTAACTGTTCGCAAAACTGTAGGTTCCTTGTTGAAACTGCAAATTAATATAAAAACAAACAAACTTTCATTGAGATTGAATAGAGCTTTTACTGTGCTGTTTACAGTCCACGCTTGTTTTTTTATTTCTAGATGAACAAGGTCTTGTGCCCTGAATCTTAACATTGATCCAACCAATAATGACATAAGTTGGAATCCATCCAGCTATTGAAACCACAGTGGTTTTCTTTTGCAGCTCAAATAAAAAGTTCAGCCGTAAAAAGATAGATTAATACAACCATTCATGGAGGTTTGTCTCATTTAAAGGACCACTGTAAAATGGAATATATATATAAAGAATTCCCATTTCTATATTGGTTTACTTTATTGGTGTTATGCACTTGGTAATAGATATCCATTAAGAATATAAATATATATATATATATATATTATATATATATATATATATAGTACATTTGTGTTCACATTTAAATGTCTAAAACAAGTTAAAAAAAATTGTTTCCTGCTCAGAATTCTGAGAAATACAGTTCTTACACTGCACTCTGGGAAAATGGGCAGGGGCATGCAAATGTGCCCAAAGAGGCTTCTTGAAATCGAAAACTTTTTTAAACATGGCTTCCTTTAGGCATATGCCTGCTTTATCACATAGCTTTTTTTTCAAGATGGATTATACAAAAGCTAGGAATCCCACTCACATACAGCTGTTTCCAGGTTACTGCCTCTCATCTGCGTGGGGCCGGTTCCTAGTGATAGAAGCCTCTATCGTACAGATGTACAGTAAATTAATAGAACATTTGTGTTCACATTTGAATGTCTAATATAAGTTAAAAAAATTGTTTCATGCCAAGAATTCCGAGAAATACAGTTATTACTATGCATTCTGGGAGCCTGGGCAGGGACATGCAAATGTGCCCACAATGTTTGAGTACAACTAAGAACACAATTGAGCACAATTGAGCAGAAATATATTGTTTATTGCTCACAGCATCATTTAACTTATGGTGGTCAAAAAGTGCTAGAAGTCTTCCACAAAAACAAAGAATAGTAAAAATGAAATAGTATAGGCATATGCTAAATGGAGCCATGTATAAAATGCTATTGGATACAAGAGTTAAAATGCATTGTGGATTCATTTGTATGTCCATTCCAAAAGTCCCTGAGTGCAGTGCAAAAACTGCATTTCTTGAGATTCTGAGCAGGAAATAATTTTTTTAACTAGGTTTTAAACATCCAAATGTGAATTCAAATTCACAATTTTTTTATTGTTTATTGCATAAATATTGTGAATATTGTTAGTATTTTGAATACACATTAGTGAATATTATAACCAATTTCTATAGTAGTATGTTTTTACATGTAATATTTATAAATTGGTATTCTAATTATAGAACTCGTCTGAGGAAGTCAATATTGGTGCAACACTTTGGATCTTTCTGTTTACTCTTATCTGCCTATATATATATATATATATATATATATATATATATATATATATATATAGTTGAATAATCAGAGTATTGCAGTGAATAGTGATATCTTTTTTATTGGACAAACGTATTCATAATAAAGCGACAAGCTTTCGAGAGAAAATGCCTCTCTTTATCAAGTCAAAAAGCAATACTGATACAAGTATGAACTAAAAACAGCAAACAGAAAGAGATGGGGAAAAAAAATTGTCAAAAAGTAAGTCTATAGATCAGGTTGTAGATAAGAACACAGCAGAGTAAAATAAATAGCAATACATTTAAACATAGCATGCAGCTTGCAAAAACAGCAATAGAAGGGGGGGAAGGTAAGTGGAGTATGTGTGAGCTATAAGACATTAAGATAGTGGGCCAGAAAGCCTAAGTCGATGTTAATGCCAAAATCCTTTGTATTAAAAAATGGAATCATTTTTAATAAAAAAGTTTTCCGCTGTTAATGTACTGTATGCGAAAGGGGGTGCTACATTGGGGAAACCAGCCAGAAACTACACATGCGAATGAACCTCCACCGAAGCTCCATCAAAAAGCACCATGAAGACAGCTATTGTACTCCAGTGGGACACCATTTCACCGAGGAGAATCACTCCATCCAGAACCTCAAAATAAAAGTACTCAGAGGGAATTTCAGAACTATCCAACAGCGGAAAACTTTTGAATTAAAAATGATTACATTTCCTGAATGCCTGGCTTTCCTCAGCCTCGTTTTCATGCAGTTTCAGAGTTTTTTTAGGTTTTTCGTCCTCCATTTCTTTCCTCGCTTAGCTGATTTTGGATTGACGAAAACCCCCAAATATTGCTCAAAATCGCTTGTAACCTCACTCCCAGGCTTCCTGGCTCTCCCCCTGTGCTGTGTGTGTTATAATATTTGTTATTTTTTTTTTTTGCTTTTAGTGTTTTTAGGTTTGCGCGCTTGGCTCACAGTTGCGCACCTCACAATACAGCCTAAGTCCTGCGTGCTTCAATGGCTCGTCTTGCTACGCGAGGCTTTGCAGATGAGCTTCTTCGGTGCTCATCCAGCAGAAGTCCTGCACCGGACAAGGCTCTCCTCGTTACACGAGGCTTCGCAGATGACAGCCTTTGGCGCTCGTGCAGCCTAAGTCATGCACCGTACACGGCTGACCGCGCTTTGCGAGGTCGCAACCTCATTTTCGTTGTGTTTACTTTTTTAGGCCACCATTTTATTTTTTGCTTAGGCGATTTTCATTAGTAAAAAAAACGCTAAATATGACTCAAATTAACTTGCAACCTCATTCACAGGCTCCCTGGCTCTCCCCTGTGCTGTGTTTGAGTGTGTAAGTAAATATGAGGCATATTTGTGTGTTTTTGAATGTTTTTCCAGTTTGGTGTTTGGGCCGTTAAAGTCGTACTTTTGCGAGCCCCGCAGTCCATCTATGTGCTTATGGTCCTAAGTCATACGGTCCTTAATTTTTGCAAAGTAGTGGGTGTCTTGGGATGAGCACCAGCGCATTTCATCTAACACCCGCGTGTCCACCCCTGTAATGAGGGCCTTTGGTGCTCATTGCAGCCTAAGTCCCGCGTGCCTCAACTGCTCGGCTCGCTTCGTGAGGCTCGCAGTGCAATGTGATTCGGCGCTCATTGCAGCCTGAGTCCCGCTTGGGCGACAGCTCACCTCGCTTTGCGAGGCTTGCGGTTGCGGCCCTACAGGCTGCAAATGGCTTGCCTCAGTTCGCAAGGGTCGCAAAGTGTGACCAACATCATAAGGGTTCCGGACAGCCCCGCAGATCCACAAATATCTATGTGATATATACAGTTGTGCTCAAAAGTTTGCATACTGTTATGAACAGAAGGGCCCACTGGACTGTTTGGGGTTCATCAGTTATTATATGTGTGGTTAGAAGGTACTAACAACTTGCTTAACAGTCATATCTGGGATATACAAATGGTTAAAGAACATTCTAAAGAATTTATATGGCCCTGTGATCAGCCACGTGTGAAGGCTCTGGCTTTAGTCATGGAAGGAGGATAGCAAGCTATTTGCTCAGGAGTTTTGTGTCATCTTGGTGTTTTGTGTCATCTTTCTGTGTTTTCATATATCTCTGTAACAATAAAGAAGTGGCAGTCTGATTTTAGACACACTAAACAAAGGTGGTGTCGGAGTCTGCTTGTACTAATCAAAGGTACATGGTGTGTGATTCTGAGATCCTAAGAAAAGGGGTCTGATGGTGCTGTCTCTTCAGAAATGATGCTGTCATCTGAAGTGTCTGCTGGTGTCGAGATCTGAACAAACAGTTGCGACCCATAGAGAGAGAAAAAATTGGGTTGAGCGTAGTCCCCCAAAACTTGGCGGGCGTGATAGCCAGTGGCATCGTTTGGAGATATCAAGCATTTTTACCAGCAGCCAGGATGGCTACTTACAAAGACAGAGAGAAAGAGAGCCAGGTGGCAGAGGCAAAGGACTGCAGAAGAATGGCCCTTCTAAAGCAATGGATGGCGTTCCTGGGATTGTGGCAGGGCCATGAGTTGTCAAGCTGGCTGATGCCATTTATTATCACATAGTTGTTTGGCTCCTTTTTCAATCATAATGACCCAAATGCCCCTGATCAAAAGTTTACATACCCTTGAATGTTTGGCCTTGTTACAGACACACAAGGTGACACACACAGGTTAAAATGGCAATTAAAGTCTAATTTCCCACACCCGTGGCTTTTTAAATTGCAATTAGTGTCTGTGTATAAATAGTCAATGAGCTTGTTAGCTCTCACATGAATGCACTGCGCAGGCTAGATACTGAGCCACGGAGAGCAGAAAAGAACTGTCAAGAGACCTGCGTAACATGGTAATGGAACTTCATAAGGATGAAAAAGGATATAAAAAGGTATCCAAAGCTTTGAAAATGCCAGTGAGTACTTTTCAATCACTTATTAAGATGTGAAAAATTTGGGGTTTTCTTGATAATTAGCCAAGGTCCGATAGACCAAGAAAGATTTCAGCCACACCTGCCAGAAGAATTGTTTGGAATGCAAAGAAAAACCCACAGGTAACCTCAGGAGAAATACAAGCTACTCTGAAAAAGGACTGTTTGGTTGTTTCAAGGAGCACAATACGATCGATACTTGAACAAAAATGAGCGGCATGGTCAAAATGCTAGAAAGAAGCTTTTACTGTGCCAATGCCACAAAAAAGTCAGACAACACCTTGACACACCTCACATACGCACACTGTAATTTGGAGTGACGAGACCAAAATAGAGCTTTATGGTCACAACCATAAGCACTATGTTTGAAGAGGGGTCAACAATGCCTACAGTGAAAATAATACCATCCCCACTGTGAAGCATAATGGTGGCTCATTTATGTTTCAGGGGGGTGAGCTCTAAAGGCTCAGGGAGTCTTGTGAAAATTGACGCTCTTGGACTTTCCATCATGACAATGACTCTAAGCACAAGGAAAATTTGACCCTCCAGTGGTTACAGCCGAAAAAGGTGAAGATTGTGGAGTGGCCATCACAGTCTCCTGAACTTAATACAATTGAATCACTCTGGGGAGATCTCAAACGTACGGTTCATGCAAGACAACCAAATACTTTACATGACCTGGAGGCATTTTGACAAGACGAATGGGCAGCTATACCACCTGCAAGAATTAGGGGCCTCATAGACAACTATTACACAAGACTGCGCGCTGTCAATGATGCTAAAGGGGGCAATACACAGTCCTAAGAACTAAGTAAACTTTTGATCAGGGCCATTTGGGTGATTTCTGTTATCATTATGCCAAACAACTATGTGATAATAAATGGCTTCATATGAACACTATCCTTCAATAAAAAATAGTTTTTTGTATGATCAGTCATATTTTCAAAATAAATGCCAACATTTAACAATTTCTGCCAGGGTATGTAAACTTTTGAGCACAACTGTATATATAGATATATATATATATATGTATATATATAAATATATATATATATATATATATATATATATGTATATATATATATATATATATATATCACATATATAGTTGTGAGCATACGGGTCGTTGCTCACGCTTGCGGGCTCGCGTAGCGAGCCCGCGGCCCTCGCAAAGCGAGCCGCGGCCCTCGCGTAGCGAGCCGCGGCCCTCGCGTAGCGAGGTCACTGGGCAAGGGCCTCAGTTGCTGGCATGGAGCGCCGAAGGCGCTCCATGCCAGCAACTGAGGCCCCTCACGAAGCGAGGGCCTCAGTTGCTGGCGAGGTCACTGGGCAAGGGCCTCAGTTGCTGGCGAGGTCACTGGGCAAGGGCCTCAGTTGCTGGCATGGAGCGCCGAAGGCGCTCCATGCCAGCAACTGAGGCCCCTCGCGAAGCGAGGGCCTCAGTTGCTGGCGAGGTCACTGGGCAAGGGCCTCAAACCCTCGCAAACTTCACGTCGCTACTCAAAAAACACGACACACAAATTACGACACTCGCTAAATTTTACGAGGAACGCAAACAACATACGAAACACGTTACCACACATTACGACCTCGCAAACATCGGACACAACACGCGCACGCACAGTATTACACTGCACACATTCAGCACGCTTAGAGAGCAGCTCCACAACACTAATGCTGCAGCAATGTCAAAACACATTCACATCTCTTCAACACAATGCTTCCAAATAGGTAAAGTATATTCATTTATTAATGTATTATATCTTTACTATTACACACCAAACAACATTAGCTAATTTACAATTTCATTGCCGTCATTTTTTGACGGGCAATTCGCTAGTCACATATATAGTTGTGAGCATACAAGCCTGCTCGAGACGTTGCTCACGCTTGCGGCTCGCATAGTGAGCCCGCTTCTCTCGCAATGCGAGGGCCGCAGTTGCTAGCAACGAGCGCATTTGGCGCTCATTGCCAGCAACTGAGGCCCTCGCGGGACACAAGCATATATATATAATAAAAAAATAGTTTTTTGTATGATCAGTCATATTTTCAAAATAAATGCCAACATTTAACAATTTCTGCCAGGGTATATATAGTTTCTCATTTTTTATATGTGCCAGATGGTGATGCTGCTGTTTTTACAGTTGTGAGGCCTGTTGGTATAAACCTGGTCAATGTCTTCTTCATTCTGTGAATGTTATTTTATTATTGCATCAATACATTTTATTGTTATACTGCACCATTGAGCTTTTTCCTCTTATTAGTCCATTTCAAAATTGTCTTTTAGTTGTCGCATTTGTAGGAATTGAAGCCTTCCCATTGGAATCACAGAGTATTTGGCACTTAATGACGAAAACTCTTTGGTGAGTATTTACTAAACATTTTCTCACTTGAGGTGAGATGAGAGGAGCTGAGAAGAGGTGAGAAGGACTGTTTTTCCTTATAGGAAATAGTTCATAGTAAATCAAAAGATAAAGTGAGATGTTTAGTAAATTCTTTATTATTATTTTTTTAATAGATTTATGTAATAAAACCATTTTTTTTACAGTATTACTTTATATTATTTTGTTACGGGGTAATTTTCACAATGTATGCTGGATATATTTGGTATAACTACTTTATATAATTTAATATAAATACATAAATAAATATATAGATAGATAGATAGATTTGGTATATCTACGTTATATAATTTAATATAAATACATATATATATATATATATATATATATATATATATATATATATATAGATAGATAGATAGATAGATAGATAGATAGATAGAAAGATAGGTAGAAAGATAGATAGATACAGTGGATATAAAAAGTCTACACACCTCTGTAAAAATGTCAGGTTTCTGTGCTGTAAAAAAATTAGACCAAGACAAATCATTTCAGAACTTTTTCCACCTTTAATGTGACCTATAAACTGTACAACTCAGTTGAAAAACAAACTGAAATCTTTTAGGTAGAGGGAAGAAAAAATATAAAAATAAAATAATATGGTTGCATAAGTATGCACACCCTTAAACTAATACTTTGTTGAAGCACCTTTTGATTTTATTACAGCACTCAGTCTTTTTGGGTATGAGTCTATCAGCATGGCACATTTTGACTTGGCAAGATTTGCTCACTCTTTTTGCAAAAACACTCCAAATCTGTCAGATTGCAAGGGCATCTCCTGTGCACAGCCCTCTTCAGATCACCCCACAGATTTTCAATCGGATTCAGGTCTGGGCTTTGACTGGGCCATTCCAAAACTTTAATCTTCTTCTGGTGAAGCCATTCCTTTGTTGATTTGGATGTATGCTTTGGGTCGTTGTCATGCTGAAAGATGAAGTTCCTCTTCATGTTCAGCTTTCTAGCAGAAGCCTGAAGGTTTTGTGCCAATATTGAGTGTGTGTTTGGAACTGTTCATAATTCCCTCTATCTTAACTAAGGCCCCAGTTCCAGCTGAAGAAAAACAGCCCCAAAGCATGATGCTGCCACCACCATGCTTCACTGTGGGTATGGTGTTCTTTTGGTGATGTGCAGTGTTGTTTTTGCGCCAAACATATCTTTTGGAATTATGGCCAAAAAGTTCAACCTTGGTTTTATCAGACCATAACACCTTTTCCCACATGCTTTTGGGAGACTTCAGATGTGTTTTTGCAAAATGTAGCCTGGATTGGATGTGTTTCTTCGTAAGAAAAGGCTTTCGTCTTCCTACCCCATAGCCCAGACATATGAAGAATACAGGAGATTGTAGTCACATGTACCACACAGCCAGTACTTGCCAGATATTCCTGCAGCTCCTTTAATGTTGCTATAGGCCTCTTGGTAGCCTCCAAGACCAGTTTTCTTCTCGTCTTTTCATCAATTTTGGAGGGAGCTCCAGTTCTCGGTAATGTCACTGTTGTGCCATATTTTCTCCACTTGATGATGGCTGTCTTCACTGTGTTCCATAGTATATCTAATGCCTTGGGAATTCTTTTGTACCCTTCTCCTGACTGATACCTTTTAACAATGAGATCGCTCTGATGCTTTGGACGCTCTCTGTGGACCATGGCTGATAGGATCAGATTAGTGAGTAATCATGTATTCTGATGTGTGTATATATTATATCTGGGTACCAAGATATAATGAGAGAAAATAATGCATAGAAGTCAGAGTGCCATCAGAATAATCTCTGAGTTTATTTGGGCGGCAGAACCTTATATAGCATAACACACGTCACAGCTAATAGCATAGTTGAAAATAGGGTTAAATTCACATTTGCAAGCAAGTGTCTTTTTCTGTCTAACTCAGCAAAACAATCTTTATCTAATCACGGCTTCCTATAGATATTTGTGCTCGGTAGACCCAGAGACAAAGGGAGGAAACAGGAAACAGATGTGGGAATATTACCTTAAACATTTCTACAGATAACCCACTTAAACATTCTAGTAAGATACAAGGAAAAAACAAGCTGATATACTTTTTATAATCATGATATTCTTAGCCAATTTCTTCATAATGAAGAAATTAAAATACCTAACAATGGCTTTTGCTGTGTGATGCGACTAAGAAAATTTCAGGAAAGACCAACTAGAGCAGCTGAACTTTATTTGGGGTTAATCAGAGGCACTTTAAATGATGGCAGGTGTATGCTGACTCCTATTTAACACAATTTGGAATGTGATTGCTTACTTCTGAACACAGCTACACCCCCAGTTATAAGAGGGTGTGCAGACTTATGCAACCACATTATTTTTAGTTTTTATTTTTCTTCCCTCCACCTAAAATATTTCACTTTGTTTTTCAATTGAGTTGTACAGTTTATAGGTCACATTAAAGCTGGAAAAAGTTCTGAAATGATTTATCTTTGTCTAATTTTTTTACAGCACAGAAATCTGACATTTTAACAGTGGTGTGTAGACTTTTTATATCCACTGTAGATAGATAGATAGATAGATAGATAGATAGATAGATAGATAGATAGATAGATAGATAGATAGATAGATAGATAGATAGATAGATGGTCTTTAAATACTCTGTGCATATTTTTTTTTTTAAATAGTCCTTAACTTCCCTATATTTGGTGATACATTTGCCAAGAAGTCAAAGACTGAAAAAACAGAGCATTGATTTTCTAGTAAAAAAAAAAAAGAAAATCTAAACGTTTTAAAAGACGATGTCTAATGAATGACACGCTTATAATCTGTCTGTTTTATTATCTGTAAATTTAATGTGGAGGGAGAGTGGTCTTGGTGAGTAAAATACATGTTACAAAGGTTAGAGAGAAGTCACCAAGCAATTTTTATTGTCTATGCTTCATCAAGATACTGAAAGTTAGAAATTTCACCCAGTGTTAATAATACAGTATTAGTTACACATCAGTGGGTTATTGGAGTTTAGCCAACATGACTTCTGCTCACTCAGTCCCAAATTTCTCTAGCGGCCAGTTATTTAAAAAGACAAAGGCTGCAGTAATCTGCTATATAGGTCAGTTTGCAGCAAGGGAAGCAGCAAAAAAAAAAAAAGCTATTCAAGTTTATTTATTTTGTAAGCATAATGAGTCTACTATGTTCATTCAAAATACAAATTACTAAAATGTTCAAATTAATATTTAAATGCAATAACATATGTATGTAAATGCCATCTTTATTTATTATTAATAGTAATTCAGATATTCAGAGATAAGCACATCTTCAGTAGGATGATGGATTAGGGCAATAGTATTATAGGACCACTGTGATCACTTTTTTCATATGATTTTTTGAATGACTCTAATGGACAGAATTGGTGTTCTAACTACAGAACTCTATCTCAGGAAGTCAGTATTGGCGAAACGTGTTGATCTTTCCATTTATCCTTTTTTCCTTTTGTATATATATATATTTATATATATATATATATATATATATATATATAGTAAATAAATAGTACATTTATCTTCACATTTTAACATCCCGCTCTCTCTCTCTGTCCCCCTCTCTACTCCCTCTATTTCTCTCCCTCTCTCTCTACCTCCCTTTCCATCTTTCTCTCCCTGTCTCTCCCTCTATTCCCCTCACTTCCCTCTTTTTCTCTCCCCCCATCTCTCCCTCTCTATCCCCTATCTCCCTCATCCCCTCTCTATTTTTCTCTCTCCTCCCCTTTCTCTCCCTGTCTCTCCCTCTATTCCCCTCCCTTCTCTCTCTTTTTCTCTCTCTTCCCCCCATCTCTCCCTCTCTATCCCCTCTCTATCTCCCTCACCCCTCTCTCTTCCCTCACCCCGCCCCCCCATCTCTCCCTCTCTATACCCTCTATACCCTCTCTATCTCGCTCTCCCTCTCTCTCTCTCCCTATTTTTCTCTCTATTCCCTCTCTCTCACTGGGACTCAGAGGAGAGAGCAGGGGCGGGGAGGAGGGAGTCTGGGAGAATGGGGCAGATGGGGGCATTTTTACTACCCCTAAAGAGGTGTCACGCATGGCGGACCACCCCCCTTTTGCTATGCCACTGGAACCAGTCCTTGTTAAAGATAACGAACTAGGTAAGGAACTGTCCCACACACCTTTTTCCTTCTCCTTATAATATCCCAGTGTTGACATAACTGATATTTTTCTCCTATAAGCTGCAAATATTTTCTGGGATGGAATTATCAAAATTCTAACTAGACTGATGCCAATGGGGCTTGTCATATAGGCTGTCTGGCTAGCTTTTTCGTAGCATTATCAGAAGCAACACATGGATATCTATAGCTTTTTTTTTTAAGGGATTTATAATTTGAAGTTATGTAAAAGGGACCTGTCATGTTTGAAATTATTTGATTCTATAAAATGTGGTTATATATATTAGACTAAGGATCCAGCATATGGATCCTAGCAGTAGACACCACATATGTGTGCCTCAATAATATTAAAAGGACTCTCTCACACCATAATCAAGTTGTTTTTATGTTATTAAAAACAAGATATAAAATGTGTATTTTATGTACCAGTGTGTGGCACAGTGTGCTTATTTGTTCCTGGCAAAAAATCTACTTGGTATCATAGTTACAAAGTTACATAGGTCCTCATTCAATTGCAATTTTGCCAATTTAATAGGGCTCTATATAAGCACATAACATATTTTTCGACATAAGTTTTTAGTTATTGAAGACCTTGATTTAGTATCGAAGTTCAGTAACTAAAAAGTTCTGTATAAAAAATATGTTATGTGCTTATATAGAGCCCTATTGAATTGGCCAACTCGCAATTGAATGAGGCTCATAGTAATTAAGGTTGAAAAAAAGACTTTCAGTCCATCAAGTTCAATCTTTTAAGATCTCCTCTGATCTTCAATATGCAGATTAGTTATTAATTAATTAGTTGTTAATTAATTATTAATAGTATAGTATTTGAGGTTGAATAAAGACTGTTAGTCCATCAAGTTCAACCTTTATAGATATCTCTTCATCTTTTTAATATGTGGACTATTTGTTATTAATTGTTAATTGATCCAGAGGAAGGCAAACAGAAAAAAAAAAAAACATTGAAACTTTGCCAATTGTCTCATAAGGAAAAAAAAAAAGCAAAATTCCTTCTTGACCCCACTGGCGATCAAATTTCTCCCTGGATCAATATTCCTTCGCTAGTTATATAGGATAACCTTGAATTCCCTCTTTATTCAAAAATATATCTAACCCCTTTTTGAAGTTATCTATCAAATTCGCTGTCACCACCTCCTTTGGTAGAGAATTCCACAGTTTAACCACCCTGAATGTGAAGAACCCTTTTCTTTGTTTAAGGTGAAATATTTTTTCCTCTAACCTCGAGATGTCCTCTTTTCAGTTGAAAATCTCTTGCTACAAAAAGTTCACTTGACAAAGCCTTATATTGACCCTGGATGTATTTAAATAAGGTAATCATAGGCACCTAGCGAAAATACATTTAATTTGGTTAGTCTTTCTTCATAACTTTGCCCCTCCATTCCCCTTATTAGTTTTGTTGCCCTTCTCTGTACTTGTTCCAGCTCTAAAATGTCCTTTTTATGAAGTGGTGCCCAAAATTGTGCTCCATATTACAAATGAGGGCATACTAGGGATTTGTATAGTGGTAGAATTATATTTGCTTCCCTTGCTTCTATACCCTTCTTAATACATGCTAATATTTTACTTTCCTTTGCAGCTGCTGCTTGGCATTGAGCACTGCTACCTAGGTGGTTGTCCACTAGTACTCCCAAATCCCTTTCAATATCTGATACCCATAGATTTGCTCCATTAAGATTATAAATTGCATGGCTATTTTCCTTCCCAAATTCATAACCTTACATTTATTTGTATTAAATCTCATCTGCCATTTAGCCGCCCATTTCTCTAATTTATGCAAATCCCTTTGTAGGGAAAGTACATCATTAACTGATTTAATTACCTTGAACAACTTAGTGTCATCAGCAAAAATGGAGACACTACTTTCGAGTCCTACTTCTACGTCATTAATAAATATGTTAAAAAGGAGAGGACCTACTACTGAACCTTGAGGAACCCCACTTACCACATTAGTCCATGAGCAGATATTTACTGCAATTCCTCCCATGAGGCACTCTATCAAAAGCCTTGTCCTGATCCAAGTTCCTACTAACCTCCTCAAAGGTTATAGATCCCTCCCTCAAACTTATCAATCACAGCCAAACGCAAATTTTGTATATTCAGCTGCACAAACATAGCTGTGTATCTCAGGAAAATTCTTATTAGAGAGAAAAAAATAGTCAGATTGTAATGCTCTTTAAAAAAAAACAGTTTATTATTGGGGAGTCGCTTTAAGTAAGTAGTGATATAATATGGTAAAAACAGTCTCCAATACTTAGGTGCTAGTATAACAAGTCTCCAGAGGAACAACCAGTTTCCCCATAGGGCAGTATAGGCAGGTGCTAGGGAAGCTGTAGGGGGTTTTTAAACTGAAAAATGTTTTAAAACGTGACCAGGTTGTTCTGCAATTCACACAATACTCCATGTAGGAAGTACTTTATGCTTTGGAAGAAGTAGCAAAGTGTTTCTCTAATTGGCTGAACTGAGCAGTCCAATCTATGGACATCCTCTCTTTTGTCTGTAGCATAGAACCACACTGATGTCTTCTAGGCAGGGTTATATACATGAGATTCTCTTTGTGGATTAGTGACATTCTGAGACTATTTGTGTATCTGAGTCCTTTTATTTTGTGTTCAAATTAGACCGTGAGATGGAGAGTCTCCCGACCATGTGGGAAGGTATTTGCCCCTTTACCAGTGCAAACAACACTAGCTCTTATAATGACAAGTTTAACTAATCATCGGTGTACTCAGGCCACATAAGTATGGTATAGACTACTAGTCTGCAAATAACATATATTTATAGTGTGTCTTATTCTGCATTTAACCAAGAAAGTGTCCCTTTCTCTTATTATTGTTTAGATTAACACTTGTTATACAGTTAATACATCTTCATTTTGGATCAAAATGTGTATAAGTCAGTGACAATGTAATGCTAAAAAAATTTGTTAGGCTATTCACCTGTGTTGGTAGTTACCGAATATTGTAATTGTTCAGTCGTGATGCTATGGACCTCAGCACGCCAGCACATCTGTCAGCCACTGCCCCTCTGAGCTCCATCAAGATCGTGCTCATTGCTTCATCGATCTCATCCATCCATCTCTGCCTCTATTTTCCTTTGTTTACCTAAAATCTTTTCCATCATCAGTATCTTCTCTAGGGAATTCTTTCTTCTTTTATTATTTTTTTATTATTATTATTAACTTTTATTTTTAACGCGCCGACATATTCCGTAGCGCAATACAGGGGATAAAAACAATGGAAAATACAGCATTAACAAAATTCCAAAAATGGATGACCCTGTTTTGAGCTTAGAATCTTTGCAGAAAGTGCTTTTTCCGAAAGCATCCTAGAAGACTGAAAACTCGCCACTTACAATCTAAAGGGAATGGAAGGGGCAGAAGTCAGGGAAAGATTAAACAGATAAGGAATATAAAGGGTCAGAAGAGAAGTGAAAGTTAGAAAGGTTTTCCATTTAGAGAGAGAGAGAAGGAACAGAGGTGAGGGCTCTAGAATTTAAAATGTTGTCTGCCCCTAGTGGTGAGATAATATATACAAGTAGGAAAGTCAGGTGATTCCCATTTCACTATATATTTAATCAGAATTGGGGTGGGAGGTTGAGGGGCAGGGAGGGAGGGCAGAACTCCCAGAATTCAGAGTAACCAGTGAGGCCTTCTGAAACCAGACGCAGGTAAAATTTGGGGCTAAAAGAAAACAATAAAATATGGTATAAGGGACCAATAGAACAGGGAGAGAGAGAGAGGGAGAGAGAGGGATAGAGAGAGAGAGAGAGAGAGAGAGAGAGAGAGAGAGAGAGAGAGGGATAGAGAGAGAGGGAGAGAGAGGGAGAGAGAGAGAGAGGGAGAGAGAGGGAGAGAGAGAGAGCAGTTAGCAGTTAGCAGAGAGGAAATGCAAAGACATGTGGAAAGGAGGAGATCTAGGCAAATTATACAGGCCATAAATGGGGGAAGGGGGAGTAAAGCCAGGCAAGATACAGTAAACATATGAAAAAGTTTGAACTAATTTTAGAAATAATTCTATGTCATCAAATATAATAACAAGCATATAGTAGAAATATTAATAAAAGATATTGGCTCCTGGGAAGATGTAGCTTTCAAGGCCTCCTCCATACCTGATGGTGTGTATAGAGCTCCCGGAATTCAGAGTAACCAGTGAGGCCTTCTGAAACCAGATGCAGGTAAAATTTGGGGCTGATGGTGTGTCATGATATGGCTAAAATATTTGAGTTTAAGCCTCATGATCACACCTGATTTATTTGATCTCAAACACCACAATTCAAAGGTGTCAATTCTATGGCACTTAGCCTTCTTTATGGTCCAACTCTCACATCCGTATGTTACTACTGGGAATACCATAGTTCGAGAGTTGTGGTGTAATCCATTTATCAGACGAATGCTCTGGACTCCTACCTGTTAATTCCTCTTCCACCACTGATAACTACAAATACACACCTATGATTCAGCTCTCAGGATGTAATGTAACAAACAGAAAATGGATTCCTGTACTCATAAACAGTTTTTAAAAAATGTTTTATGTCCATGGTCTACACATCTGTTAATATTGTTAGTTTGATACATACTTGACAAACAAATATATTTTTTCTTCAACTGCAATGGAACTTTAAAGACCATACACCATACATTATTTAGGGCATCACCATGGAAAATACCTGTAGTACAGTAAACTGAGAGTGTCTATCTCTCCATGTTAAATTAAAGCAAAATATATATTTGTGAAACATATTTTATAAAGATTTGGTTGTGTCCAAATTTTTATATTGTTTGTTTTTATCATCCAGACAGCCTGGCACCTGACCAATAGGGGAGCTCTTTTATCTACCTTTCAAAGACAGAATAGGGTCATAAACTGATTATGACAATTTACCTATGTGTAGAGGTCATGAACTTGTGGGTTAGGTGATTAGCCACAAGTGGGCGAGGGAATGTACTCCCAGTCCTCAGGAAAGGCTAATAGGCCAAAAAGTTGAATACTTATTCCCTCTTATTGGTAGCCCCAGCCCCACACTTTTATCCTGAGGAAGTCTCCTGTTTATATAAGCTGCTGTGTGTGATATTAAAGGTGAATACTGTTAGCAAGAATAGAAGTCTAGTGTTGTATTTATTGCTACTCCGGGAGTTTGTGATTATGTTTAATTGCTTGCAATACCATAGTCTTATAGTTACTGTAAACATGACTTGCATAGTCACACCATCCCACAAGTAGCTCCATATATAATGAGGATGGATGTTTTGCCACTTAGCCAATGAGTTGCGTGAGCAAATGAAGAAAATGGAGCTAGGTTGATTCAGGCCCTAGTAGAGACAAGTAGCTGCACCAGTTAAAGCTCTTTTTGTTTTTTTTTACATTCATGTCTCCACCCACCTGTAGAAACTGATCAGTATAAACAAAAATGGTGTCTCCCACTTCAGCATAATTTAATTTCAGAGAAAATAATTAAAAGACTGTCAAAAGAACTTAATGTATATATGGGACTGCAGACTTTAAATAATAGACTGTTTGTACTGAATATAAAACTTATGTAGGAGAAAATATCACTCATTACATAAAACTGTAAAAAAGTTGTATTGCAAGTGTGTATTAGTTTCAATCTTTATTTTTTGAATAACAAAGAAGTATTTTTAGTATTTGCTATACAGCAATTGTAGGTATAGAATTCTTAGTGTCTTGTAGTCAGCAAAAGCAGCTTCACTTTTAGGCAAGACACATGTTGTAGTGACAGTTACACCCAGTGATACAATTTCTGAAATGTAAAGGAAGACTAATGCCTTTCCACTACTTAGTTTTTAAGCCAAATCATATAAATGGACCCTATTCAAATATTTTTGGATGGAAGAGTGAGACACATTGTTTGCCTATGCAGTTTCTTAGATTGCAACAGGAACATTTTATATTGAGATATTGAGCTTGAAACTGGTATTCTGACCTGTCCTGTTTTAGACATGCAAGTAAACTCACCTGTATTATGTATTATTTTGATTACTATATATTTCCTCTGCATTACTGGACATACCTCACCTTCTTTCTTCAGAATATGCATATAAGTGCACAAGTGTATATGCTTAATACCAACAATCTCAACTATTAAATGAAATTGGTAAATTTTATTAATCAGACTTCAACAAAGACAAAAATATGCTAAATTTAAAAATGGACTCTGTTAAAGATTTGGGAAACCACTCAATATTGTAGAGTGCCATCAGGAACTCTATATTCTAGAGCGTTTATATTTGCTCCAACAATAATCACCCCCTAAACTGCTGAAACAAGTGGAGAAGAAGGCTTATGACCCTCCTGGGATCCTACTGACTGGAAGGCTCAATTTGTGAGCTAGGTTTGGGACATCAAACAAGTTGATCACGTCACTTTAAAGTATTGAGTGTTTATTTTCACACTCTCTTTTTCAAATTTAATTAATATGTTATATATAATATGTCAGAAAGGAGACCCTGTAGCAAACATAAAATAGGACAGATCTTTGACCAAATTAAGAGCCCAGGGATTAGAGAAAAAGAGGATCCCATGATTGTGAAAAGTTGTCCTCTGTTTCCTTTTCAATACTATTATTGCTACACCCTTGTCGCAGATTATCCAGTGGGGGGGAAGTTTTCTTCACAGAATAGGATAGCTGCTATCACTACCACTAATCACCACGCTGGTTAATGTGATTAGTTGATTAAGAGGAGCAGATACAGTTGCTCACCTATTCAGATTACTCAGGAAACCTCCACCAGACAAGCGCTTAGTTAATGTAGCGGGAGGTTATTCCAATTTTAAGATTATCCTTTTCCTCCAGGATTTGTTGTACTTTAGTAAAATATGTGGCTATTTCCTTTCCAATTGAAGCATTTTATTGTGTGATTATTTTGGCAGATATTTCATAATGCATAAAGGGTAACATTATAGTAATATCAAGTGTCAGGTTTACTTACAGACATAAATATCATTGTCAATGACAGATTTTGCTATACAAGGCCCATTTTAGTGTTCATATAATTCTCTAAAGAATAGTAAATTGGTGCCTGATAAGAAAAAAATGTTTTTTTCACCTTCACCGTGCATTTAAACAACAAATTATTTTTTTAATCATGCCCTCAGTCTCTGCAGCCTCTAAATGATATGTTGTCTTTGGAGTTGGAGCCTCCCACAGAGGAGTAGTCGGTGTAGTATGAAATTGAATACAGGCATATCATATTTTCAGTATGATAGCGGGAGGAGACTACAAAGTATATTTGTGTAAATTGCTAGCAGCTCTTGCTGCACTACTGCCTGCTACTAATGTTCAGCTGCACCTCACTGACGAGGCCCATAAAGGCCGAAACGGGTCTGGGGTTTGCTGTTTCTCCTGTTCAGGGTAGAATTACCTGGTATTTCGGGGCTGGGTCACTCTTTTGAGTTTGACCAAAATGATATACTACAGGATATTTCTCCCTGTGAAGGGCCCAAGTGAGATAAAAGAGGTTGCTCTCAGAGTGGCTTATCATGGCCATAGAACTGACCTATTAAGGTTGGTTTGTTCTCTGATGAGCACCTCTGACTTAGTTTTTTTGTTTATGCAAATTACCCTTAGGGTTTAGTCTCCCTAAGGGTAATAGGGGACTCCAGACGTGGACCCATTGCTCACTGTGCCTTAGGGAGTTCAGCTGCACCTCACTGACGAGGCCTATAAAGGCCGAAATGCTTCTGGGGTTTGCTGTTTCTCCTGTTCAGGGTAGAATTGCCTGGTATTTCGGGGCTGGGTCACTCTTTTGATTGGGACCAGACTGATATATTACAGGATATTTCTGCCTGTGAAGGGCTCAAGTGAGCTAAAAGAGGTTGCTCTCAGAGTGGCTTATCATGGCCATAGAACTAACCTATTAAGGTTGGTTCGTTCTCTGATGATTTATTTTTATTTTTTTATGTGTGGTCTCAACAGGTTTTCAGTTTGGTACTTCCCCATGGCTGAATCCCACATCAGAGACAATACATAATAAAGAGGGAGGAGCTTATACAACCTTGGGCAGGATTTAAAAAAAGTAATTAATTGTTTAAATGCACTTTAAAAGTGTTAAAAAGTTTTTTTTTCTTATAGAGTCCTATATAACTATTCTTTACAGAGACCCTTACAAGACCGCTAAAGTGATCCTTTGGTACAGGTGGTGCAGTGCACCAGGGGCCTTCTCTTAGGGGCCCAGAGAGCTCAGTCATTCTTTTTTTTTTTGCATTTCATTTTATTTTCTGTATGGCATTTATACTGAAACTCCAAGAAGACGTAGTGTGGATCAGTTCAGCACACTGGGGCTTCATATGACAGCAAAGAACAGGGGGGATAGGTTCTGTAAGGTGGGTGCTGATAGGGGTTGGGTGCTGTGTGAGGATGGATCCTAAGAGGCGTGGGTGCTCTGTGGAGGTGGATTTTGAGAGGGTCTTCGTGCTATGTGAATATAGCTGTGTACAGGCACTGGCTGATATGTAGAGATAGTACAGTATATGTATATATGTGTGTGCTTGACACAGGCAGAAGGTAAGGGAAGAGGAGCAGCTATGAAAGGGGTCTGGGGGGGAGCAGCTATGGTAAAGGGTCTCGGAGAGGGATGCTGTTATGGGAAGAGGTCTTAGGAAGGGGGATGTCATCAGAAGGCGTCTAAGTGAGTTGGTACCTGGGGACCCAGCTCAAAAACATTTTTTAAACCTCTCCCAGGGGGGGATCAAAAAGTTTTTTGCACCAAGGCCCTCCCTACTATAGCTCCGCTACTGCTCAAACTGATATATTTATTCAGTCAGTGCCCCAATATTTTTTGAAATTCTGTGGGGTAATGGGTTTTCTCCCTGACATAATAATGCTTGTCAATAGTAAGCTAAGTAAATGTCCTGTGCACTATATTTAACAACCCCTATCCACAAACTTTGAATATGTATCTGAATAAAATGCAATCTGCACCCAACGCTTTGGATTTAATTAGCCAACTTGATACAACATAAATTGTGCAACTCGGTGCAACTACATGAGATATGAGCCTCTATCTTGTGTTGTTCAGCGCAAGGTTAGTTCATTTCTTAAATTATTTCTCACAAATCACCTTACATTAAGAAAAGGTCAAAACATTCAGAAGATTGATGTTAGTAAATTAAATGAATGCAACATTAATTGTAGGAATGTACTGCAAATCCGCTATCATATAAGTGGTGTTCCTACTTTAATCCTGTGGTAAAATTTGTCACCAGAGAAAAATAATTTGATGTACTTGGTATATAAACTATGCTCGACTGGGCTAATGCTATGAGCAATCATCAGCGTTTTTCATTAACATTTTAGCATTTATATTTCAAGCCCATGACATAGTGAGCAGTACTTTGTAAGCCTCCCAACGTTTTAATTAAATGTACAAAGATAATAGGGGTTTTTGTTTATTCTTTATCAGGATAATATCCATTATTCATTAAAATCCCAAAAAATAGTAACAGAAATTTGTGTTTGAGCTTTCCATGATCTTATTTATAGAGAAATTCTAATAAGAGGATTCACCGAAAGTCATTTACTATATAGTTTAAATTAATAATAAAATATTACAGTATATCTGCAAAAAGACAAGTACGGCATATTAGAATGACATGTTTTTTTTGTAAAGCAGAACATGTGTATTTAAAAATGTAATTCATGTACCTCTTGACTGTAGAAATTTGATTATAAAATATTTTTCCGGGCATAAACTAATGATGTTGAGAAGAGAAGCTTTAAATATTACCAATGTGTACCAGAAACCTCTCAGATAATCTATATTAAAGGAGACATGCCTGTCATGTACAGCTGTACAGTTAGCAGGCATCGTTGGTCCTTTTCTGTTAAAGGGAATGGAACTTAACAATCTGCTCTATATCATGACATAGAAAACTGTAAACCAAGTGATAATGTTTTTGTTTTTACATTTTTTTATTTGCTGCATATTTTTACTGTTTTAAAAACGTTTTGGGGATTTTTCCTGTTGGGTGGCTGGGAGTAGTGTGAGTAGTTACCCTTATCTTAACCCAAATCTCTACCCTTACCTAACCCCTTACCCTAACCCATTACCCTAACCCCTTACCCCACCCCATACCCCAACCCCTAACCCTTATCTCAACCCTTACCCTAAACCCAATCCTTACCCTGGCCCTCTTACCCTACCCCAACCCTTACCCTAAACCCAACCCCTTACCCTAACCCCTTTGTAACGGAGTTGAAACACGAATCCAATATCTCCGCTGGTATACAGTAAAATATCCAAGAAGCACTACAGTCTCACCATCCCCAACCTCCCATATTGGACGACACTCAATTGGGAGTCAAATAATACTGACTTTATTTTGGTGTGCAGAAATATATATACACATCTCTTCCCACAGGCAATACACATCCGCCATAGTTGGCCACACAATACACATAGAGAAACAATAGGTGTGGTCACACCTCCCTGAGACTACCTGGCTACTTTGATACAATCAGACATTGATCAGATTATCCTTCTGTTTGTCTCATAATGAAAACACTTTATACAATAGACTCCCTTATCTTATGAGGAGTCTCTGTAATAGGATTATCTATTAGCCTAGTAGCTGTAATATTCTGAGCCAATATATTCTGTAGAACATAAAACAACATATCTACAGTACAGCAATGTGATCATATTTTAACCATAACCATAAAACAGGGTAAAACAGTGATGGGTTCCGTTACACCCTTATCCTAACCCCTTACCCTACCCCTTACCCCACTCCTTCCCCCAACCCCTAAGCCAAACCCTTACCCGAACCTAACCCCTTATCCTAACTACTTACCCAAACCCCTTACCCTAACCATTCACACTAACCCCTATCCTCTTACCCTAACACTATGAAATTTAGTTACATTTTATATGAAATTCCGTAAAATCGACAGTAATGTCTAATCGGTGCAATCTGCGGCTAGGTCCTAGTTTTTATATAACTAAGTTAATACAACTGCCCTCTCAAGCTTCCTAGAGTTTGAAATCACAAGCACCTTCAAATAATAAACTATGTTTGTTGCAACCAAAAAAGTCAGCCTTTTTGCTTTGGTTTCTTGAGCCATTCCAGCCAAAAAGGAAATGTATTAGTGTAATGAAGGGCATTTGGAGCTTGAAGATAATTTATAAGCGTTAAAAGGGTCCTTGTAATGTATTGTCCCTTCAAGCCCAGAGACTTTTTTCCTATAAGGAGGACCTTTTGTTTAGTTTAGATTTTTAAATTTGGATGAGCGCCATTATTTTGTTTTTTGTGGATTTTTTTTTGATTCCCCCAAGCTATTATCATATCATTGACTCCATACACCTGGATTCCTATATATATATATATATATATTTATATATATATATATATATATATATATATATATATATATATAAATATATATATATGTCTATATGTGTGTGCGTGTCCGACTCTAGGTAACCATATGGACCGCAGCACTCAAATCTGTGTCTCTGGTGGTCCCTATCCATATGGTTTTCTTGCCAAAGATACTGGAGTGGGTTGCCAGTTCCTTCTCCAATGGACTGTGATTTGTCTGACCTCTCTGCTCTGACCTGCCCATTTTGGGTGACCCTACATGGTATAGCTCACAGCTTCATTGAGGTACACAAGTCCCTTCACCACGACAAGGATAGAAATATATAACACTTAGGAGCCATTGTTTATGATCAAGACCAGGATGTTTCTAGGAGAGAGGTAGGGTACCTATTTTGGTCCTATCCTCTTATGGTAGCAGCAGTGGTGGTGAGTATTCGCTAGATGGTGCTGTCGATATTCCGGTGCCATATCATAGAGTCAAGGCTTAGGTAAACTGTTAGGGTTAGGGTGAGGGTTAGGTTTGGGGTTAGGGTGAGGGTTAGGGTTAGGGTTAGTTCAAGGATTAGGCTAACATTATAAGCTTAGAACTTCTCTCACATATTGGAAGCGCTGCAAAATATCGGCAGCGCCATCTAGCGGTTGGAGGACGCACTGCAGCGGCGGACCTATCCCGACACCATAACAGGATAGATCCCCTATTTATATATATATACACATACCTTACCATTAATAAAGGACCTGTTAAATGGGCTAATTTTATTTATTAGTTCCATTGAGTGCATTTAATGGATTAATTTGTTGTGGTGATCTAATATTTTTAAGTGCATTGAAAGTTGGTGCTAGCAAAAAGTTTCTTAGTGAGAGTTATTTTAACAGGATCTCATAAATGTTAAATATGTGCCACAGGTCATTAATCACACTAATTTGATTACTGACTTTAAAAGACCTGAGTCCTTTCCATTAAATCCCTGCAAGCGTTGCATACAATGAATCGAGTGAATAGCCCATACTAACTTACCGGCTACGTGTTTAACATTGAATAATAAAGACTACTTTAATAAAGATATTTGCGTTAAAAACATATATATGAATGTGATTATTATCCTGTTGCCTGTTTGTACTTAAAAATATACTCAAATATACCCATAATGCTTTGAGGCTTTAAATATTGGCTTTAGATTACATAGCAGTTATGTGGATATGGAGTTAGTTCTGCATTTAAAACCTGTCACTCACTGAAGGGATATTCCCATATTACATATACAGCGCTGTATTATTATGACTCGGCAAGAAAACAACCAAACTGCAAGAAATAAAATGATAGTTTTACAATATGCGGCATGAATCCAGTAACTAAATCCCTGTTATTTTAAATATAACAGTGAAATTTCATCAGTTTATTACCAGCTGTCAGAAGCATTTTATAGAAACCTGTATATTATACAGTTTGGGCATATTTATAGTGTGTGACAGCTCAAATGTTTCTCTCTGGAATATGTAATATACATTTTGTTTTCTGAGGAGTAAGAATATAAGTAAAGGTGAGGAGGAAATGGGCAAAAAGCAGGACTGTCATTTCCAAAAATGCATTTAAAGAACCACTGTGGCTTGTGCATAATCCATCGTGGGCTTTGCCTAAAGCTGTGTAATACAGAAGGCATATGCTTAAAAGGAGCCATGTCTGAAACGGAATTGGAATAAAGAGCGAAGCCTTTGTGGGCACATTTGCATGTCCCTGCCAAGGTTCCCAGAATGCAGTGTAATAACTGTATTCTCTGAATTCTGAGCAGATAATAAGTTTTTTTTAAAACTTATTTTAGACGTACAAATGTGAACACAAATGTACTATTTATTTCCTATATATATGTATATATATATATATCTTTCCTGCTATGAATACTCCATCTGTGGCAGCAGCAGATGCCGCTGCTGAGATCGTAAACAATTTCCAAGCTTATACCATTGCCCTAACCCCCTAACCCTAAAGCTATGACATCAGCAGCAAAATCTTGGCAGCAACATCTCACCGCCACTGCTGCCTCCTGTGCTGGCCGGTTGCTAGAGTACTCATAATTGGAAAGGACTATATAGGTATATATATATATATATATATATATATATATATATATATATATATATATATATATATAAATATATATATATATATATATATCCCTGTTGTAAATTTGCCATCACTGACAGCTGCAGTGCCAGCAAGTAGGCTCTAGATGGTGTTGTGGATATTTTGCTGTGCTGCCGACATTTCACACATGTTGTAACCTTAGAAGGTTACCCTAATCCTCACCCTAACCCTAACCGTAACCCAAAAAGTGTACCTAAACCTAACTCTATGGTATGGGCACTGAAAATCGACAGTGCCATCTAGCGTTTAGTGGGCGGCACTGCTCCTGGCACTGCTGGGGAATTTTTGGCGAATTTAAAAGAACCATATATATAGGCAGAACAGCTTTTCTCCAGCCCCCTGTGCCTTATTAGAGGGCAGGGTCAGCTCTGATTTGGGGTTGGAATATCATGGAGCTTGGAAATGAGCAGCAATATGATGTCATTGGAACAACTCCATTATGCTATTGGTTATGCCCTTGCTGCCTGTACAGAAGTATTGAAGTGACATAATGGGATAGGACCAATGACTACTCATGTCCCTTTTAGTGAGCATGCTCAGTCTGAACCAGAACCTAGACTGGTCAGACTATTTTTTAGTCCAGAACTAGCCACACCCCCCAGATGTAGGTGGATGAAAAAGGCTATGCTTGGGGGGAAACTGACAATTTGAAAAAGTAAAAAAAATATTAACTGTTATTTATTTGAAATTGCTTACTGTTATTAATAGTTTAAGCCCAACAAACAAAGAGTGTGCTCTTTTATACATGTACCAGTCATAAAACTAGTTTTTAATTGAAAACAAAATTGTGATGCTTCTACTGAACCTTGCAGGCATATAAGATCATTTGGTGAAATTTGTGCGAGAAGGAAACATTTTTGGATAGCAGTGTTTGCATGTATTGATGCCAACTGTATTGGTGTGCTGCCTATTTTAATCATATCCAATTATTTAGCCCAGCTTCCTGGCCTCTCATGGTTCCCTCCTCCCCCACTTCTTTTAAACTACTATACAAACAGTTTCAGGATTAAACTCAGGACCTCCCTCTGCCTAACTCTAATTAGGTGCTAAACCAGTATAGCTATGGAGCTCTTCTCTTGTGCCACGGGGGTATTTTAAAGACCCTGCGTCACAGGGTTAATATTTTAGATGCCATGGGAATCTCAATGATGGTTGCGTAAATGGGTGATGGGAGTGTTCAGGGAACAGGGATCGGTTTGTTAATTCAGCTCCTCTTGCACACAAACTCTACTTCAGACAAAAAACTTTTCTTTGTGTGTCTCTTTTTCCAGCTTCAGACAAAACACTTTTCTCTGTGTTTCTCTATCCAGCTTAGACAGACTTCACACAGTCCATAAACAGCCATACCCAAATTCCAGGAGCAGTGTTAAATTGTGTCTGCTCAGGTGCATCTAATCAACTGCTCAGGAAAGTTAAAGGCATATCTAAGTTTTCTGGATTGTGAATGCATCTGATAGAGAAGAATTAGAAGTGTATGAAAACATTTTTTGCATGAAAAAATACCAGAATAAACATTTAAACACTTACCTTAAAGTTAGCAAAATATCTTGTAATTCCTGACAGTTGAAAATGATAGTAGACACTCCCTTGAATCCTTGGTTAAATTAGCAAAAAAGCTGTGTGGTTCCTGTTTGTGCTGCACAGCAGCCTGGGAAATGAAGTGTGGCACCATGTAAGACTCTGCTATGTATTTTCATATAATAGTCTTTCTGTTCAGCACATTCACACTTGAATACCATAGCTGCAGGGTGTCACTTCCCTGCCTCAACTACTACTGCTGCTGGTGTGTTTTGATTTATCTGTCTGTGCAGCACTTTCACATTTGACTACCATCCCTGCAGATTGTCACGTCTCTGCCTCAACTAATATGTTTTTTTTTATCTCTCTCATCTCCCTCCTTTTTTCTCTCTCACTATCTCTCCCCCTGTCTCTATCTCTCTGTCTATCTCTCCCCCTACCCTTATGGTCTGATTCAGCTATGATTTCAGACCCTGTCCAACCATGTAATTCAACCTGCTCCATTACTTCCTGTGGTATCTATCAGAAAGGTCAAAATTAGTACTTGTGAGCCTTCCTTTGCGTACTTGGGCTATGTAACCATGCTGTGGTTGCGCAAAGTCACATTTTATTCTCCTGCCTTTAACTCTCTACATTGAACTTTTCTATATAATACATATTTTTCTGATAATCACTGCCTGTTTCTTACCAAAAATGTTAAACCCAGGAAACTTATATATACCTTTAACTCCTTCGGTCTTCCTGGGGAAAGAAAACTTTGCAAAGTGTGTTACACAAACTATGGCTCTACCACAATATGTGTATAAATGCATATACATATGCATGGATCTACACACACACTCCCTATTTATTCTCTCTCTCTCTCTCTCTTTTTCTCTCTCTCCTCTATCTCTTTCCCTTCTCATACTCTTCTCTCTCTCCCCCTCACTGTCACTATTTTCCCTTTCCTGTCTAGCTTTCATATATCTTACTTTATTAACCCTCTCTTGTTCCTTCCTGTTTCTTTTTCCTCCTTGACTCTCTTTTCCCTCACTGTACCCTCCCACTCTCTTCTCCCTCCCTATCTCTCTTCCTGCTACCTCTCTTTAGCCTCCTGCTCTTGTATCCCTCCCTCTATTATCTGTCTCTCTTCTCCCTCTTTTTACCGTGCCACTCTTTTCTTCCTCCATCTCTACTCTCTCCATGTCTCCCCTGCCTTGCTCCCCTATCTGCTCCCCTACAATACAATATAATACTATTAATGTATTTACCAGGGCTGGAGGCGCGCATGAGGTAATGAGTGAGGCCTTTTCCTGTCGGCATGGAGTCACACAATGATGACATCATGGACATACCCATGTGGTTTATGTTGTCACTGCGGTACTTGTTCAGCACCTTGTCTGGTAAATACATGAATTGCATTATATTATATTGTACGGGAGGAGGGAGAAAATGAAGGGAAAAGAGAGGGGAGGGCAAATTCTGCACCTCCAAAATTATTATAATGTCTAGGCCTAAATATGGCTATGCAACTGCCTCTTTTAAATACATGACATACATTTGTAACTTCAGTGTCCTTTTATATCCAGCATATTATAAACATAACAATTTAGGAAAACTGACAAGTGACAATTTAAGATCATAAAAAAATATTGTTTGACTAATAAAGTAAATCTGCATTTTATTGACTTAGTCATACGCATTTTAGTCACTGCTAGAATAGCCATTGAAGTTCTCCCACAAACAGCACCAAAGATATTAAGAGTGAGTCTCACCTACATATATACAGTTGCAAGCAAAAGTATGTGAACCCTTCGGAATGATATGGATTTCTGCACAAATTGGTCAAAAAATGTGATCTGATCTTCATCTAAGTCACAACAATAGACAATCACACTCTGCTTAAACTAATAACACACAAAGAATTCAATGCTGCAATGTTTTTATTGAACACACCATGTAAACATTCACAGTGCAGGTGTAAAAAGTATGTGAACCCTTGGATTTAATAACTGGTTGAACCTCCTTTGGCAGCAATAACTACAACCAAACGTTTCCTGTAGTTGGAGTCAGGAGTAATTCTTGACCATTTCTCTTTACAGAACTGTTTCAGTTCAGCAATATTCTTGGGATGTCTGGTGTGAATCGCTTTCTTGAGGTCATGCCACAACATCTCAATCGGGTTGAGGTCAGGACTCTGACTGGGCCACTTCAGAAGGTGTATTTTCTTCTGTTTAACCCATTCTGTTGTTGATTTACTTCTATGCTTTGGGTCGTTGTCCTGTTGTAACACCCATCTTCTGTTGAGCTTCAGCTGGTGGACAGATGGCCTTAAGTTCTCCTGCAAAATGTCTTCATAAACTTGGGAATTCATTTTTCCTTTGATGATAGCAATCCGTCCAGGCCCTGACGCAGCAAAGCAGCCCTAAACCATGATGCCCCCACCACCGTTCTTCACAGTTGGGATGAGGTTTTGATGTTGGTGTGCTGTGCCTCTTTTTCTCCACACATAGCGTTGTGTGTTTCTTCCAAACAACTCAACTTTAGTTTCATCTGTCCACAGAATATTTTGCCAGTACTGCTGTGGAACATCCAGGTGCTCTTGTGCAAACTGTAAACGTGCAGCAATGTTTTGCTTGGATAGCAGTGGCTTCCTCTGTGGTATCCTTCCATGAAATCCATTCTTGTTTAGTGTTTTACATATCGTAGATTCGCTAACAGGGATGTTAGCATATGCCAGAGACTTTTGTAAGTCTTTAGCTGACACTCTAGGATTCTTCTTCACCTCATTGAGCAGTCTGCGCTGTGCTCTTGCAGTCATCTTTACAGGATGGCCACTCCTAGGGAGAGTAGCAGAAGTGCTGAACTTTCTCCATTTATAGACAATTTGTCTTACCGTGGACTGATGAACAGCAAGGCTTTTGGAGATACTTTTATAACCCTTTCCAGCTTTATGCAAGTCAACAATTCTTAATCATCGGTCTTCTGAGAGCTCTTTTGTGTGAGGCATCATTTACATCAGGCAATGCTTCTTGTGAAAAGCAAACCCAGAACTGGTATGTGTTTTTTATAGGACAGGGCAGCTGTAACCAACACCTCCAATCTCATCTCATTGATTGGACTCCAGTTGGTTGACACCTCACTCCAATTAGCTTTTGGAGATGTAATTAGTCTAGGGGTTCACATACTTTTTCCACCTGCACTGTGAATGTTTACATGGTATGTTCAATAACAACATGGTAACATTTAATTATTTGTGTGTTATTAGTTTAAGCAGAGTGTGATTGTCTATTGTTGTGACTTAGATGAAGATCAGATCACATTTTATGACCAATTTGTGTATAAATCCATATCATTCCAAAGGGTTCACATACTTTTGCTTGCAACTGTATCATATGGCTAGTCACTCAAGTGAATGGAACTGGCTTAAATGCTACCCCAAGCAGAGATAAGCAGCTGTGGGAGCCAGCAACTAATGCTCTATCTCTCTCTATGTCTCTTATCAGCTACAGGGTGAAGCATTAGCAGGTTAAGGTAATTATCCTGTTCCAGCTCTCATGTAAATTCCAGAAAAAAATATTTAAATAAAGGGAGACAGAGATCCTAGATTTAAACCAAAGACCGATAGAACTGTAGACTGTATAGCAGTTTCCAATGGCTCAGTTGGTGTAGCCTCGTTAGATTTACAGCAGTTCAGGGAGGCATCAATTCAGCAGAAATTTCTAAAGGAAAGAATACTTGTTCCATATGTTTTTTGCAATTTATATGGTGGTGCAGAGAACAGTTGATGACTGCAGTGGTCCTTTTAATTTTTATACAGACTACCCATAAGTGAACTCTCATAGATTTGAGCCATTAGGTATAAAGCTATTATATTAGTTCACAATATTGTAGTCAAATTGTCACTGCTCTAAGTCACTCTTATACTTTTGTAATAAAATTCCCATTATCTGACTATCTCCCATCTCAGGCTACAAGACTACCACACAATGAATATCCAACCCGCTGACATGAAGAAGCATTCTCTCAAATTCATAGTTACATAGTTACATAGTAATTAAGGTTGAAAAAATACTTTCAGTCCATCAAGTTCAACCTGTTAAGATCTCCTCTGATCTGCAATATGCGGATTAGTTATTAATTAATTTGTTGATTAAATAATTATTAATAGTATAGTATTGGAGGATGAATAAAGAGTTAGTCCCTCAAGTTCAACCTTTTTAGATCTATATTGATCTTTTTATTGTGCACTATTTATTATTAATTGTTAATTGATCCAGAGGAAGGCAAACAGAAAACAAAAACCATTGAAACTTTGCCAATTGTCTCATAAGGGGAAAAAAAGCAAAATTCCTTCCTGACCCCAGAAACTGGAGATCAAATTTCTCCCTGGATCAATATTCCTTCGCTAGTTATCTAGGATAGCCTTGAATGCCCTCTTTATTCAACTTTATATCTGTGTTGCTTGCTTGTTTCAACAGTGATAATCTAGGTTTAGTTTAATCTTTAACTTTTCCCATCCATATATACATTGGTGAATCTTCCTGCTTCCTGTTGTGGAATGTTACAATACATCTTCACGTCAGGGTCCCAGCTACTCTTGGTTCCCTACACTCATTTCCTTCCTCTTCGATCAACAAATACATATGTAAATGTACTAACAGTATGTTCAATACCATTTTGTGCAAGTACTTTTAGCCATGGAGCTCCAGTCTTGTGGAACTCTCTCCCAAAAACAGTTCAGGACCCCCACTATTGGACATTGTCAAAAAAGAAGCTTAAGAGTTTTCTGTTTACTCCACGCTTTTGGGAAACATTATATCTGTATAAGAACTGTAAAGGTCTTCAAAATATTTCTGTAATTAATGATGATGATGATTATTATGTATCCAGTGTTTCCCTATTAAGGAGGCCTTGCAAAAGTATTCACCCCCTTGGCATTTTCCGTGTTTTGTTGCCTCAAAACCTGGAATTAACATGGATTGTTTGAGGATTTGCATCATTTAATTTACAGAACATGCCTACAAGTTTGAAGATTTTTTTTTTTTATTGTGAAGAAAACAACAAATAGGACAAAATAACAGAAAGAGTCAATGTGCATAACTATTCACCCCCCTAAAGACAATACTTTGTAGAGCTACCTTTTGCAGAAATCACAGCTACAAGTTGCTTGGGATAAGTCTCTATGAGCTTGCCACATCTTACCACTGGGATTTTTTCCCATTCCTCCTTGCAAAACTGCTCCAGCTCCTTCAGGTTGGATGGTTTGCTCTTGTGAACAGCAATCTTTAAGTCTGACCACAGATTTTCTATTAGATTGAGGTCTTGGCTTTCACTAGGCCATTCCAACACATTTACATGTTTCCCCTTAAACAACTCAAGTGTTGCTTTAGCAGTGTGTTTGGGGTTATTGTCCTGCTGGAAGGTGAACCTCCGTCCTAGCCTCAAATCACGCACAGAGTGGTACAGGTTTTGCTCAAGAATATCCCTGTATTTAGCACCATCCATCTTTCCCTAAACTCTGACCAGTTTCCCAGTCCCGGCTGCTGAAAAACATCCCCACAGAATGATGCTGCCACCACCATGTTTCAATGTGGGGATGGTGTTCTTTGGGTGATGTGATGTGATGGGTTTACTCCCGACATAGCGTTTTCTTTGATGGCCTAAAAGTTCAGTTTTAGTCTCATCAGACCAGAGCACCTTCCTCCATACATTTTGGGAGTCTCTCAAATGCCTTTTTGCAAACTCAAAATGTGCTATTTGTTTTTTTTGCTGAAAGTAATGGCTTTCTTCTGGCCACTCTGCCATAAAGCCCAACGCTATGGAGCGTACGGCTTATGTACAGATACTCCAGTCTCTGCTGTGGAACTCTGCAGCTCCTCCAGAATTACCTTAGGTCTCTGTGCTGCCTCTCTGATGAATGCCCTCCTTGCCCGGTCCGTGAGTTTTGGTTGGCGGACGTCTCTTGGTAGGTTTGCTGTTGTGCCATGTTCTTTCCATTTGATTATGATAGATTTGATGGTGCTCCTGGGGATCATCAAAGATTTGCATATTTTTGTATAACTTAACCCTGACTTGTACTTCTCAACAACATTGTCCCTTACTTGTTTGGAGAGTTAATTGGTCTTCATGGCAGTGTTTGGTTAGTGGTGCCTCTTGCTTAGGTGTTGCAGCCTCTGTGGCCTTTCAAAAAAGGTGTGTATATGTAATGACAGATCATGTGACACTTAGATTTCACACAGGTGGACATCATTTCACTAATTATGTGACTTCTGAAGGTAATTGGTTGCACCTGAGATTTTTATGGGCTTCATAACAAAGGGGGTGAATACATACGCACATGCCAATTTTCTGTTTTCTATTTCTAAAAAATAGTTTTATGTATATATTTTTCTTATTTCACTTCACCAACTTAGACTATTGTGTTCTGATCCATCACATAAAATTCAGATTAACAAAACATTGAATTTAAGGCTGTAATGTAGCAAAATAGGTAAAAAGTCAAGGGGGGTGAATACTTTTGCAGGGCACTAGCTATTGTGTTATACTATGCTTTTGTTTTGCTAGATATGTGATGGATATAAAGCTACATAGAAATGGACTAATCTTTAAAAAAGTTTAGACATATATTAATATATATTTATTTTTTTGTCAAGGTGGTCCCTGGGCTATGGGTGAGATCCGTTCCTGAGATTTGTATGTAATTTGGATCCCTGATGAATAATAATAATAATAATAATAACAATACTATAAATTAATAACTAATCCGCTTATTGCACATCAGATGAGATCTTAAAAGGTTGAACTTGATGGACTATAAGTCTTTTTTCAACCTAAAATACTGTGTAACTGTATGTGTGGTAGTAATAATAATACAGTAATATATAGAAAGAAAAAGGAATTCCAAAACAATTCCTAATTCACTTATGCTAATGAGTTGTATGACAACATTTATAATCATAAAACTTAACTTTTATTTAACATTTGAATAAGAAAAAATATACGATTTAAAATACGACAATTTAATTTTCTCACTGTCCCCTTTTGATGAATCAGTTATAACAGTATAATTATCTCCAGCTATGGAGATAACAGCCTTTTGAAGCCACAAAAAAAAACACACTTTTGTAACTGGTAATGCCTGAACTTTTAAGTTCCAATTTTACATATTTTTTGTGGATCACACTTTACAATATTTTAGGCAATTTAGAAAATGTAATGGTCTCAAATATCACGTGATTACAAGACATAAGATGTATATTAACTAACAATATCCAATGATGGAAAATCCCAAAATACACAATCAAGGCTACAACATCCCTATTCTTATACTGTAGCAGAGTTTGGACTGGGACTCGCTAGTTGCCCCCTTACTAGATATCAATATAAATATACTACTCTAATAATGATGTTGAGCCTAATCAGGATTTATCCCAATGATATCTATGTTTATGTTAAATTTACATGTAAAAATCATTACTTATAAGTAGTACAAGTATAAATACTAAGATCAAATATAAATTACTTCAACATCATAAATGTAGTATAAACAAGTATAAATGTTCGGGTCAAATATAAATTACTATTATTATATGTCCATATAGTTGTAATTATAAATTCATATATCTATATTCGGTACCCATATGATAATAATACAAGTAGTACAGACTTAAATCAGAGCAGGGTAATCAAATATACATATGCATTATAAATAAAGCCCTTTCATGTAATGAAATGTAGCCTTTGCTAGTATTATACATTTTAATAACATGTAACAGTTGAATGGGTTCCCTGGTGGTCCAGTGGTTAGGATTCGGTAGTTTCACCTCAGCGACCTGGGTTTGATTTCAGTCGGAAAGCAACAGGTCACACCACCGGGAGCCGAGCAGAGTTACATAGTTACTTGGGGCCTCATTCAATTGGAATTTGCCCAATTGAATTGGACCCTAAATAAGCACATAACATATATTTTGTAAAGAATTTTTTAGTTATTGAAAACCTTTCTTTTGAAGAGATGCTTGCTAACAAAAAACTTCTTTAAAAAATATATGTAATGTGTTTATTTAGGGCCCTATTCAATTGTTGAAATTGCAATTGAATGAGGGCCATAGTATTTAAGGTTGAAAAAAGATTTTCAGTCCATCAAGTTCAACCTTTTAAGATCTCCTCTGATCTACAATATGCGGATTAACTATTTATTAGTTGTATAAAAAAAAAAAAAAAAAAAGTTGGGCCTGGTCAGTACTCAGATGGGAGACCACCTAGGAATAACAGGAGCTATATGCTCTGGTTGACTGGAGAAGGAACTGGCAACTGCAGTATCTCTGCCGTGAATACGAAGTGGATCAGCATGGTGTGTTGCAGTCCATGTTGGCCAAAAACGTGTCAAATGGAAATAAAAAATCTGCGATATCCCGACCTCACACAGTTACACACTGGGTGGGATGCAAGGAGGGAGAGAGACTAATATGGTAACCTCCTAGTAGGGAAACTTAAAATATAGTAATAAATCATAAGTTTATATAATTGGGCTAAAAAGGCTTTCATTATGATGAATTCAATGTATACTTTTAAATGGCCGTGGCATGTTTCATCACCACACTGTTCCTTTATTATATTTAATTATACATTTGTTATATAGAGAATAGTAGCCAAAGTAGACCATAAACCATTAAAGAAGAGAGTTTTCAGTATGAAATTAGGAAGAGGCCATTTGAAAGCCAGAATGTACAAAGTATTAGGTGGATGTAAAACCATGGGAAGAACTAACTGAATAAAAAATTATCCCAAAAAAATAATACTTTTTTTTACTTTTTAATAACGCATCATTACAATTGACTGTTTAACAAATTGTTGTGTATAGGCACGCTTTGCTCCCATTCCTCTTTGGTTACTAAACATGTTTGGAACAAAAGCAAAATGTCTGCTGACATTGTCAAAAATTAAAAAAAACATTAATATATATATATATATATATATATATATATACATATATATGTTTAAAGACCCTGAAGAGCATAACCAAGCAGGACAAAAGCCATGATGTTAGTTTCAAAAATATTTTGATTCCTTTGCTGGCCCATGGAGGCATCCATGAAGGTTGTGTGCATGTGAAAGGCCAGTTTACATTCCTGCAGGCGCAGGCCTTGAATTTATTATTGCAATCGGTCTGCTTCTGGCATAGGGAGTAGATGGCAAATTCTAAAAAATATCCAATAATTTAACAAATCTATCACCCTCTGCCCTTTTCTCCATTGATAGCTAAAGATTAGCACCCTCCTCAAGCTGTAGTGTTGAAACAAGACAATATGGAATCCTCTATACATGCTAATGTTTGGATACTTCACAAACATGCATTTTTTTCTTGAACTAACGTGCTTCTTTAATGTTGTATTCATTTATTTTAAACTTTATGCATGCATGTTATCATGTCAAGTTCTTCAAAAGAGCACCTATAAATATGCCACTACGGAGGACGTTTGAAGTCCTGTCAGGCATTTTTAGAAAGTTGATGCATTTATAAGAAATGAGCTATTTATTCATTCTACATAGAAGTCAGAAGTCTAAGTACTTGAGAGCATTTTGATTCTGTCACTTCATTGTTTTCAATTAGAGTCTTTTTTGCATGTGATGTACCCAGGGAAATTGAACACTTACATTTCGAACTGAGGTACTTCCAGTGACAAATATGATTAATGGGATAATCTTGTAGATTACAATAGTTAGAGGCAGTTCCTGCCATTTTGCAATCTCCAAGGACTGGCACTACTCACATGCATCGCAAACAGCTGCAGATTTCTCACTAATATTATCATAAAACTGGTATCTCTCTGACTTCTTTCTACATATATTTGAATGGATATTTTTATACTATGCGAATAAAAAGAGATTATTGCGCAATTTTTGGCAATTAAATTTTTGAAACTAACAATTTTAAGAGATGTGTTTACCATTAGAATCAAATAATTTTATAGAAAATATAATTTTTTGAAGAATTTGCCTGGATTTAGCACTTAATGCTAGCTTGGAGAATGAGGATGCATTTAGCTTATATATCATAGTTACATAGTTACATAGGGCCTCATTCTATTGCAATTTGGCCAATTGAATAGGGCTCTAAATAAGCACATAACATATTTTTTTTAAGAAGTTTTTAGTTAGTAAGCATCTATCCAAAATCAAGGTTTCACTAACTAAAAACTTCTTTAAAAAAAGTATGCTATGTGCTTATTTAGAGCCCTATTCAATTGGCCAAATTGCAATTGAATGAGGGCCATAGTAATTAAGGTTGAAAAAATACTTTCAGTCCATCAAGTTCAACCTTTTAAGATCTCCTCTGATCTGCAATATGCAGATTAAATATTAATTAATTAGTTGTTAATGAATTATTAATCAATTATTATTTTATTTTTTTATAAGGCAAACAGAAAAAAGACAGAAAAAAAAAACAAGTGAGACTTAGCCAATCGTCTCAAAGGGGAAACAAAATAAAATAAAATTAATTCCTTCCTGACCCCAGATGCTGGCGATCGGATTTCTCCCTGGATCAATACTGTCTCTCTAATTATCCATGATAACCCTGAATTTGGAACTATTAGTATTTACCACCTACCATCTTCCCCCATACATGCAAGACCTGTTCTTACACAGAATTTAAATGTTGCCTTGCCTGGATTTAGCACTTAATGCTAGTTTGGTGAATGAGGAATGTGTTTAGCTTTATCAATAGATACAGGGCTGGGGAAGGGGGGAAGATGGAGAGGAGAGGGGAATTTGGAACTGTTAGGGCCTCATTCTATTATCGGCCGTAAAACGGCCGCAAGGCTGCGATTCCTTGCGGGGCTCCCGTTACCTTGCAATTCTATTAAACGGCCCTGCAAGGATCTCCCCTTACGGCCGGCCATATATCTTGCAACCGGCCGTAAGCTCAGAAAACTTAAAACGCAAAAATAAATTCAAGACTGCACTATAAAGCTCTGTAAATGCTAGGGATCATATTGGGGGACATGAGGATTAATATCAACCCCCTCTCAAGCTTGCACATCAGCCCAAATGCGAGTTTACATTAACTGTTTATTTTCCGGCCGCAGCGTGGGCGGGTCTGAGGTGCTCCAAGCACTCTGGACGTTTTACATGGATATTTAACATAAATAAAAAAAAATGTTTTTTACGGATTTGAGTATAGGGGAATGTTGTGCTATTTTTGCTAACACCTACAATCACTTTATAGTCTCCTCAGAGTGCAGGATGGCTTTATTTCGGCTTTATAATGTGCTTAAATAGTGCTAGCGGGACCTTTTTCCTGCAAGTAAGCTGCGGCTCGCTTTTAGCCTTGCAGAGAGGCTTCCTGGAGCAATAGAATAGCAACCGGGATTTTCTTGCGGCCGAAACTCTTGCGGCCGTTTTAGATCAAAGGCTTTCCTCCGGCTCGTGCGGCCGCAAGGGATAGCAAGGCGCCGGCCGCACGCCGATAATAGAATGAGGCCCTTAGTATTTAACACCTACCATCTTCTCCCACACATGCAACACCTGTTCTTACACAGATATAAACACCCTTCTCATATGTACAGACTTCACCAAATGAGCATGGATGGCTGCAGAGTGTTTGTTCTTGGAGGTTTTGCGTCTGACACCCCAACATCCGTCCATTTGATGGAACAGAAAACATGACTCCTCAGAGAAAGCAACGCTTTGGCAATCAGAAGATGTCCAGTTTCATGACTTGTGTAAATAGAAGCTGTTTTTGACAATGACCCCTCCTCTTCAGCAAGGGTGCAGTGACCAGTCGTTTGTTTTGGACCCTTACACGCAATGGAGTGTGCTGCACTGTCATTTTATACACACGTCTGGTAGCCCCCTGGTTCGTTCGGACTGTGGGTTGTTCAACTGTAGCATGTCGGTTGACCCTCACAAACCTTCGCAGCCAACGTTCACCTTTGACATCAATGGCACGTGGTGCTCTGCAGTTTCATGGTGTTTATTAATAGTGCCTTTTGTCCAGTCAGGGTACACTTTAACCATAGCACCCTGAGAACAATCAAAAAAATGGGCTGTTTCAGAAATACTGCCTCCCTTGGCCCGAAAGCCAGTGACCATCCCCTTTTCAAAGTCAGATAAATCGCACACTTGACCCATAACATTGATGGTTGATATATTTGCAGAATGCCTACATGTCACCTTATATACCCACCAAGCCAGCTCACGATACATGCTGCTGACGGTGGTCATAATAATGTGGCATAGTAAAGCAATATCTTATGAATATAATGCAGTACACAATGTAGTATTTATACAATAGAGCAATAACAGTATATAAGAATATGTCTGCTATGTTTTATATAATCTAGGTCCTGAGCTCTCTGATATTTCAGTATTTAATAGGGAAGGGAAAAAATAGGAAAAGAAAGAAAAAGGAAATGAGGTGTGGAAATAGGAAAGTTATAGAGGTAAGAGGGATAAACAATAATGATAATAATATTGGGGGGTCTCAATCGTGCAACCCCTTCCTCTGTAAAGCCATATGAATAAAAATGGATAAAAGTGGATATTAAAGCAAATTACTCTTTATTACCTTTATAACTCTGTAATGGAGAGTGTGTTGCTGTAGAGGCTATGGGCCCAATAAGCATGGAAGGCTTAAGGCACATGGTGCTGGAAAAGGCGTGTCCTTGGACATGTTCAAGGACGCTGTTTAGTAGATGTGGGCCAAAAAATAAGCAATATAGGGCTAGTTGAAAATCGAAAAAAAAACATTGCCTTGGTGTAGGCCCTGTGGAGAAGGGTGTGGAACCATGGCTCTCCAGCAATGAAATGCCCGCATGGACACTGGAAACGGGCCAAATGTGCAATGGAGGGCTTGGCGAAAGCTGAAATACATTGGTTGGTTCCGTCTCTTAACCGGTAGCTATTAGTTGGCGTGGGAAGAATATAAATTAACAATAAATACCTACCTATCTAGGCCAATCTTAGTTACTACCTGGGACACCATACCCAAACTGCCCACTCCGACTATTTTCTGCAAGAGTTGTGTGGTTGCAAGAAAACTAGCCCCACGATAATCCCACCAAGGCCAAGCAGGGAGGGTTTCTAGTCTTATAGGGGGACTAGTGCTGCCCCAGCACTCACCCCTAGCCCATGGGCTTGTGGCTGGATATCAATAGGATGCTAGATAGTTTTTGATTGGGGTAACTGTGGTCTCAATCGGGTAGGCCGAAGCGCTTAGGAAGTGATGTCAACTGTCAATGTTATAATGGTGTGTCCGTCACCAGGCCATTCCGCCTTGTTATAGTCGTGGATTTTTAGGGCGTCTGATGTGCAGCTATTCCCACAGAAACTTTTCTTGCCAGTGTCATAAAAGTTAGCAAGGTAATTAATGGAAGGGGGGGAATCCAAATAGCTCACGATCTTGGATGTGGGTAATCCACAGACCGCAATCCTGTATCCCTTGTGTAGCACTATGTGCCCATGACACGTGGGTTATGAAGATTGTGTACTCACGGTCGTAACATAAAAGAATATATCTTTATTCATGAATTGAAATCCAGGTTGGTAAAATCAATTGGTAAGTGAAATAAAAAATGTATCAAATGCGTTTCGCTGATGATAATCTGCAGCTTCCTCAGTGATATTAACCTCTTTATAGTCAAAGTCCAGCATTGATCAGTGTTAAGAGGTCTTCTAGTGATGCTGCCAATAGAGGTATATACAGACCCTCGGATCTGACATATTCTTTTACGTTACCACCGTGAGTACTATTATTTTGCTGCAAGGGACACAAGCTTCATAATGCACGTGTCATAGGCACATAGTACTATACATGGGATTACCCACATCCAAGATTGTGCGCTATTTGGATTCCCCCCCTTCCATCTATTACCTGGATATCAATCGGAACCTTTATCTCCCCGGGGGTGGAATTGTTTATTTTTTCTGTAGAAAGGCAATAGCCCCTCTCACACATCCACTTATCATTAAAGTATAATGGATGCCTCCAGGGCACATCAGAGGCATCAAAATGTATTTATTTTTCTTATTAAAAACAAGCTCCTGACTTTTTTCCCGCTGTCTAATTATGGTCTTAAGGTTTTAAAACAAATGTATACTTCCATTGTACATATGTCTTTAATATTAATTTAAAAGTTTTATGATTATCAGAGGAGATTTCAAAAACACCCAGGAAAGAAACCATTCCAAATGAAGAAGATCACAAAAGATATAGGGCTACTGTAGTTTAGCAAAAAAATCACATTATTATTACAATAACAAATTAACATCACTAGAAGCAAAAAAATCACATTATTATTACAATAACAAATTAACATCACTAGAAGCTATGCAAGACAGGACCATAAAGTTTTTTTTAGAGAAACCTATATAAATAGCTCTGCTTGTGTCATGGGGAAATCCATCTTAGACTGCTTGTTTGTTTGTAGCTTGAGGGGAGGGTTATTTTATGCAGACTTACTTTGAGCAATTTTCAACACAGCTAAATACAGATCTTATCTGCATCCACAGTTTCTTCTACTCTGTTTAATACTTTTAGGGCAAAGACAAAGTGTCTGGCATCATTAAATCAAAACTGAATATAATAGTTAAAAATTAAAGGCTGCATTTTTTAAACATTGTAAAAACATTATTCACATTATTAAGACAAGTTTAAAAAAAAAAAGAGAATACTATAAATATGACACAGCAGTGCTTCTTTAGTATGGATTTGGGTACAAACCCATCATTATTATAAAGAGGCAGTCCATGCAGAGGAGTGTTCGAGACCTGCCCATCATGTTTCAACTTAGCTGAACATACCCTTTCCGCGCCAAACAATAAACTAATAAGGCCAGCACCTGCTTTAATTAGAGAGCTATAAAGGAAGCTCAGACAGGCCAGGGTAGTCTCAGGCAGGTATATGTTAGGCCTTGGTGTACTGTATAGACATGTGCTGAAAGAAAATATATTAATTTTTTATTATAAAGTGCTGTGTTTGTTATATTGTATAAATGATAGGGAAAGTCAATTCTCAGCTGAGAACAAAGAAAATACATCCCTGGAGAAATGTGTTTATAGGAAATAACAGGTGTTACACGGCAAGCCAAAATGTCACGTGATCCTTTCTTTGCTTTTTCCATGTTTTATGTATTTATTGTAGAGATGGTGCTTACATATACAAATACTTACATATTTGTCCATAGTTTTATATATGTGTGTGTATGTATGAGTGTGTGTTTACATATGTAGATGTATTACTTCTAGACACTCACATTTGATTATTATCCTATTAAACATCCAGAGCCTATTGTTGTATCCCCCTCTTACCTTGTGCATTTACCCAGCAGCCTTCACTTCTTTCCTCTGGCCAATCATTTTCTTTATGAAGCCCCTATACGTTCTCTTCTGTCTCCTGTGACCTTGTTCATTCTAAGCTCTGTTTGCATTAATAACCTTTTCCACTTGTAAAGACATAATAGGGTTCCCAGGTGATCCAGTGGTTAGGATTTGGTGCTTTCACCACTGTGACCTGGGTTCGATTACAGTCAGGGAACCAAGAGGTCACAACACACAGAAACTGTGCAGGGTTGGGCCAAATCAGTACTTGGATGGGAGACCACCTAGGAATACCAGGAGCTGTATGCTGTGGCCTAATGTAGAGGGAACATGAATGTCTACTCTAGTTCTTAGAATTAACACATTTTATAACTGTATATTTGAACAGACATGTAATATAAATGCTATACTATAAATATTATAATAATATTATAGTCGACATTTGCAAAAACTGTTGCAGGAGGCAGGAAGGCCACAAGGGGCCGCTGGAGCCATGGGGGGGGGGGGGCGAAAAGAGCCGCAAGGGGTTAGAGTATAGCCGTGAGCAGGGCTGCGGGCGCTGCGGGGCTGCTGCAGGGTTAGCAGTGACCCCCTCAAAGGCTTAGGGCCCTGGTGCCTTTCACAGCGACAGCTCCGCCGCTGCATGTGACATCAGGTCACGGCTTTGCAAGATGGCAGCTCTCATTAGTGGTTGTTAAAATCGTAACTCCGAAACAGCTAACCCTTTGATCTTTCAAGTCTGTAAATTTAACAATCACAAATCGCTATTCATTTGCTACAATTCCACAAGCCCGCAAATATTTTCACACCCGTAAACGGCAAATGTAGAAGAAAATCATATGGTTACAAGATAGGACTCGCAAGGGGGTTAAGGACACGCCCATAGCACTGTAAATGCAAATAAAATATCAATACTGCACTCTAAATGACGGGGAAAGTGATGAAAGACATTAGAATTAATTGGACAAGAGTCTCAAACTCGCAAATCTGCAATCAAAAATAATTTGTTTTACGTTTTATTTTCATGTTATATTGATCCCAGGAATCAAGGAGTTAATACTTATCAGGCCATCCACATGAACTAGAAACATTTCCTTTATTCATTTTTATTAGTTTGTACATTGCCAGATTGCGAGTCCGATCGTATATCGGACCTCTAAACGCTAACTGATTGACATGTAATCTCCATGTTTTACTGATGTCATGATGACGGTCTCATTTACTATTTCTAAATCGGTAGTTACGGCCTTGCTTAACTGATCATGATCATGCTCTGAAATGCTACTTGCTAGTGCATGGTTTACGGTTTAGGCTTTCGACCAGGTAGCTGCGGGCTTGATCGATTGAATGGCTCTGTAACTGTAGTAAATTTCAAGCCCGCAGACTTACAGCCTGTACAACACAATCTGCGGGCCTGCAATTGAATAGGGACCATAGTATGTTAGTGTGAAGTACTTCCCCTATGGGCATGGCCTTATGTCACATGGCACCTCACATGGGAGAGAGTAGGCGGAAAGGGGGAGATTCCTTAAAGTGAGAATCTGTTACTTTGGAGGCAAGCGAAGCATACATTATATGTGACAATGATGGTAAAGTTAATTGTCACCTTGTTGCAAAATGTATTTAAAAAACTCCCTAACGAGTTCATTTAATTTTATTGTATTACAACTAGAACACAACATGCAAGGAAATAAGCCATAAGTTGTTTTTTCACACAAAATATGTTTTTTGTCCATGTACTGATATGCAAATAATGAAGTGGTCTTAAAAAGAGAACCAGATTGGACCTCCCCTTGTAGGATCTGCCAATGCTTCCTCACAATCTTTCTAATCTTTTGTTAGTAGAGGTCATTTTTTTAATTGCAATATTTTTGCAAAATTATTTTTTATAAATTTGTGATTAATAGCAAAATTAATTGTTGTCTGTTACTTTTTGGTGCGTATTTGATGCACTTAGGCCACAAAAAACCCTAGGATATTTACTTAATTGTAAAACTATGATGGCTGCTGATGAGGAAAGGACTTGGGACTTATTATATAGTATTATTTGAAAGTAGGCAAACAATGCAACGAAGCCACAGGAAAAGCCAGCAGAATGATTGGATATATTGGTATAGGAATAAGCAGCAGAAAAAGAGAAGTACCAAAGCCCCTCTAAAGATCACTCATCAAGACCTCATCTAGAATACTGCCTATTTGTACTTATCAGTGAAGGGGCCGGTGGGGAGGAAGGAACAAGCAGAAGTCCAGAGCCTTTGTTTGATAACAGGATATAATTGAAATTGACACCACACCCCTTCCCCTCACTGGCTGAGAAGCAGCATATTGCACCAAAGGATGAAACCACAGCTCTACAAAATGGAAAAGCCCCTCTCACACATACAATTTCCACCAATGTATCACAAACCCCTTCAGTGTTCTGCAGAGGCATTAAAAATTATTATTTTTTAATTAAAAATCTGTATGATTTCTTTCCTGTTTAATTATTCTCTTAGTCGGAATATATATATATATATATATATATATATATATATATATATATATATATATATTTATATTTATTTATGCATTTTTACATTTATTTATATATATATTTACACAGTATAAGGTCCACAACACAAGCTGGGATCCCGCCCCAAGCTGATGATAGGCAGTAACCTTGAAACGTCTGTCCGTGGCTAGGATTCCCAGCTTGTGTATAATCCAGACTTAGCTTTGCATAAAAGCTGTGTAATGCAGCGGGCATAAGCTTAAAGGAAGCCATGTTTAAAATGGTTATGGATTGAAGAACAAAGCATTTGTGGGCACATTTGCATGTCCCTGCTCAGCTTCCCAGAATGCAGTGTAATAACTGTATTTCTCGTAATTCTGAGCTGGAAGCAGCTTTTTTAACTTGTTTTGGACAATCAAGTGTGAACACAAATGTACTATATATATATATATATATATATATATATATATATATATATATATTTATTTAATATATATTTATTTATATATATATATATATATATTTATTTATATATATATTTATATATATATATATATATATATATATAGTAGACTCTCAGTTAACCAGAACTCAAGATACCAGAAAAAAAAAATACTTTATTTTAAATAAAAATGTAATTTTACAGGGCTCAACAAATGCCAGGAGCCAGGTTGCCATGCCACAAAATGCTTATAGGAACCTAGATGTCATCCACTGTACGTCTCTGCAGTTCAAGTTCAAGACAGACATTAGTGACTGAGCCAGTGCAGTGTTGGCGTTACATTCTCCGGGTTCAGCACAGCACCCTCCAGCCGAACGTACCTGTGTGTAAGTGAGGAGTGAAAGCTGCTGCTGCTAGAACAGCCCTCACTGATAAATATACTTAGCAGAGCGTCCTATGTGCAGCTAATCTTTTAATAGTAACTCTCAAGCAATCAGAAACTACATTTATCCGGCATCTACCAACACCATGGGTGCCGGATAACTGAGAATCTATTGTACATGTTTTTTCATTGAATAATTGTCCTCTAAAGGCTGTATGTTTTACAAGTTCCTTATTTTAAAATGTAGTGATTCAAAAGAGGCTTTTATTTAAAAAATTTGACCTCGGATTGAAAAAAGCAAACATGGAAACTGAACAAACCAGATGGGACAAGCAGTTTGTTACTGCTGTCAAAACCTATTTTTATAGGAAAGTATAGCAAAAAGTTCCTAATTATGATTTTCTGTATTTAAAATGGCTCTATAGGATAACCCAACAGGGATTTTTAGATGAAAGAAAATCAATTTATTTTTAGAGGAACTTTACTGAGAAGTGAAAGGATAGAAGTATTCAAGAGTATAAAATATTACATCTTAAATGTAAAAAGCCAATTAATACCAGTGGGTGATGGCAACTAGAGCGTCATAGAGAATGGAAATTATATTCAAAAAACATATAGCTATCTGGTCCTAAAATGTAAGATTGGAGAGAACTTAACGTAAAACAAGCAAGAGGATGGAGTGACTGTAAAGAGATGTAACGGAGGATCAGACAGTAGTGTGGATGGAGACATCTTCCCACTCATAATTAATACAAAAGTGAGAAAACAGATGGCACCATATGAATATTTATGTGAGTGTGCAAAGCACACAGTCTGTTAAAGGCTATGCCCATGTTTACTAAGTGATGCTATTCCATGCGACTACCCGATACTTGAATGGCTCAAATGCAAAGACGTCTCCCATTGCCTGTATTAAAGGGAAACGATCATAACACCTAATAATTGCCCAATTCCATCCCTCAAATTAGAGTTTGTGTTATTATTAACTAAGACTTCACAATATATCCAGCTACTACCAAACATGAGCATTAAATTATCGTTGTAGACTCATATTTATCCTATGATTTTTTGAAGAACTACCCTTCAAAATTGCTGGATTGATTTACAAAAATAGGGAAAATAAACTTTTTCATTTAGTGTCTGTTACATTTAAATCGGCTACAGTGAAGAACTGAGGGGGGACAAGGGGTACAAACCCCCCAGATTTTTCAATGTATGTGTTTATGTATAGAGAAGCAGTTGTGTGGTATGTTTGTACAGTACTATATGTGGTACTAGCGTACTGCCCGTCAAAAAATGACGGCAATCAGATGTGTATGTTTTAAAAGTTGTTTAGTTATTAATATACACATGGAACTGTAAGGTAGCTAATGTTTTTTTTTGTGTACTACTGAAATATAGAAGTCAAATTAATAAATGAATTTACATATTTTTATGCATTGTGTTGAAGAGCTGGCAATCTGAGTTGATGTTGCAGCAGCATTAGTGGTGTGGAGCTGCTGTGTAAGCGTGATGAATGTGTGCAGTGTAATAGTGTGCGTGCGCGAGCCGAAACCGTTAACGTAGCTGTGTACTTCCGCATTATCCTAAAATGGCGGATAATGTGTTTTATGCGTCTTCGCAGATTATTGGTACGTGTTTTGCGTGGTTATAGTGCTGTAGCCTGGTTTTCGTTTTGTTCGTCCGTCATTTTTTCTGCGTCGCTCATTGCCAAAGTACTACGGTTTAACGGCTCGCCTCGCTGTGCGAGGCTCGCCAAACGATGATCGCCTGCGGCGCTCATCGCTAAGCCCGCTAAAGTACTACGGTTTAACATTAAATTTGTTTGCCACACAACATGACACTACATTTGTCCCTTTTTTTTTTTCTTCAAATAAATACAATTTTTTTTTAATACAATTAATATTTTTGTAATTTGCAACTTATTTTTCATCAAATGCGTTGGTTTAGGCGGGAAATCCGATGTTGCGCGAGACAAAGTCGTTAAATCTGTTTTAATGCGTAAATCTGTAATTTCTGATCGTAAAATGTACTCGCTACTGTCTTTTTACTCATTGCGCGGTTAATCCGCATACTTTATCTCGTATTTTTTCTAACACCTATGTCTATGGCTGTGTTTTACGCAGTTCGTAGTAGTATAGCCTCGTTTTCATTTTTTTCGGCGGCCATTTTTTTCTCGCTTAGCCGATTTTCGATCTTTGTAACTCGGCAAAATCGCTGTAAATTGGAGTTCCAACTCACTTCCAGACGTCCTGCCTGCTTCCCCATGCTGTAAGTGACCTTTATTTTATTTTTTAGTGTGTATTTAGTGTTTTTTTTAGTGTTTTGTTTCCGGCGCTTATGTCGTAATTTTTTTCAGCTCGTATTTTTTTTGTAAGTGCTACGAAGTTACGGCTCGCCTCGCTATGCGAGGCTCGCCTGCAATGAGCGCCTGCGGCGCTAATTCCCAAAGTGCTACAAAGTAACGGCTCGCCTCGCTACGCGAGGCTCGCCTGCAATGAGCGCCTGCGACGCTCATTGCCAAAGTGATACGAAGTAACGGCTCGCCTCGCTACGCGAGGCTCGCAGGGCGCACTACGCAACAGAGCAGTTTAACGGCTCGCCTCGCTACGCGAGGCTTGCCGGGCGATAAGCGCCTGCGGCGCTCATCGCAAAGTCGTACGCACTGCGCAACGGAGCGTGACGACGTCTCGTAGTTAGACAATTATAATATGTGATCCCCCCCAGATTTTCTTTGGCTCCTACACCAATTAGTGAGACCCCCTATTTGTGTTTTTGTAGTAATTCTATCTGTTTTTTTACAATGTTTTGTAGGGTTCTAAAGACAGAACATGAAAACATGGAACAATTAATCTGCATATTGCAGATCAGAGGAGAGTCTTTTTTCAACCTCAATAACTATGTAACTATTTAATATATACTTTGAATTTATTCATAATCCATCAACTAATTAGTATTAGACAGGCATGAGACTTTTATATAAACACTGTCCTAAGGTGGGTTTTCTACCTGTTACTAACTGAATTGATCAAAAGATCTTCTATTACCTTTATCCCCTTCTGGATGACTACCTTGTTGTTGTGAAGGGACTTGTTTATCTCAATGAAGCTGTGAGCTATACCATGTAGGGAAGGAACTGGCAAAACACTCCAGTTTATTTGCCAAGATAACCTTATGGATAAGCAGGGCCAGAGACATAATGATAAATGTGCCTGGTGGGCCGCAGTCCATAGGGTCACAGAGACCCTACTAACAATTACTGTTGTATTATGACATATATATATATATATATATATATATATATATATATATAAATAAATAAATATTTAGATATATATAAATAGATATATATAAATAATTATATATATATATATATATATATATATATATATATATATATATATATATATATATATACATATATACAGTTGTGCTCAAAAGTTTGCATACCCTGGTAGAAATTGTGAAATTTGGGCATTTATTTTGAAAATATGACTAATCATGCAAAAAAAAATCTTTTATTTAATGGTAGTGATCATATGAAGCCATTTATTATCACATAGTTGTTTGGCTCCTTTTTAAATCATAATGATAAGAGAAATCACCCAAATGGCCCTGATCAAAAATGTACATACCCTTGAATGTTTGGCCTTGTTACAGACAAACAAGGCGTCACCCACAGGTTAAATGACAATTAGAGGTTAATTTCCCACACCTGTGGCTTTTTAAATTGTAATTAGTGTCTGTGTGTAAATAGTAAATGAGCTTGTTAGCTCTCACATGGATGCACTGCGCAGGCTAGATACTGATACATGGGGAGCAGAAAAGACCTGCGTAACAAGGTAATGGAACTTCATAAAGATGCAAAAGGAAATAAAAAGATATCCAAAGCCTTGAAAATGCCAGTCAGTACTGTTCAATCACTTATTAAGAAGTGGAAAATTTGGGGATCTCTTGATACCAAGCTAAGGTCAGGAAGACCAAGAAAGATTTCATCCACAACTGCCAGAAGAATTGTTCAGAGTACAAAGAAAAACCCACAGGTAACCTCAGGAGAAATACAGGCTGCTCTGGAAAGAGACAGTGTGGTTATTTCAAGGAGCACAATATGACAATACTTGAACAAAAATGAACTGCATGTCGAGTGGCCAGAAAGAAGCCTTAACTGCGCCAGTGCCACACAAAAGCCTGGTTTCAATATGCCCGACAACACCTTGATACGCTTGCAGCTTCTGGCACACTGTAATCTGGAGTGACGAGACCAAAATAGAGCTTTATAGTCACAACCATACGCACTATGTTTGGAGAGGGGTCAATAAGGCCTATAGTGAAAAGAATACCATCCCCACTGTGAAGCATGGTGGTGGCTCACTGATGTTTTGGGGGGGTGAGCTCTAAAAGCACCGGGAATCTTGTAACAATTGACGGCAAGATGAATGCAGCATGTTATCAGAAAATACTGGCAGACATTTTGCATTCTTCTGCACGAAGGCTGCGCATGGGACGCTCTTGGACTTTCCAGCATGAGAATCACCATAAGCACAAGGCCGAGTTGACCTCCAGTGGCTACAGCAGAAAAAGGTGAAGGTTGTGGAGTGGTCATCACAGTCTCCTGACCTTAATATAATCGAACCACTCTGGGGAGATCTCAAAAGTGCAGTTCATGCAAGACGACCAAAGACTTTGCCTGACCTGGAGGCATGTTGCCAAGACAAATGGGCAGCTATACCATCTGTAAGAATTAGGGACCTAGTTGGCCTAATGGGTAATCCGGACATGGCCTTCGGCGCTCATTGCGAGCCTCTCCCCCGCTTCACCTCTCATTTCATGCCTCATCCAACCCTCATCTTTCGTGCCTCGCGGTTCCCTTCTCTCCGTTTCCCCTTCTCTCCGTCCCCCCCTCTCCCTGCGCTGTGTTTAACCCCCGTATTTCCCTCCCCTGTGTCTCTTTTCCCTGATCAAGTCTTGCAGGTCTCGCGAAGAGCGCTTAAGTCTTACTGCCTCTGCCTCATTTTGAGCCTTTTTCAAAACAATTAGAGGTTTACGGCCGCCATTTTTTTCCTCGCTTAGCCGATTTACGATACCCTAAAAAGCCAATTAAACCTCAGATTCGCTGGAAGTTAATTTTTAAATTAATTGGCGTCTTTTGGCGGTCTTCTGACAGCTTCCGAGTTCCAGACTTGAAAAAAATGGCGGCCGTTAAAATCGTATTTTTTTCAAAGTGTCGCACTCATCGTGGGTCTGGCAACGAGCGTCTTAACAATTGGAAAAATATTTTAGAAATAAAGCTTAGTCTATTATTATCTATTGTGCTTATAGATGCTGCAGTGAAAAAAAATATGTTTTAAACAAATATACTTTAAATGCACTCATAATCCATCCACTAATCATCTTTTTACATAAAGGTTGGCCTAAGGTTGGTACAGTGGCCATTAAAACATGTGCTTTAACAAAGACATTTCAAATCTGCTATTCATTTTGTCATTAAAAAACACAAAAGGCTCATAATGTTAGCGGTTCTTAAACATCAAAGTTATATGTTATTAGATTTATTTAGCAGAACAAATCAATCACATTCAGGTTCCAATTTAATTTAACATAGTGTCTCTTTTGCTACAATTAATACAGAGTTTTGTGTCCACTTTGCGACGACGTAAAAGAATTGGATTCCTATTGTCTCCGAGGGTCAAAAGCTAATACGTTTAGGAACCTGGCAACTTTTCCATTTACTTATCTGAAATAGATGGACTTTCCTGGCCCTATTTGAATATATCTATTAAAATTAATTTACACACGTGTGACTATTTTTGAATATAATTTAATAATAAAGTTTCAAGGAGAATAATTGTTAAGCGAAATATATATATAAGGCAAAGAATACTGTTCTATTACAAAAGGCAATTTACAATATGGTGTTTTTTGTTACAATTTTACTGTGGTTTTAGTGACATCTAGTGGATTGTACAGAGAGGTCCATGTTAAAAAAATATATCTTTTTCTATTAGAGAGTATTTAATACCTTTCTGGGTTCCCCAGTGTTTAGGATTTGGTGCTTTCACCGCTGTGACCTGGGTTCGAACCAAGATGTCACACCACCCTGAAGCCATGCAGGGTTGGGCCTGGTTAGTAATTGGATGGGAGACCAAGAGCTGTATGCTGTGGCACACTGGAGAAGAAACTGGCAACTGGCAACCCACTCCAGTATCTCTGCCATGAATACCAAGTGGATCAGCTTCTATTTCAATTCATGGCTGACCTGACAAATAAAGGCAAACTAGACAATGCTAAAGTACATAGAAGTCATTTTGCTTCTATTTTTCAGAAACAAATGCTCCATGGCTGAATTTATTTATTTATGTCCATTGTCTATTTACATACTAAATGTTGAGTTGGCCATCAAGGTCATAGTTCGCCTAGGTGCCAAGGAAACTGGCGCCACCTTATTCAGGCACTCAGAGGTACAACGGGGAAATGATTGCTTAGCAATTATTCAAAATCATTCATTATTACAGGACAACATGCATGGAAAATACAATTATACAATTATTACATTTTGTTTGCATTTTTAGAAACATTTAGTTATATGATGAACATTAGTTCATGCTGAATATATATATATATATATATATATATATATATATATGTGAAAATATATATAAAATAATATTTTATATATATTTTTTAAACAAAGGTGGTATACAAAACAAGATAATGTAATGTGGTGTGGGAATTGAATAGAATTAGCAGCTTGGCAACATGTCTGATATATATATATATGATTATAAATGATTGTTGTGGTGAACTACCTACTCATAAAGTCCACAACACAGGCTGAGATCCCTCTCCATGCTGATGATAGCCAGTAAACTTGAAACAGCTGTACATGGATAGGATACACAGCTTGTGTTTAATCCAAACTTAGCTTTGCATTAAAGAGCTGTGTAATACAGCATGCATAGGCTTAAAGGAAGCCATGTTTGATAATGGCTATGGATTGAAGAGTGAGGCATTTGTGGGCACATTTGCATGTCCCAGCTCAGTTTCCCAGAATGCACTGTAATAACTGTTTTTCTCGGAATTCTGAGCTGGAAGCAGGGTTTTTTTTAACTCGCTTTAGACATTCAAATGTGAACACAGATGTACTATTTATTTACTATATATATATATATATATATATATATATATATATATATATATATATATATATAGGGCTTCATTCAATTGCGATTTGGCCAATTGAATAGGGGTCTAAATAAGCACATAGCATATTTTTTTTAAAGAAGTTTTTAGTTAGTGAAAACCTTGCTTTTGGATAGATGTTTACTAACTAAAAACTTCTTTAAAAAAAATATGCTATGTGCTTATTTAGACCCCTATTCAATTGACCAAATTGCAATTGAATGAGGGCCATAGTATATAAATCGTACATTTGTTTTCACATTTGAATGTCTAAAACAAGTTAAAAAACTTGTTTCCTGCTCAGGATTCCAAGAAATACAGTTAGTACACTGCACTCTGGGAAGCTGAGCAGGGACATGCAAATGTGCCCTTGATGCTTCGTTCTTCTTTCCCTCCCCATTTAAAACTATATATATATATATATATATATATATATATATATATATATATATATATATATATATATATCATATTATAGATCACTTCAAGGTAGCACAGTTTAGTTAGTTCTCATATACATTTTTAGATTCTCTTGAATTAAAACATTATATAATCTATTAAAGGGATACTTAAGTGCTTTAATATATTATTATGGAAAATAATCTTTAACATAAAATAAATTAAAAGCACATAATGTTTAAAAATAAGGTAATAAATATGTTTTCTTCTTAAAAAGTGCAGTGTACACCTTAAGGATTCTACATTTTGTCCTTCATCATACACTATACAATGCAATGAAGAGGATGGAGCGCAAGGTACTTCCATCTTCAGTATCCGAAGTCATTCTAAATGAAGAATTAAATATAATATATAAATATATTATATGTATATACTATATATATATGTTTTTTTTTTTTAATCTTTATCTATCTATCTATCTATCTATATATATATATATATATATATATATATATATATATATATATATATATATATATATTTATATAAGGACCACTGTGGTCAAGCTTTTCTATATGGTTGTTTCAATAATTAAAATGAATAATGGGTAAACTGTTTTTCCCTTCTGGATCGCTATCTTGTTGTGGTGAAGGGGCTTTTCTACAATGAAGCCGTCTGTTAGCTATACTAGGTAGAGTCACTCAAGAAGGGCAGGTCATATCAGAGAGGTCAGACAAATCTGAGTTCACTGGAGAAGTAACTGGCAACCGACTCCAGTATTTTTGCCCCAAAATCATATTTATAAGCACAACCAAAGATGTGCCTGGCGTGCTGTGGTCCATATGGTCACCAAGAGTCAGACAGGACTGAAGGACTGAACACCAAACCTGTTTTAGAGATATAAAAGTAAACAAAGCCTTTTACATCCATGGGTCAATGGGTCTTCTAATCCCCAAATCCTCTCAACATTTCTATAAATGAAATATATCTCATTCCAAGAGGCAGAGGGATATCCCAGGACGTGGGATATTCCAGACAGTCTATTGTATACCGCACAACTGTATACATCAACCCACTAGATACCACAGGACATTGGGTAGAATAGACAAACTATACCATCCAAAATATAGTAATAATTATAATAATAATTCATTTAATGTATAAAGACCCATGTTCTACAGCACATATATCTGCATTTATTGCCGAAATGGAAAATATACTTTTAAATAAATGTAATTGCAATTGGTTGTTATTAAAATAATTGTGTGTTGTGTTAGATAATTGAGCTTGGAAGTTAGATCTGAAAAGCTCTACCCTTTCTCCTAATCACTTGATCTTTTCAGAAACATATTAACTTTTTTATGCTTAAAAAGCTCAGTTATCTGACATTGCCAATGGTCCTTTCCCTCTTCCCCTACGCAAAAGATTGGCAGCCGCAGTGCCGCCGCCAACCGCTAGATGGCGCTGTCGAAATTCTGAGTAATGCTGCACAATGCATATAAGGCGCGCCGACAGAAGAGGCCTTTGGCTATGAGAAGGGTGCCTGAGGCCCTTGAGGGCCAATGGCAAGCGCCGAATGAAGCAATGGCCTCGCTGTCGATTCAGCTCCATCGAGTTGCGCCATGCCAGAGGAGGGAATAATTAGGGTCTTCCCTGAAACTGGACGGCGCAATCTATCTGCTACTTGTTGGCACTGCAGCTGTCAGTGCTGGCGATTTCTTTGCGCTTACACAACGGGATAGATCCTTGCCAATCTAACTTTTTAACAGTTTGTAGTTATATTTATTTATATGTGTACATTTTTTTTCCTCAGTTAACGTGCAGAAAACAAAAAGGTTTTTGTTTTCTATGTGGAATGGGAACAAAGGTAATATAGTTTTTAAAAGATTTTATTAAGTTTTCTGTTTTATAAAATAAAATACAATCTTTATTGATATTGTATCATTCTGCACAAACCCATTTTACAATTATAGACATTTTAGTATCAAACCAGTTAGTTTAATTTTAGTTTGTATTCTTTATTTAAATATGTAAAGTATGTAATATAAAAAATAAGAAGTCCAATAGTTGTGCTAATTACAAATGTGAGTGTTACATCTTACATGTGACCTATTAATGGCCAAAGCACTACTTTCCAAACTAATACACCCTGTTTTGGTCTCCAAAATATAAGAGTTCTATGATCTGGAACAATCCAAGCCAAGAAAAATGTATCTATATAAAGGTCACCTGAAAGTCTGGGTAAGAAATGAGTGATGACAATCTCCTCTAATCTATAAATAAAAATAATTGATCACACAAATTATGGACAGGTGCCACTACTTTCTCACATTCAGTGCCATTGGCAGTAGATACATAATTAAGTGGTGCTGGTCAGTGCCATATTTCAATTATTTCTTTGGACTGGATAATGATCTGCCATTCCTGGGCTATCCAATTTGTATCTAGGAATGTCCAGTGCACATTGGATCCCCAGAAATTTGTTTTTAATTAGAAAAAAATAATATTGATGCATTTGTAGGATTCTGGAGGAATCCATGATACCTGATGAAAGTTGTGTCTCTGTGAGGGGTGTGCTTAAATTTAGTTATCTATTTTTCTATTGATGCAACTTCCTGCTTCTGGGCCAGTGAGAGAGAAGAGTTATGGTGTAAATTTCATTCATCCTATTTTCTAACATAGATTCTGGACTTATGCCTTTTCCCCAATCCCTCAGTCTAGTGGCGGAGCTAGAGAATGGAGGGCCATAGTGCAAAAAAAAATTGTGCGCTGGGCCCCGTCGGGACAAAATCACTCAGTGCTCCTGCCTGTGCGAAGCTCCTCTGCCTGCAGCACAGCTCCATGGTGCCCGCTCTCCCCTTCCCTGTGACATCCTTTACGGATATATATGTACACATACATATAAATATATAAACACATTGAATCAGTTCTGTAAATCAGTGCAGTGTTTTCTGTCCTGTTGCAGTAATCAGTGTACAGGTGAGTGTGGGTGTGGCTTGGCCTGTGTAACTTATATCTGTAAGCATTTGTGTAACGTTCTGTTGAATCAGTTCTGTGAGGCAGGGCAGTGTTTTCTGTCCTGTGCTCATTTATCATTGTACAGGTGAGTAGGCAGGGTCTATTTTAAAAAAGGAAGAGCGAGCTTGGGAGCTTGCAATCATTTCTAGTGTAAGTGTAGTTAGTGTGTAGGAGATTGAATAAAAGAAGGAAATCCAAAGAAAAGGGGTATTATAAGAAAAAAAAAAATTTTTGTTTGGGTTAATGTGTAGAAAAACAATCTTTATACAAATACATTGATTTGTTTTCTAACTGTATTTTTGTAACTGATAATCATGAGTCAACCCAGTGGCAACCTCACTCAGTATACATCCTGCCAAATGTATGCACTACTGGAACAGATGATCCAGGGTCCATACCTCTGTGACAGGTGTGAGCATGTTGCCTCTCTGGAAGCTCAAATTGAAGATCTGGAGAGGAGGATTGCAGCACTTAGTGATATTGCTCCCCTGGAAAGGGAGGTGGTGCTCACGGAGCACAGTTTAGCTGGGCCTAGTATAGAGGGAGGAGCTGGGGCTAGTGAGGATGGCCAGGGAGGTAGCTGGGTTACAGTTAGAAGGGGAATCAGGAGGAGGCAGGCCAGTTCTGAGTTGGCAAACACCAACAGATTTGACAGATTGAGTGAAACTGTTGGGGATGTCCATTCAGGAATGGTAATGCCAGATAGAGCTGTTCCCTCTAACAGCAGAGAGAACAGTTCTACTGGAGGAGAGGGAGGGCAGAATAGGCAGAGCAACAGACATGTTTTGGTGGTAGGGGACTCTATTATTAGGAAGGTAGACAGGGTAATTTGTCACCCAGATCCCAGCAATCCAACAGTTTGCTGTCTCCCGGGTGCTCGGGTTCGGCATGTTGTGGATGGGGTGGATAAATTATTGGGAGGGGCTGGTAATGAACCGGCGGTCTTGGTACACATTGGTACCAATGACAAAGTTAGTGGAAGATGGAGTGTCCTAAAGAATGATTTTTAGAGAACTAGGAAATAAGCTTAAAGCAAGGACCTCCAAGGTAGTATTTTCTGAGATATTACCAGTGCCACATTCTAACCCAGGGAGGCAGAAGGAGCTTAAGGAGGTTAATGCGTGGCTAAAAAAGTGTTGCAGTGCAGAGGGTTTGGGGTTTTTAGAGCACTGGGATGACTTCTCACTTGGGTACAATCTCTATAGGGATGGATTGCACCTTAATGATGAGGGAGCTTTTGTGCTAGGGGGTAGGATGGTAAAATGGCTGCGGGAGTTTTTAAACTTGTAGGTGGGGGGAGGGACTATATAGAAATATTGGGGTAAATAGGGTAGAGAGGGAAAGGGATGAATTAATTACCCATGGGGGAGGAGAAGGGGGAGGTTTACAATAGACAGTAGGGAGGTATTAATAGGGGCCTCAAATACAGTGGTAAGTACTTCACAACGGCAGAGCCATAGCAACATAAAGTGTATGCTTGCTAATGCAAGAAGTTGGCCAGGGAAAATGGATTAGCTAGAATTATTAGCAGTACAAGAAAAATGGGGCTTAATAGGCATTACTGAAACATGGTGGGATGAATCTCATGACTGGACTGTTAATCTGGATGGTTATAACCTATTTAGGAAAGATAGGGGAAATGGTAAAAGAGGAGGAGGGATCTGTCTGTGTGTTAAGCCTGAATTTAAGCCTATAGTCAGAGAAGATATTTATGCTGGAACTAACTGCATCATTGAATCTTTGTGAGTTGAGCTAAATAGTGGAGGAGCTAATTCTAAACGCATATTGGTGGGATTATGCTTTAAACCCCCAAATATAGCTGAAAGTGAGGAAATACAAATATTGTTACAGATTGGAGTTCTAATAATGGGAGACTTTAATTACCCTGAAATAAACTGGATAAATGAGACCAGCAGCTCAGCTAAGGGGAGCAGGATCTTGAGTACACTCTGGGATCATTATCTGGCCCAGGTAATACAAGTACCTACTAGAAATGGGGCCATCTTGGATTTAGTCATCACAAGTAATATTGATATAATATCAAATGTAGAAATAGGGGATCCCTTGGGGAACAGTGATCACAAAGCAGTATCATTTGAGATTGAATACAAAAAACAGAGTTGTAAGGGGCCAACAAAAACTCTAAATTTTAAAAGGGCTAACTTTAATAGGCTAAGGGCAGCAATACTACATATAGACTGGGACAAAGAACTTACAGGGAAAAATACTGAAAATAAATGGACAACATTAAAATCCTTACTAAATAAACATACTCATCGGCATGTACCAGGTGGAAATAAAATGAACAGGAGTAAATCATATCCCATGTGGCTTAACAATGACTTAAAGATCATGATGAGGAAAAAGAAACATGCATTTAAATTATACAAGAAGGAGGGAACAGAAACAGCTTTATGTGACTATAAGGAAATCAAAAAGGCTTGCAAAAGGGCTATTAGACTGGCTAAAATAGAAAATGAGAAGTCAGTTGCAAAGGAAAGTAAGACTAACCCTAAAATATTTTTTAAATATATTAATTGGAAGAAGGCGAGGAAAGAAGCTATAGGAACATTACAATGTGACACAGGCATCTGATAATTAGTGACCAGGAAAAGGCAGATGAGCTAAATAGGTTATTTTCGTCGGTATACACAAGGGAGGTACCAGTGGTTGGGACACCGCAACATAATGCGGCTACACTACCATCACTAAATAATGGGTTAACGCAGGAAGAAATCCAAAAGAGATTGGAGAAAATAAATGTTAATAAATCCCCAGGTCCTGATGGAATACATCCAAGGGTACTGAGGGAGCTGGGTTCTGTAATAGCCTAACCATTACTGTATATCTAATCTTTCAAGACTCACTCACTACAGGGTCTATACCGGATGACTGGAGAAAAGCAGAGGTGATACCTATATTTAAGAAGGGATTAAGAGCAAATCCGGGGAATTATAGACCAGTGAGCCTCACATCTGTAGTTGGGAAGCTTTTAGAAGGGTTAATAAGGGACAGAATACATGAATATGTCTATTTGAACAAGATCATAGGTAGCAGTCAACACAGATTTATGAAGGATAGGTCGTGTCAGAAGAATCTAATTAGTTTCTATGAGGAGGTTAGTAGGAACTTGGATCAGGGCAACCCAGTGGATGTAGTCTTTTTGGATTTTTCAAAGGCATTTGATACAGTGCCACATGGAAGACTAGTGAGCAAACTAAGGGATACAGGAATTGCAGTAAATATCTGCTCATGGATCGAGAGCTGGCTAAAAGACAGGAAGCAAAGAGTTGTAAATGGAACATCCTCCGATTGGACTAATGTAATAAGTGGGGTTCCTCAAGGTTCAGTATTAGGACCTCTCCTTTTTAACATATCTATTAATGACATTGAAGTAGGACTCGAAAGTAGTGTCTCCACTTTTGCTGATGACACTAAGTTGTGCAAGGTAATAAAATCAGACAATGATGTACTTTCCCTACAAAGGGATTTGCATAAATTAGAGAAATGAGCGGCTAAATGGCAGATGAGATTTAATACAAATAAATGTAAGGTTATGAATTTGGGAAAGAAAATAGCCATGCAATCTATAATCTTAATGGAGCAAATCTATGGGTATCAGATATTGAAAGGGATTTGGGAGTACTAGTGGACAACCACCTAGGTAGCAGTGCTCAATGCCAAGCAGCAGCTGCAACGGCAAGTAAAATAATAGCATGTATTAAGAAGGGTATAGAAGCAAGGGAAGCAAATATAATTCTACCACTATACAAATCCCTAGTACGCCCTCATTTGGGATATGGAGTACAATTTTGGGCACCATCTCATAAAAAAAGACATTTTAGAGCTGGAAAAAGTACAGAGAAGGGCTACAAAACTAATAAGGGAATGGAGGGGCTAAGTTATGAAGAAAGACTAACCAAATTAAATGTATTTTCGCTCGAAAAAAGGCATCTACGAGGGGATATGATTACCTTATTTAAATGCATCCAGGGTCAATAGAAGGCTTATGTAATATATAAACATAACACCAAAAAAGCAGCAGCCCCCCTTGGCACCCATACCACATAGAACTCAGTCCTTGTCAGCAGCCATCCTCTCTCCCACCTCACATGGCACCAATACCTGTCTACTTTGTTCTTCCCTCACATAAACCAATCCCCTTGTACATTGCTTCCACTTTGCAGCACTTGCTTTCTTACCTTCTTCACTGATACACATCCCCAGAGTGCTGAACTGCTCCACACTGCCACCTGTTGGAGCTTCAGTTGAACAGCTTTTTTTTAAACAGACACAAACAAATTTCAGGCGTGAGGTGTGTGTGTGGTCAAGTAGGCACATGGGAGTCCCATTGGGCCCCCACACTCCAGAACAAAAAACAAAGGCTAAAAATATATATATTTTTAAATTAAACATCACTGCCCCCCCCCCCTTCAAAGGGGGGCCCTGGTGCCCTGCACCACTGGTAGATCTGCCCTCTGCTACAAACACACACACTCATGATCCAGCTTGAAGGAAGTGATGTAAAAAACACAAAATGGTACAGTGTTCATAAACAGAACCTTCAAAAATAAGATTTTCCTCCCAAATATTTTTATGTCCGTAGCTTACACAAATGCTAATATTGTTAATTTGGTATTTTGGTATTAAAAAGTTAAACCTTTGTGGGCTCATTTGCTTGTCCCTGCACAGGTTCCCAGAATGCAGTGCAATAACTTTATTTCTTGGAAATATGAGCAGTAAATATGTTTAACGTTTTTTTGATGTTAAAATGTGAACACAAATATACTATTTATTTACTGTACATGCGTGAAAAACAAGTGCCTTTTTTTGTTGAACTACAGTGTTTTTTTAACTATTATCTCTACAAAAATGTTACTGTACCCAAAATATAGTGTGTTCAGTTGGATGTTTGCTGCGCCTCTGTACTTCTGGCTGCTTTATAATTTTAGCTTAAGAGGAGAGCTGTGTTAATAGATGTTATTCTACATAAAGCATCCTTCAGTTACATTATACTCTCCTGCAAAGGTAAGAAAAGTGAATCCTCCTGGATTTGTTCAAATATTTCTAGTCAGCTGGAGTTTCAGTGTAGTGTGTGGGGCAAATGGGCAAGGTCAGAGAAAGATACAGAGAGTTAAAAACATTGTGAGCTTATTTGCATGCACCCAGGGGCATAAGAACAGGGGGGAGGGAACCCCCTGAATATATAAACAGGGGACACACGACATTGCTAAATTAAACTTAATCATGCATTACCGTAATTTGCCACTAGAGTTTATGGAGCAGCATGTCTCTCTTAAAATAGCTTTGACCTAGCAAAGCTTTTGAGTCCCTGCCTTTTCAACTGCAACCCTGGAGGATGCAATGGGAGGCCAAATAAGCAGGAACAGTATTTGCACAAAGATACACACGCCATTGTAATTAAAAATGGCTAGTATACTTTTTCAGTATTATGCACCACAACACCTGACTTTTGCATGTAATGTTTGCAATAGATAGGTTATTCATATCTTTCCTACTCTTTGTTCTTTCTTTTTTCTCCATTCTTTACTTTTCCCTCTTCTAACCTTTCAGCCTTCTGCTTCCTGCTCTTCAATAATTCCTCTTCCTTTTGCCTTCTTTCCCCTCATCACCCATATCTCATCTATCCTTACACTATTATCCCCTGGTAAAGTATCATTGAATTATTAAAATTGGAGGGAAGTGAGGAGGGGGAAGCCTGTGTTATGCAGTGATATGATAGTGAGGTGGTAGGAAGCCTGTGCCATGTAGTGATATGATAGTGGAATAATACATTAGCAAAATGTGACAATACATTTCAAGTCATTCATGACTACAGCAAAATATATTTTTGTGTTTTGCTCTCCCTTCTGTCTGTCCCTTGTTTGTCTATTTCTTTCTTGTTTTTCTCAAATACAGAAACAAAGGCCCATTTAGCTTGCCCATGCTGTCAACCCCAAAGCCTGGCTTATTAAGCCTTAAGCTTATCCCAGTCATACTTCACTTCCTTAACTGTGATTGACTCTACCACTTCCACTGGAAGGCCATTTAAGTTATCTATTACTCTTTTTTTGGAAAGTACTACTTTTTATTTTTTTGTCCCAATTTCTACTTTTATCTCTACTCTCCATTTCTCTCTCTATTCCTTATGTTATCCCTGCTTTCTGCAAAGTCTCAAGATATTGTCTTATTAAAAAGGAGAAAAACTGCAAAAATATGTGGCGTCATAAATTAATCTGACATTGTCACACAAATATCTTGTTAAATAGATCTTATTGCCACAGTGTATGACATTAACCAAAGATAATTTACTTAATGTCATATCTAAATTTGCTGGATTATGAATGCATATGAAAGAGGAGAATTAATAGTGCATGAAAAAATCCCCAAATAAACATTAATTAGCTTACCCTTCCTAACTTCAGTTAGCAAAATTTCTAATGGTTTTTGGCTGTTGCATTTGATGGCGTGCACCACTAGAAAATTCCAGCAAAATTAGCATAAAATTTGCCCAATCAGAAGCAGCTAATACATTGTATCAATTTTCATCTCAGTGGCTTCTGACATGCTCAGTACAAGAACAGATCTCTGCCAGCACTTCCTCTGCTTCATATCCTTGCGGTTTCAGAGAAAGATTCTTACTGTACAAACTCACTTGGGATGTAACTGCACTTATTTCTAAATGCTGCAAAGAATAAAATAGTCTTGGTTTACTCACCTACCTCTCACTCATCACTCACTAACCCACCCACCACTCACTGACCCACCTCTCACCATTGACTTACCACTCACTCACACTGGTGACAGCTGCAGGTCTCTCACACACAAGCTCCATCTGTGCTGATCACTGGTGGGGCAGGGCACAGCAGCAGGAAGCAGCCGGACGGGTCACATCCCAGCAGTGACTTCGTGCTCAGTGCTTTCCTATTGGCTGAGGAAGCCAGAGCTGTTTAGTTAGGAGTTAATGCTCCATGCTGATTGGGGTGTCAGGTGCCTGTATAAGCATCACTTGGTAAATCAACAAAATCATTAGAGGGATTTTTAGATATTAATAAAAAATAAAATGTTTTATGAAATGTGTTGCATATATCAAGATTGTTATTTGCCTAAGGATTGCAGAAATGTATTAATCCAGCTAACTAGATATGCATTTAATAATAAAAAGGAAATTATCTGACAATAAATATGTAATTTTTTTTATTTTTTTATTAAAGCTCACAAAAATGAGGTCCTACATTTGTTTATGCTAAATAACTCATAATGCACTAATTTAAAAAATTCAAGAAGTATTATTGATGTTGGAGCAATATGGCAAATCGGAGACTGAAAGATCTTTTTTGTGGGTGCCCTTTTGATTTTCTACGATCCCTTCTTACATAGGTTACCTCAGACTTATTTTTGACAATATACACATTTGCTAAATTGAGAATGATAGGATCAGATAACAGAGAATTTATCATTGGATATGAAAGCACGTTTAATGGATGGTTCTTTGTAATAAAAACACCAGGTAGTTTTATTTAATGGGACATTCTATGAAGGAGGTAGATAACAAAAATGATCCCAAATCTTGAAAATCATAGAACATAAACTGAAATTTGTAATAATCAGTAAGTATGGAGCTAGATATTTAAATGTTGCGTCCAACCAAAAACTAATACAGTAACTACAATAAAATATTTTAAGGGGAAGGTATAGGTCGAAATGGCCACATCTAATTATACAAATATTAACTGTGGCTAGAAATGTTATAGCGGCTCAGTGGCTGCGAAAAAAACATACACCAGGTATTAACAGATTTGTGAAGAAAACTTCTTAAGTTATGTTGGAGCAGGAAGACCAATTTTACAATATTTGGAATAATAACTTAATTTAACATTTTGGTAATAATCTTCCCCTTTTATATAAAAAATAAGATAATAGAAGATATCGAAATTAAGTGTTATTATAACATTTATAAAATTTGTCATGTTATGCAAATATCATTTATTTTGCAGAGATCTTCTGGATCACTACCATGTCGTGGTGAAGGTGCTTGTGTACTTCAACTAAGCTATGAGCTATACCATATAACCCGAAGATTGGCAGGTCATAGCAGAGAGCTCAGACAAATCACGGCCCACTGGTAAAGGAACTGGCAACCCACTCCAGTATCTTTGGCAAGAGAACATTATGGATAAACACAACTAGAGTCATAATGATAGATGAGCTTGGCGTCTATAGGGTCACGGAGAGTTGGACATGACTGAAGAAAAACAAGTTATCTTTTTGGTTTATGTATTATTATTGGCTTAAGCTTATGATCTGTATGCTTAAAAAATATATAAAAAGTTTAAAAAAAACACAACTTAATTTTTTACTAAAATAGGCCCACTATACTGAATTTCTAGCCTCTTATTTCCTGCTGCTTAGATTCCAATCTAAGAAGCTGCAAAACTCTGTACTATGTAGAGCTCAACGTGTTCTAGTATTTTAGGATTTACTACTTAGCTTTTTTGTCTTCTTGGATACCTATCTGCCCATCTCTAAGGAAATGATGCAGGTAAATATATTTGAAAACAAAAACGGTCTTATTTTGCTTACAAATGGCTTTGCTGTCTCGATCAGATGAATAATAACATCATGGTCTTTGTGTATAAGTACTTATATATTGATTATTTTAACAAAGAAAACATTTTAAAAACACAGGTGGTGAATTATTCCTGGTCAATGATAAGGTAAGCAATCTACAGTACTTCAAAATGTATTGAAGCAAAAAATTCATGGCACTTTAAAAACGGACTAATTATTTTAAAAGACTGGGATTTCCAACAACTATAAATACACATACGGCACCACTTCCATCATTTCTTTTTGCTGTGTAAGAGTTAACATTTTTAAAGTTATTTTATTTCTTATTTTTAACACCGGACCCAACATTACACCACAGATTAAACTGTAATTTATTATAGAATCACAAAAACTAACTTGCCAAAAGTAATTATGTTTATTTACAAATGTGTAGCCAGATTCAAATAAAATCACTTTTATGAAACTCAGCTTAACAAAAAGCAATGATTTATTGGTAATTTCACTGAAGGAAACATTAACTTTGTAGATTAAAGCACTTGTCCTGCAGATTTAAGAACCAGTCTCATTGAATGGAGCTCTTCCAGTGTCTTGTTGCATATTTTCAGTGGCTTTCTCCTTTTTTGCCAACAACCTGGGATAACAGAAAACCATAGTTTAGTGGTTGTAAACATTACATGAACAATGACGTTGAATAGGGTAGCAAAGTCTTTCTCCCACTTGAATATGTAATTAAATTCTATTGACCGCACCAATGTGGTTCCTTAAAGGAATATGTAAGTTTCCTGGATTATGAATACATCTGATAGTGAAGAATTAATAGTATATGGAAAAAAAAACAAAAAAAAAACATTTAAACACTTACCTTGAAATAAGCAAAATCTCTTGTAATTTCTGACAGTTTAAAATTAAGGTTAACATCCCCTCCATAATTTGTTTTGGCCAATCCGGTTAGATGAAAGATTTGAGACATAGCACTGTTAGTTGCTGTGGCAATACCACACAGCATATACAGTAAGCAGGGGTGAGTCATATCCCAGCAGTGACTGGGAGGCTGACAACACTGCTCTACTATTGGCTGAGCAAGCAAGAGCAGGTAAATAGTGGGTTAATATTGATCCCTGTATGCTGCATGCTGATTGGGTGGGGATCAGGAAGTTGTGTAGATACCCCCTCGGGGTGTCAACACAATCATTAGAGTGATGTTTAGATTTTAATTTAAAAAAAAAATAAACAAACAGTTTTTATCTCATTTTTACTCTTTTTTTAAATAGTTTTCAGTCATTAGAGGGCATCAAATTTTTTTGCATTGAGCTCCATTACTCAAGATATGGAAGGTTTCTGTATTTCACTAAGTATGTAATATACCTGTGTAACTCAAAGACAGACTCTGAAGGGTAGTGACTCATACTAGCCAATCAGTGACCATCTCTCAGCGGAATGTTGCAAAATGTTATTGAGACAGTCACGGATTGTCTAGTATGAGATACTACCCGTTAGAGTCTGTGTCTTTATGAGCTGCAGAGACAGACTCAAGTAGGTAATATTTGACTTTAGGTAATTAAACCAGTGCTCTTAACAACTAAATAAAATAAAGTACATAAAAGTAAATAGATACCCAGGGATATTATAATCCTAGTGAAATTCAGAAATTTCCCATGTCCGTATAACTAATTAAGATTTAGTGAGAAGGAGGTCCTGTCTCATTCACAAAAGCAGAAATATATTTGATCCTTGATCTGCTCTTCTACATGCAAGATACCAAATTTCTGACTGTCGTCACTTTAATTCTAGATTTTCAAATGAACATAATATAAATGTAGGACTTCGTTCTAATGAAAATATAATTGGGAAGTGTGAAATTTGAGATATATTGGAACAGGGGTGGGCAAGTTTGGTCATAGAGAGCACCACACAGGCCTGGATTTGAAGATATCCTTTTTGTGCACAGGTTAGTCAATCAGGATGACTGAAAAAGTGATTGACTCATCCGTGGGCACAGCAGGAATATCATCAAATCCAGGCATGTGTGTGGCCCTCCATGACCAAACTTGACCACCCCTATACGGGAGGGAGTCATGAGTATAAATACTGCTGTTAAGTATGCAGTCACGGATTTGCACCCCGCCAATTGTGAAATTGTTATATATATATATATATATATATATATATATATATATATATATATATATATATATATATATCTTTACATTTCATTTCTGTGATCTTTGCTATGTCAGTTCCATATATTATCATTATACTGTCCTTTATTGTACCAGCAAATCAGATGTATAACAAGGACACTGCAATACTTACTCTTTTGAAATCACTCATATTTGTGGCTTGTACTGGGGTCCCAATGAAAGTAAAGTACGTGATTTTTGTTGCCTCCTCGTCACCCTGATTGGACTGGACAAATAGCTGAAAGAAAAATGATTAAATGCTCGTTTAGAGGACACTTGGGAATGAATATGATAAATCTAGTGTGAACATTTTTTTGTGGGATCAGGTGGCCAAGCAATAAAAAACATAATTTAATTAGTCCAAATTTAAATTAGCCTAACAAATTTCACAGATTTCACAAATTGAAACTGTCCTACCAATGTCATTTTGGACGGGCCACCTGTGCGCCAGTGAGCAGAATGGGTTATTTAAAGACTTGTGTGCATTAAATAGCTGAATAATAAATATAAACTTCAAGTCATTTATAAATTAGAGCTGGGGAAACAAAGGCTTATAAATCAAATATTCAGCACAAAGAAGCATATTATAGAAAACACACAATGTGTAATAACTCTGGCAACTATAATAATGAAGATTAGTGGACAAAATCCATCAAGTGTCAAAATGCCTGGCTTAGGTTGTCCAGATGAGAGAGGATACATTAACTGTTTTACTGGCAAAAAGCATTAAAGGGACATGAAAATAGCTTTTGTTTTTCTTTGTTGCATCAGAAAGAGGGTATTTGATCATGTTCAAAACACAAATACATATTCAGAAGTTTAACTGCTCTTGCCACGGAGAACAACAGGCTAAAGCATGCTCTCTGAATATCCTATTTGTTTTAATGACACTGGGCCTGATACCGTCCATTCTGCAGATTCTCTTTCCAACTACCATTTTCCCAATTCTATTTAACTTTTTTGCCTCTAAACCTAGAGCTTCACACGCCACCACCTCCCTTCAGCATCTGAGCTCATATAACCATGTCCTCCCACCTACTGTATCCGCGCACACCATCGCCTCTCTTCAGCATCTGAGCTCCTAGAACTTGCCCTCCCACCTACCCTGTCCGTACACACCATCGCCTCTCTTCAGCATCTGAGCTCCTAGAACTTGACCTCCCACCTACCTTGTCCGTACACACCATCGCCTCCCTTCAGCATCTGAACTCCTAGAACTTGCCCTCCCACCTACCCTATCCGTACACACCACCGCCTCTCTTCTGCATCTGAACTCCTAGAACTTGCCCTCCCACCTACCCTGTCCGTACACACCATCGCCTCTCTTCTGCATCTGAACTGCTAGAACTTGCCCTCCCACCTACCCTGTCCGTACACACCATCGCCTCTCTTCTGCATCTGAACTGCTAGAACTTGCCCTCCCACCTACCCTGTCTGTACACACCATCGCCTCTCTTCTGCATCTGAACTGCTAGAACTTGCCCTCCCACCTACCCTGTCCGTACACACCATCGCCTCTTCAGCACTTGAGCTCCTAGAACTTGCCCTGCCACCTACCCTGTCCGTACACACCATCGCCTCTCTTCAGCATCTGAGCTCCTAGAACTTGCCCTCCCACCTACCCTGTCCGTACACACCATCGCCTTTCTTCAGCACCTGAGCTCCTAGAACTTCCCCTTCCACCTACCCTGTCCGTACACACCATCGCCTCTCTTCTGCATCTGAACTCCTAGAACTTGCCCTCCCACCTACCCTGTCCATACACACCATCACCTCTCTTCTGCATCTGAACTCCTAGAACTTCCCCTTCCACCTACCCTGTCCGTACACACCATCGCCTCTCTTCTGCATCTGAACTCCTAGAACTTCCCCTTCCACCTACCCTGTCCGTACACACCATCGCCTCTCTTCAGCACCTGAGCTCCTAGAACTTGCCCTCCCACCTACCCTGTCCATACACACCATCACCTCTCTTCAGCATCTGAACTCCTAGAACTTGACCTCCCACCTACCTTGTCCGTACACACCATCGCCTCCCTTCAGCATCTGAACTCCTAGAACTTGCCCTCCCACCTACCCTATCCGTACACACCACCGCCTCTCTTCTGCATCTGAACTCCTAGAACTTGCCCTCCCACCTACCCTGTCCGTACACACCACCGCCTCTCTTCTGCATCTGAACTCCTAGAACTTGACCTCCCATCTACCCTGTCCACAACCACCCACCTATAATCACTTGCCAAGCTCTTGTTTCTTCCTTTAATGACTTCACCTTTTGTTTTATTTATCCCTTTAGATTGTAAGTTTGAAAGTTTTTAATCTTAATAGGTGCTTTGAAAAAACAAACAAAAGAATTATGTAAGATTTTAAACGCAAAAGACAAGGCCCGCCACTTTCTGCAATTTGTTTAAAAATGTATTTATTTATTTTGTCTTTGTATTTAACCCCTGTACAACGCTATGAAATATGTTGGACTTTAGAAAAATCTGTAATAACGGTTTAAACACATTTTAATTAATATTTTTTCATGCAAAAAATGTATAATATTTAAAATGTGATCTTTTAAATGCTTGAGAAAAAGTTGTGTTCCATGTCCCTTTAACATTTGATGCTACTTCTAGCTGCAGTCCTCTTCTTTTCATAGGTTTCTAAAAAGGTATACACTTTTGACCACTATAAACTAAGTGAATTAGTACTATTTTGAAGAGCTAAACTAACCATTTTACCCAAAGTTGACTTCTCAGCAGGGGGAGGCCTAGTAAATTAATGTGATTTCCATTAGTCCTATTGAAAGCATTGTAGACATTACACATTTATCTGCAAAATTACATGATGACTCTGCAGTACCGAACTATATGATCTTACTAGTGGGACAGTAAATAAGTCAAACATTACCTCTGTAATTCATGATAAATAGTATTCGTTTGTCAAGCATGTACAAAACCAACAAAGTTAACAGATGTGTAACCCATGGAAGCACTGGGATTATTTCTCATATTTTAGGAAAATCTGACCTTTTAAAGACTCTCTTTAGGAGTATAGGAATTCATGTTTTTTTTTTTTTTAACATCACTTCTCAGAGCTGGATCATGAGGGTGTGAGTTTTGGAAATCAGTTGAGGAAAGGGTGGGGAAAGAGGGAACAACAAGCCCTTGTTAGATAATTGGATACAATTAAATTAGACAGCTCACCCCTTCCCCTCACTGATCCATGATGAGACTCCTTGTTTCAGGAAATACAGCAAAAGCTCTTCATAAAAATGTAAATGTCCCTTTATCACACACAACTTCCCCTACTTTTCATGGATCCATCCAGGGTGCTGCCTGAAGTTTTGGAAGAAACTATCAATCTTTGATAGTTCCTGAAGTTCAGGAAGTAATTCCTGAAGTTTAGGAAAAAACTATCAATCTTTGTCTTCACACAGTCTTCCCCGCTCAATGGCGGCAGATGTTGTTAATCATGGAACAGTCAGGGGTGTGTTTGTAAACAGACCTAAGACAGTAGATTTGTAGCTGTTATTCGTATATTTTAAACCCCCCCCCCCCCCCACAATAGATCATTGTAACATAGAATCTTGTGCTCGTTCACACCATGCAGAGCACTTCTAGTGAGGTAAATGGTCCTTTAAGAACTAGTGAATGTTATTTCTATATTCAGTTATATTACAGTACACACTTACTGTCACACTGTTGACATTCTGAAACTTGACATAGCGTAGCTGAATAATGCTTTCCTCCTTTATATCCTCTGGTGATAATTCAAGAGCTTGAGTAGGTTCACTTCTCATTGCTTCATCAAAATCCATTGACCGAGGAAGGTTTATGAAGATTTTTACATATTTGGGACCTTGACCTGCATAAAAATATATTTATGAGTGTGAGCATAAAGCAAAAACCAAAAAAATCTAGGTTAATAATTTTCTAGCCTCTTATACACTTCTAACAGACAAAAGACCAACAGAATTCATTTTAGCCACTACACCCACCTTTATGCCTATAACATATATATTTTTTAATTTTCTACCAGTATACTCAATTTCCATGAACCCGTTATTCTTTGTATAATTTAGCACTCACTAAAAGTGACTAAATAAAAAGTACACATATTAATGAATATAATCACATTTAAAAAAGACCACTGGGATCTGTCCTGTTGTGTATGCGCAAGAAAAAAAGTAAGTAGCCGCTAGATGGCGCCGTCAGGTTTAAGGGAAGGCCTATAATTATTCCCCCCTCCGATGTGGTGCAACCCGATGGCGATGAAATCGACAGAGGCCACCGCTATATTGGGCGCGGGCACTCGTCCGCGCCTCTCATAGCTCAAGGCCTCTTCTGTCGGTGCAGTATGCAGTAATTCCGAAATCGGCAGCGCCATCTATCGGTTGGCGGCGGTACTGTTGCTGCCAATCTTTTGTGTAAGGGAAGACGGAAAGGACCAACCAATGTAATGCCCTAATACGATAGAGGTTTTAATTAGGTACTGATCATTAACCAAATTCATAATCAATAATTTAAAAATCCAACATTCAGCTGGTTGAGACTAAGCAGCTGGTATCCACTATAAGGTCAATGGGGAGGTGCCTTTGTTTAGTAGGTACAACTACATTTTCAGACACAAAGTGCACCGATAAAATGATTTCCATTGGCTGAAGACCTGTTGTTTTTAAGAGGTTTTCCTTGGCAATAAGCTTTTGACGTTTGATCAGACCATCTGTGATTATCTAGTCTTTTAGAAAATATTATTGTCCTAGAATGCCTTTGACTTATCTCTCAGCTAACCCCCACCCACTGCTTAAAGGGACATGGAATAAAACGGTTGTTTTTTTCTATGAAAATATATTTGGTAAAACCTTTTTAACATCATAGTTTAGTCTGTGAATCTCATTGGCTGACAGAGGGCAAGTACCCAAGAGCAGTTAAACTTCTAGATACGTTATTGTGCTCAGTGATCTTTATTTACAAAAAGAAAATACCCATTTTCTTGGGTAAAACATTCTTTCCATGGCCCTTTATTGACCTTATCGAAGTGGAGACAAACACTCAGCTGGAGGCTGATACTCTAATCCTGGAAAATGTTTTTAATATTAGATATTAGTATTCTGAATCTTATTAATGACCAATGCATAATTAGAATAACTAGCTCCTGTTGCTAGGACATTATAGTGGTCATTTAATAAATGACATATTAGTTTACCTTCTAGAATAACTTCACCAGACAAAATCAATGTCTCCAACTGAGAATAATATAAATATAGGATTAAACTTGTACGTGTTAAAAAGTGCAAAAATAGCAAGTTTAAAATTTAGGTTTTAAACAGGTAACCTATTCAAATGCAAACATTTGTCATGGACTGTAGCATTAAAATATGTTTGTTGAATATGACATTTTTTATTGTGAATTATTTGTAAAATGTAGTTGTTATTATCATCATCCTTTATTTGGTATGCACCAATATATTCCATAGAGCTATACAGGGTTAAATAAAATATTAAACACATGGCTAAAGAATGGGTCCTGTCCGAGGCTAAAGTCTAACGTACGTAGTGCTTTTTCCTCAAAGCACCTTACAAGATTGTAAGTTTGCGAGTTTTCAATCTAAAAGGGATGGGAGACGCAGAAACCTGGACAAGAATAACAGATAAGGAGTGGATGGATCAAGAAAGGAGTGAGAGATGAGAGTGACAGATGGTGATATAGTATGTCCTACTCCTATGTAATCATATGCTTTGAAATCTATATTTCCTGCTATGTAAATACATATTCACACTAAATCCTTAAAAAAGGAAAAAATCTATGTATGAGGCAATAAAGAATATAAAAATAAAAAATGTATTCGTAGTCGTTTATTGAGATACTGTGTTTTTTTTTTTTCTGAATATGTATTTTTTCATGATAATTAATTAATGAAATCATAAATTGATATACTTTACCTATTTGTAATTAATATATGCAGCAAGCAATGTGCTAAAGAGCTAACAATCTGTTTTGATGTTCCTGCAGCATACAATGTAGATTTGCAGTGTTGTTGAGCTGAGGTGTAAGTGTCAGCAATGTGTGCAGTGTGTAGTGTAAATAGGCTGCGTGCGCGAGGGGAAACCATTAGTGTAGCTGTGTAGTTCCGCATTCTGTAAGTTAGTGTTGTAAAATGGCGGTGAATGTGTATGTGGTACGCGGGTGTGGATGATTTTGCGTCCTTGCTAATAGTGTATTTTGTACCTCATACAGGTTTTCGTAAAAGTGGTATGTGCTTGGCGGTGTTTTGTGGGTTTAGGGGTCGTGTAGCCTTGTTTTTTTTTTAGTTTTTTTTCGGCAGCCATTTTATCTCGCTGAGGGGATTTTCGAGTTTCTATACTCTGTAAATTGGACTGAAATTTGCGTGCAACCTGACTCCTAGATGTCCTGGCTGTCCCCCCTTGATATGTGTGTAATATTTTATTTTTCTTTGTGTGTGTATTTTGTGTTTTTTAAATGTTTTTCGCTGTGCGAGGTTTGGCCATTAAGTTCGTATTTTTGCGAGTTCGTAAGTTTTTTTCTTCTAAGCCACGCAGCTCGTATTTTTTTGTGTAAGTCCGTAATGAGTCATTGCATTTTATAGTTTCTTTTTTCAAAGTTTCGCTTCTGTGGTTGTTTGTAACCATTTGTGAGGCGCCGTAGAGCCTCCGTCTCCGCAAATGTGGACCTTCTGCTCAATGCAGCTGACGTTGTTTGCGAGCTCGCAAAGCGTGACGACGATTTGCAATTTGACAACTATTATATGTGATTCAAAACGTTACAATCATTCAAAACTTCAATAAATTAAGATAGAGTCTTACATAATTTATAGAAAGAGTTGGATTTTGAGGGGGGTGGGGTTGGGAGAGAAACCTAATTTTTCTTTACCTTTTCTTACTCCCCCCCCCCCCTTCTCCTTTTCCCCTCTTTTTTTCCCTTTAAGTCCAAATTAATAAATTTGTGTCTATTGACCTTTTTTTTTTTTTTTTTTTATTTAATTCCATGAGGGGAGAGTAGGTTTTTTTACAGAAATATTTTACGGAGGCCAGGACAGACATATTTGTATTCTTAGATTTTTTTGTTTAAACGAATGATGCTTAAAACACTAATAACACCAACACACAGAGTACTGGGAGCTTCGAGTAACACGCAGAAGGGCCACGGTCCCTTGTCACACAAAATTTACTAATTAATGCAAACAGACACCCATTCATCACCATCAATGTTTGGCACTCAGAGGTACACCACTAAACTATGGGAATGCATTCGGCACCATATTCGCACTATGAAAGTGAACTTAATGAAAAGAAAAAGAAAAAGAAAAAAAAAAAGAAAAAAAAAAAATCAGACAGGTGTTCATAATCCGTTAAATAAAATAATTCAAGAAAAAACTGAAACACTGAGTTTTGTTCAGGTAACAAAGAAGATTCTTAAGTCTTACAAATGTGCTGCTTTGGTTACAAAGCAATAAAATGGAGAAGGCTTTAGAGGATACTGACAAATGGTTCTGATAACTACACTTCACACAATTTTATTTTACAAGCACAGGATAAGCAGAACTCAAAAGTTGAAAGAATTTAGTATTAACAGATACTAAAATGTGTTGGAAAAATAGTTAAAAAAATAAATAATAAAAACTCATTTCTCACCATTATCAGGTCCTTGAAGCTTCATGGAGTACAACTTAACTGGTTGGTTAAAAGCTACAGTCATCAGCAGCTGTGAGAAATAAGACGTATAATTTAATGAGAAACATGGATAACCTTTTTAAATTAACATGTAATTAAAAAAAGAATTCCTTGAAAACCTTTTGCTCATCTTGCTACTGGCTGGATAACTCCCCTCCCACGCACATCTTTACCCTTATTGGCAAGTTCAATATTTGAAGTAGTTCAATATTTTCAGTGCTTAATTTCAATTAGAATAATGTGCAATATATTTTTGAAGCGTATAAAGAAAAAAAAACCTGCACAACCTTTAATGTACCACCTATTATATATAATTATATGTAATTGGCCTACTCTATTGCGGTCTTTTAAAAACTCCCCCTACTCTCATGTCTCAGCTTCCAAGGCTACTTCCTGCTTGGAAGGGCAGATAAAGTGGGTGGGTCATATTTAACATAATAGTTTAAAATGTGAACACAAATGTACTATTTATTTACTAAACTCTGTATTCTGGAGGCTTCTATGACTCTTTTGGCCACCATAAACTAAATGATGTTGCGGTAAACTACCTGTCCACAAAATGTATACAGCACGGGTCTGGGACCAGCCCCACAACAATGAGATCCATTTAAGATCTGAACAGTGCTGTCTGTGGGTAAGTCTCCAAACTTGTACATAATCCATTTTATGCAATGCCTCAAAGCTGTGTAATACAGCAAGAATACAGTGCCTTGCAAAAGTATTCACCCCCTTGGCATTTTTCGGGTTTTGTTGCCTCACAACCTGGAATTAACATGGATTGTTTGAGGATTTGCATCATTTAATTTACAGAACATGCCAACAACTTTGCTTCACAACAATAAAAATAAAAAAATCTTCAAAACCACAAATAGGACGAAATAACAGAAAAAGTTAATGTGCATAACTATTCACCCCCCTAAAGGCAATACTTGGTAGAGCCACCTTTTGTGGCAATCACAGCTCCAAGTCGCTTTGGATAAGTCTCTATGAGCTTGCCACATCTTACCACTGGGAATTTTGCCCATTCCCAGCTTGCAAAACTGCTGGAGCTCCGTCAAGTTGAATGGCTTGCCCTTGTGACCACAGATCTTCTATTGGATTAAGGTCTGGGCAGTGACTAGGCCATTCCAACACATTTACATGTTTCCCCTTAAACCACTCAAGTGTTGCTTTAGCAGTATGTTTGGGGTCATTGTCCTGCTGGAAGGTGAACCTCCGTCCTAGCCTCAAATCACGCACAGAGTGGTACAGGTTTTGCTCAAGAATATCCCTGTATTTAGCACCATCCATCTTTCCCTCAACTCTGACCAGTTTCCCAGTCCCGGCTGCTGATGGTGTTCTTTGGGTGATGTGAGGTGTTGGGTTTGCACCAAACATAGTGTTTTCTTTGATGGCCGAAAAGTTCAATTTTAGTCTCATCAGACCGGAGCACCTTCCTCCATATATTTTGAGAGTTTCCCACATGCCTTTTCGCAAACTTAAAATGTGCCATTTTGTTTTTGGCTGAAAGTAATGGCTTTCTTCTGGCCACTCTGCCATAAAGCCGAACTCTATGGAGTGTACGGCTTATTGTTGTCCTATGTACACATACTCCAGTCTCTGCTGTGGATCTCTGCAGCTCTTCCAGGGTTACCTTAGGTCTCTGTGCTGCCTCTCTGATTAATGCCCTCCTTGCCTGGTCCGTGAGTTTTGGTGGGCGGCCGTGTCTTGGCAGGTTTTCTGTTGTGCCATGTTCTTTCCATTTAGTTTGATAGATTTGATGGTGCTCCTGGGGATCATCTAAGATTTGGATTTATTTATTTTTTTATAACCTAAGCCTGACTTTTACTTCTCAACAACATTGTCCCTTACTTGTTTGGAGAGTTCCTTGGTCTTCCTGGCAGTGTTTGGTTAGTGGTGCCTCTTGCTTAGGTGTTGCAGCCTCTGGGGCCTTTCAAAAAAGGTGTGTATATGTAATGACAGATCATGTGACACTCAGATTGCACACAGGTGGACATCATTTCACTAATTATGTGACTTCTGATGGTAATTGGTTGCACCAGAGCTTTTTATGGTCTTAATAACAAAGGGGGTGAATACATACGCACATACTAATTTTCAGCTTTCTATTTAAAAAAAATAAAATAATTATGAATATATTTTTCTCATTTCACTTCACCAACTTAATCGAATGTGATGGATCAGAACACAATAGTCTAACAAAACATTGAACTTAAGGCTATAATGTAACAAAATAGGTAAAAAGTCAAGGGGTGAATACTTTTGCAAGGCACTGTAGGTCTAAAAAAGGAGCCATGTATTAAGAGGTATTGGATTAAAAAGTGAAAATGCATTGTGGGCTCATTTGCATGTCCCTGCCCAGTTTCCCAGAGTGCAGTGCAATAAGTATTTCTGGGGATTTGGAGCGGAAAATAATTTATCTTTTACTTATTTTAAGACATTCAAATGTGAACACAAATAAACTATTGATCACTGTATTTTATATGATCTATCTAAACGTTTTGAAATCTATATTTGATATCCTAAGTTTTTAAACTGTCCAAGAGTTTTATTTTAATAATTTTAGGTTGGTCAGGAAATTCTCTGGTAGTCAGTAGGCCACAAGAAACAGCTGGTAAGCCATGCGTGGCACAATGGCCACCAGTTGTCCAGTACTGATGTAGACCAATGTCTGGCCACCCAGGGCCAAGATCACACTGCTATGGTAGCTTTAACAACAAAGACATCTTCATTGAAGTCCATGGGGACTCTATAAGAAAACTATTACCACTTTGATGGAGGTCTGTGCTGGTACAAATATGCTACACATGTAGAGTAAAGGACAACATCACAATGGTTAATTGTTATTCGTTTATTGAAATCTCTCCAATACGCTCACAAATGTCTTCTCCACAGGACAAGTGTTCTGATATAACCTTAGCTTATGTTCTCTATGTGAAGCTGCAGAGAAGTTTAGGTAAATTAGTTGCAAATAGGAGTGTTGCTAATTAACTGGTTCGGGCAAACTATGAAAATAACTTTCATTTATGGAAATGCTTGAACAGATGGTATTATGTTGAATAAGCACATGTCTATTCATATCTTGGAAGCAAACACAGAAAACTAAAGATTTTGAGCTTGAAACATTTAATTAAAATAGGCATCTTTCATGACCCACAGCAGGCAGCTACAATCTTCTATAATTAAAGGGACCTGGAAATAATTTTTTCATTTGTTGCATCTGAAAGGGGATATTTGAAGGTGTTACAGTGTGTTTTCTTTTTTCAAATAAAGATCTCAAGGCACAGAAATTTATTCAGAAGTTTAACTGTTTGAGTGCTTGATCGGTCAGCCAATTAGATCTACAGACTAAAGTATGCTCCTTGCAATTCTGGTTTCAGTGACGTCTAAATAGGTTTTACTTAATATTTTTTTATCCATAAAATAAAAAACACTTTTGTAATGATTAAATGTGCGCTTTTAAATGCCAACAATATATGTCAAAGCGTCAGAGCAAGAAATAGTGTATAAGACTAGCTGCATGATTTATATCACCCAGGACAAAAACTGTATTGATCTTTCCTCTCTTCTTTTATTACTCATTAAACAAAAATCAAAGTCAGAGTTGCTCAATACGATAAGAAACTAACTTTAATAGGTTAGTTCTATGGACATGACCCACTCTGAGTGCAACCTCTTGTGCTCTTCACAGGGAGAAATACCCTGTAGTATACCAGTCCGGTCTTACTCAAAAGAGTAATCCAGACCCAAAATACCAGGCAATTCTACCCTGAAGAACAAGCCAATACTCATTTGACTTAACCGCAAATTAATTGCATCCATGTCGACAAATTTGGATGACAGAAAAGCCCCATATTGAACTGGACTGAGCCACATGCGGCTCTAGAGACATAGGTTGTAGAGCCCTGTTCTCTAGGGCCAAGACCATTTTTTACTGAATAAAACCATAATTTAATATTAGAGACAGCACCAATTGATACTGACAATGATGTATATTTTTATATGTCAATTTGCCAGCACCAAGCCTTTCTTTTTGTCTTTAGTTATCACTACACCCTAGCACATCACTCCCTGGTGAACATAAGAAAATAAATGAAAACTGAAAAGTGAAAACAGCTAAGAACCATCGGGGTGGACATAGAACGCACAGCACCACATTTAAGCATTTAATGAGCTACCAAAATTGGGGAAATATGTCCAAAAAATATGTCCAAAATTCAAATCAAAATCCACAAAATAACCACCATGGACAAGTATAAATAATTTCAGCTAAGTAATAAGTCACAAATATGAATATAAAATGTTTATACACAGTTACTACAGAGCAAATTCTATGTGAGAGATTTTCTGATTGGAGCCTTCATGTTCAGCCAATATATCCAGTGTAATTTATAGGGCCTCATTCTATTAAGGGCCGAAAAATGGCGATTCCTTGAGGCCAGCTTACAGCCCTGCGTAGTGCTATGGCTATGCTGCTATTCAAATGGACGGCGAAGCAAGGAAGTCCCTGTTACGGCCGGCCGCAAACTATGCAGCTGGCCGCAAGCATTTCCCGCGCGCCAGTAAATTGTGTTTCAAGTCAGAAAACTGTAAATGCAAATATAGATTGAAGACAGCACTGTAAATGATAGGCAACATAATGGGGGACATGAGGATTAATAGCAACGCCCTCAAGCTTGCACATCGCCCAAATCCAATATTTAATTTCCGTCCCAAGTCCCACGGGCTCGAATGACTTTGAAGCCAGTAAATCGTTGTACAGGTTCGGAGGTTGAAGGCCGCAAACTCAAAGCATTGTAGAAGCAAATATATATTCAATCCAGCACTGTAAAGCGCTGGGAACACAATGGGGGACATGAGGATTAATAGCAAAACATTCTCAAGCTTGGACATCGCCAAATTATAATCTTTGATTTTTGTTTTATTTTCCGTCCAAAGTCCCATGGGCTTCAATGACCTCCAAGCCCGTAGCTCGTTATTCAAGCCTGTACGGGCTTGGAGGGTGATTGACCTCCAAGCCCGTGGGACTTGCATGATAGATAGAACACGAAATTTAATTTCTTTATTTGCAGATTTGAGAGTAGGGGAATGTTGAGCTATTAATTCTAAGACCAAACATCACTTTCACTTTTAATAAAAAGTACAGGATGGCTTTTCTATTTGCTTAATTAGTGCTACGATTTGCAAGTAAGCCCTTTGCGACACCTCCATGGCCCAAGTAACCCGTGGGTCTATTTTACCCATTTACGGACTTGACAGAGGCTAATCCCGCAGCCGTCTGATGTGCTCCAAGCCCGTGGGACTCTGGACACGAAAATTTAACATGAAGTACAAAAATTGCAGATTTGAGTGTAGGGGAATGTTGTGCTATGAATTCTAACCCCTACAATCACTTTCACGTCTCAAAGTACAGGATGGCTTTTTTATGTGCTTAATTGGTGCTACGATTTGTAAATAAGAGCCTTGCGGGACCTTTTTGGTGTAAATAAGCTGTGGCTCGGTTTTAGCAAATTATGGCCTTGACGGAAGGGTTCGCAAAACATTTGAATAGCGACCTGGACTTTCTTGCGCCCACGTAAGATCAAAGGCTTTCCCGGCGGCGGGGTGGCAGCAAGGGATAACAGGGCACCGGTCGCAAGTCGGCTGGAGCCCTCGGCCACAAGGGAATAGAATAGGGAAGTAGCTTGCGCCCATCCCTTGCGGCCACGCATCTCCTATGGCCCTTAATAAAATGAGGCCCATAGTCTTGAATTTATCACATAAGTCAGGGGTGGGCAAGTTCGGTCCTGGAGAGCCCTACACAGGCCAGGATTTGAGAATGACTTACCTGTGCACAGAAAGGATACTTGTTATGACTGAAGAAGTGATTGACTCAACTGTGCGCAGTAGGGATATCCTCAAATCCTGGCCTGTCTGTGGCTTTCCAGGACCGGACTTGCCCACCCCTGACATAAATCATTCAGTCTGCTGCAACAAAGTATCAAATGCCTAGGCACAAACACTGTGTGTGTGTGTGTGTTGGATTGGGGTGGATACATTGTTACAGCAGTATGACACTTAAAATGAAACAAAAAAAATATTATATATTATTATTATAATTATGCGCGCACACACACACACAAATTTAAATAAATGCATTAACAATTGGCAATTACTCCCTCCATATGCATAGTTTTATTTAGCTTATTTTCTTTTCCGAATGTACAATCTAATATTTATGTCGTCATATTTTATATACAGTATTTGCCAGACTTTGAAATTGAACTGGCATTCCTTACTGCCCGCTTCCAAATCAAACTAAAGAGACCTGATCAGAATCTCCTACACAAGTAAACAATGGCGGCTCACAGTGTAAGAAAGGTTTATTTTTTTTAAAACAGCTACTATACACATGGCTGCAGTGGTTCTTGAATCATCAGAATCCAAGTACGCTCTTCTACAAAGATCACATTTTTATTATCAGTTAACGTATCTAAATGACAGATTAGTCAGTTAGTGAGCGTTACCCACCTGTTCATCACAGTCAGATTCGAGGTATGTGGGGTCTTTCCGTAAACAATTGTCAAACCCGTTGTCATCGCTTTCATTAAGACATTCACATCCAGCTTTGTTTACAAATGGCATTAAATCCATCTGAAAGTAGAGAAACAATAAAAATAAGTCCAAGCAAAAACCACGGCTCTCCAAAGAATAAAAGCATACATAATTAGGATTTATGTAAAGTAAATGTCAGCTACGGTCCAGAATTGACTGAGCCTACGAGACCAGAAACTGCTCTGAAGATGCTAGAGTAACCTCCAAAACATGGAGCCACAACCCCAGGGTAATTATGACCTGTATCGTATCTTTACTTTTTTCTTTGTAATGCACCAACATATTCCATATACAGAGGACAAGTACACATTGCAAAGAATGGAGGGCCCTGTTTTTGAGCTTAAAATCAAACGTACATAGAGCTGGTTTCCAAAGCACTGGCACAAGATTGGAAACTAACAAACTTACAATCTAAAGCATGAACGCAATGTAAGCCATGTGCGGGAAGGGAGGTACAGTATGATTTAGCATCTCAGGCAGACACATTTATTTTTATAGCCCATAGATGTATTGATAGCTTTATAAACACAAATGATGATGATATTTCACTTGCTGAACACAAGATTTCAAACCATCTCATTAAAAGGGATATGATGTTTGTGTGGATTTTGCTAGGTATATAATATACATATGTACTTTTATGTACTTTAATTTATTAAGACATGCTTATACGCTCTTTTTTTCTGCCTAAAACCAAACAAATAGTCCCTGCATGGGATGTCCCACTGCAACATACGAGGATACAGACTCTGTAGGGCGGGATGTGCTGTGTAGTGCCCAGTCCTGTAAGTGACCACTTCTTAGCAGGATGTTGCAAGTACTGCACAGGCAGACCCTTTGTTTGGTTTTAGGCAGCAAAAAACAAAGCTTATAAACATTTCTTAATAAAATTAAAGTACATAAAAGTTAATAGATACACATGTATATAAGATCCTGTAAAATCCAGGAATCTTCCATATCCCTTTAAGTAGCAAGCTAGGTCAAGTCCTTTTGCGTTCAATACGCAAATATCTTGTTATACGAGCAAACAATAAAATGGTTTTCAGTTTTTTAGCAGACTAACATCGAAATCATTTTATTTTTATTATACTACCGTATTTTTCGCCGTATAAGACGCACTTTTTCTTCCCCAAAACTGGGGGAGGAAAGTTGGTGCGTCTTATACGGCGAATATACCTTTTCAAACTGCCTCTGTCCTCTTGATCTCACCCCAGCGCTTCCTACCAGCATCGCGTCGGCCGGTGCGTCCTAGTGACGTCACACATGCAACGCTGCAGTACACGAGGAGTGCTGGTAGGAAGCGCTGTGGTGAGATCAAGATGGCAGAGATCAGAAGAAAGGTGAGGATCAGGGGGGTCAGGGAGGATCAGGGAGGATCAGGAGGGTCAGGGAGGATCAAGGGCTCCCAAATGCTCCCGTATATGGATGTGTATGTGTGTGCGTGTATGTATGTGTGTGCGTGCGTGTATGTGTGTGCGTGCGTGTATGTGCGTGCGTGCGTGTATGTGCGTGCGTGTATGTGCGTGCGTGTATGTGCGTGCGTGTATGTGCGTGCGTGCATGTGCGTGTGTGCGTGCGTGTGTGTGCGTGCGTGTGTGTGCGTGCGTGCGTGTGTGTGCGTGCGTGTGTGTGCGTGCATGTGTGTGTGTGCGTGTATGTGTGTGCGTGCGTGTATGTGTGTGCGTGCGTGTATGTGTGTGCGTGCGTGTATGTGTGTGCGTGTGTGTGTGCGTGTATGTGCGTGCGTGCGTGTATGTGCGTGCGTGCGTGTATGTGCGTGCGTGCGTGTATGTGCGTGCGTGCGTGTATGTGCGTGCGTGCGTGTATGTGCGTGCGTGCGTGTATGTGCGTGCGTGCGTGTATGTGCGTGCGTGCGTGTATGTGCGTGCGTGCGTGTATGTGCGTGCGTGCGTGTATGTGCGTGCGTGCGTGTATGTGCGTGCGTGCGTGTATGTGCGTGCGTGCGTGTATGTGCGTGCGTGCGTGTATGTGCGTGCGTGTGCGTGCGTGCATGTGCGTGTGCGTGCGTGCATGTGCGTGCGTGCGTGTATGTGCGTGCGTGCGTGTATGTGCGTGCGTGCGTGTATGTGCGTGCGTGCATGTGCGTGCGTGCGTGTATGTGCGTGCGTGCGTGTATGTGCGTGCGTGCGTGTATGTGCGTGCGTGCGTGTATGTGCGTGCGTGCGTGTATGTGCGTGCGTGCGTGTATGTGCGTGCGTGCGTGTATGTGCGTGCGTGCGTGTATGTGCGTGCGTGTATGTGCGTGCGTGCGTGTATGTGCGTGCGTGTATGTGCGTGCGTGTATGTGCGTGCGTGTATGTGCGTGCGTGTATGTGCGTGCGTGTATGTGCGTGCGTGTATGTGCGTGCGTGTATGTGCGTGCGTGTATGTGTGTGCGTGTATGTGTGTGCGTGTATGTGTGTGCGTGTATGTGTGTGCGTGTATGTGTGTGCGTGTATGTGTGTGCGTGTATGTGTATTTATGTGTGTATGTATATTTATGTGTGTATGTATATGTATGTATGTGTGTATGTATATGTATGTATGTGTATCTATATATATATATATATATATATATATATATATATATATATATATATATATATATATATGTGTGTAATGTAGGTGTGTATCTGTGTGTAAAGTGTATTTGTGTTTGATTCAGATTTTTTTTTTCTTGTTTTCCTCCTCTAAAAACTAGGTGCGTCTTATCTGCCGGTGCGTCTTATAGGGCGAAAAATACGGTAGTTCTTGCTTTTCAAGCAACGTTCAAGGAGCAAATTATGCTCATATGAGTGACTCCTGTACTCGCTGCCGTTTCCATAATGTATATATCTAATGAGGCATTACTCCATAACAATTCCTCTAGTAGACCCAACTGTTATATAGCTCACTCCATATCAATCACTACTGCCATGCCGTGTAGTAACAATACGTACATAGCCTTTTGGAATATCCGTGTCTTCGTTGTTTCCTGGATCATTTTCTAAATGTTGTTTAATTTTTTCTTCTAAACCAGAAGCGTCTGCTCCTTGGTACTGGTCAATTTTTACTTTATTTCTGAAGAATAAAAAGGAGGGTGTTGCAGAAATATTGTTGGCAGCAGCTGTTCCCTAAAATGCAAAGGTGAAAACATATTATACGAAGAGCACAAAATACATGCAAGAGAACACAACGCAAAGCGTGCACACTTTATATGAAAATTAATGTTTATGGTTGTACAGCATTTAGGAAAATGTTATTTGTGATACAGTGACAACTCACAATGGAGATCTCTTGTATCACAACTAGTAATGAAGTTCTTTTATAGTTTGGTGACACCTACTAATTATCTTCAAACTGAGGATAGAGATGTCTTTATATTTAAAGGGCCAAACCTATGCTAAACATATTTTAGTTCACCATTAATCAACATTAAAAATATATATGAAAAAGCAAAGCAATAGCTAGACATTTAATGTTACAGTTTACCTCAATAATGGCCACTGCAGTACCCATTCCCCACCTCTCTAATATTTCTAAGCACTACTGCAAGGAAGTTGAAGATTTAAATTATATTTATAGTTATAACATGATTCAAGCCTACACAAGACAGCCTAATCAATGCTATTACAGTTGGAATCTTCCACCTTCTTTCAGTAGTGCTCAGGACAATGAGGGGTGGGAAGTGGTACATTACATTTTTATTTTCTAGCTAAAGTTTTGATTTGCTGCCATTTGCACATGTTTTTAATGTTAGTAGTAAACTAAAAAACAGGTTAACATGAAACGTGCATACACTGACCCTTTAAAAAAGAGTACTAATTTATATATATATATATATATATATATATATATATATATATATATATATATATATATATATATATATATATATATATTTATTTTCTTAACGTTTTGAATTTAAGAGTGAAAAAAAAAAAAAAAAAAAAAAAAAAAAAAAAAATGGAGATTCCCCTGCTTATACCTGGAGATAGTGAAGGTTGCAGGGGGCTTAGATTTTTGCACATGCAGGGCTTGCACCTTGCAAGTGGTCTGGTTCTGTGCAAGTGTGGGGGGAAATGGGATAAGTCTCAGGTCTCAGTTACTATAATCTCTAATGATATAATAAAAACACTGATCTAGACAAGATGCACAAACAACATCTGCAAGAATTAAGATTATCTAAAATATTTTAATATTCATATCCTCAATGCTGTTCATTTGTTATATACTTCAGAAATTTGATTTTTTCCTAAACTATAGCTTATATATTTAAAGACTGTGTAGAGGCAATTTGTTTTACATCTAAGAATGTGTGTTTAAAAAATTAGATTTTTTTTTTTAAGTGCACATGGAACTTACAGATATTAAGCATAAATTTACAAGATAATTCTGACACTAGGTTAACAAAAAATAAAAACTGAAAAGCTCTTTGTAACCTTTTCAGAGGGGCTAGGAAAGCAATGGGCCTTTCTGTAGTTAAACGCTACAGACAACATTTCACTTGCTACCCCATGTAGTGATCCATGAACACAATAAATCATGTCTATAGTAAATTGCTTGCTTATGCTAGTGGCGTGCCTTTACTCTTGGAAACCTTCCACAAAGTCCCACAAAGGTCCACCTCCTGTAACTCATGCACACAGTGTGTCTGTAGTACTAGATGTACTAACCAATCACAGATTGTCTCCCTGTAGCATTTCAAACACGTGGTTGAGAAACAGTGGCTATTACATCAAGTGCCAATAGAAAAACTGTTTGCATGATCTGCTGGAGGCAGACCTTTGCAGGGACTATTTGGAAGTTTCAAGGAGCAAAACCAGAGCGTATAAGCACTTGTTAATAATATGATGTTTAGATATTCAAACACTTGGGTAGCTTATGTTATATTATAAAACAGGGAAGCTTCCATATCCCTTTAATGAATGCAATGCCAGTTAGGTTTATAAGTCACATTTTATTTTTTAGAGCTACTCACTTGGCACTGGTGGACATCAACTTCCAAAAAGACTGCTTGAGGATATTTATTACTCAGTGTTGTGAAGACTGGAGCTATCCTTACACAAGGTGCGCACCTAAGGAAGAGAAACACAATCTGAATTAGCCCAGCTGTTTAGCCCTGATACACACTGCAGTGGGATGAGAATCTGTAATTGGCTTAGCCGGGATAAGGCTAAGCTGCACACGCTTATTGTAAAGCCCTGATGATTCATAGATGAATGAGGATAAACTCCTTCATATCTTTTCCTGAGGTTCCAGATATTCCACACTTCAGGTAATAACAATACAGGTGGCCCCCGGGTTTCAGACCCGACTTACAGATGACCCGTACTTAAATATGGGCTCCCATGGCTTTTCGGATGAGTTTGTTTGAATTAAAAGAAGGAGTCCAATAGTTTTTGTGGCTTATTATTACAGTACAGGGGTATTATTATTATTACAGTACTACATAGTAATATTATTACTGCATACAAGCCATTTTACTATTGTTATATTCATCATCATCATCATCATTAGGGATCAGCATTACATACAAATGCGGCTTAAAGATGTTCTCAGGAATGTATCTCGTCCGTAATGGGCAGATAATTGCTAATAATTACTGATTAACCCCTGGGTATCTGAATGTATTAACTTCAGTTTAAGCCAAGTGCAAAACAAAAGACCAAACATGTTCAGACTCCAAGAAGTAAATAAGATAAATTAACCTACAGCCAAATTATTTTTGAATAACAGTCAGTTGATAAAGTACTTGTTATTGATTTCAAATTATACCAGTATCATTATATTGGTTTAAAACAATAATTGCCCCCCCCCCCCATGATAATGTCCAATATGTCTAATATATAGAAAATATTATTTTAATATTTATTCTGAGAAATAATTATTTCTGTCCAGGCATGAAGTGAAATCAAGCATGATTTATTTTAAACCAAATGTCAGACACTTATTGTAATTGCTTAAGACATTCATATTTGACTTATGCTGCAATGACTGCCTTGCAAAATAACAGCTGACTGTAACTTATCTATACAATTTATTTTTGGATCCTTTCGAACTATGGGCAGGACTTCTATAATTACATATAACATTTGGTGGCAATTATATTATTTATGTATAATATAGATTCTCCCAGGGGTTGACAAAATGATATCACCTATAGAAGATGCCTATGTGTAACAATATAATTTGTATATGAATATATTTGAAATAACTAAATAAAAAATGTTCTGAATATAAGAGGTTAGAAGGCATGGGTTTGTAGACTGTCATGCCTTGTCTTTATGAATGTGGGATGTGTGTATCTAATAAGTAATATCTATTTAGAAAGACATATGTGGATACACAAGAGCGTGAGGCAATAAGAAAACATAACTGAAAAAAATGAGAAAAGCTGGGATTCTTGTACTGCCACTTGTTCTATTTGGACAAAACCTATGAAAATGTTTAAACCTTGCTATTTAATGTGCATGTCCTGATAAATTAATTCATTAACTCTCTAAAATATAGAGCATATTTTGCGATCTTATTTCATATTACAATGAATGAAAACAAGTTTAAATTAATTTAGCTACATTTTCTGGACCCGAGTTACCCTCTTTCTCTGCAATGGATATCCAAGGATGCAAAGAGTTTTAAGACAAGAGATCTAGAAACTGCTTCTTGAGGAATGCTAGTTTTACATTTGGAAATATCCAGGTGGTCAGGCTTGCAAGGTGAAAGGCAGTCTCTACATATTTGTGGCAACAACTGCAATCTTATTTTAAGTGAAACTGCTTTTTGCGCCACAGTAAGTGGGTTGTTCCAAGCAGGATATCTTAAAGATTTTCATCCAAAAGACAAATTAAATCACTTTGCGTGCACTGACTTCATCCATTAGTTGCGTGACTGTTTTAAAGCAGTAGTGCTCACACTTTTTGATGTCAGGAACCGGTCACCTACTCCTCTTAATAGATGGGACCACTATTGAGATCTTGGCTATTTTGACACATTAATGGTATTTACACTGCATTTAATCTCCATTTAGTTATAGTTCAGCTTAAATATGTAGGTGTTAACTGCAGGTTAGTTCTTCAGTTTTCTATGAACACATGTGTCTATTGGTAGTGCTTAAATTGTCAATGTTTTTCTCATTTCTCCTTCAGACTTATCATCACACCCTTTTCCCCCGTGAACTAGAATGGATGTGAGTGCTAGTATGGATGGTGATCTCCTGGATATGTCATATTTTAGTACACATGTCCAACAGTATAACATAGGGATGTGGGGGTTCTCCAAGACTCATCCAGTCATACCCTTTAATACATGTAGCCCAAGGTCGCATGAACCAGCGGTTGAAAACCAATATTAGGAGGGCCATGAACCCATGTAATATCTCAATGTTCATCATTCACGTTTACAGCAATTAGGAAACAATCAGGAAATGATACAGCAGCTAGGCCAGAGCTCATGCTTTAAATCCTAGGAAGGCCACACCCACTTATTTGCATTTTATTACTCACTTGCCTTACAAGAAGGATGACAGAATGGCATGATACCGATAGGGAAGAACTGTGGCTTGGCCACTACTAGAAATGTAGGTGTATTATTATATACAATTATTGCTGGAAACACAAGGTAACATCATAGAGTCTAGGTCAAGCACTCAAGAAACCAAATAATATTTGTTGAAAATAAATAGTCTGACAGCAATTCTTATTTTGAACTGTAATACTCCAAAACAGACAGTATAGTTGGACACTAATATATTCCAGGTAATATTCTAGAGAACCAATGCTTCAATCCCATACACCAGCATAAAATAAAATGTACTTTGAATAAAGTAATCACCTGATGATGTCTGGTTTTATGGATGAAACATGTCGGATTATTTTATTGTAAGTATATTTTGTTATTTGGGGGCAATACATATTTGTTTATTCTGCACTATTGTGGTCCCTTTGTGCTCCCTTTTTTATCTTTGAGGGTAATATCACACATTCACAAAATGAAGTTTCTTTGCACAGAGTATGAACAATCAATTAAATTGACTAATATAAAGCAAGTCATGAAAGTAAAGTTACTCAATGGAGATATCAAATTAAAGCAGTGGTTCTCAGGGGCCTGTCACTGAGGTCTTACCTCTCAGGTACAGAGTCAGTTATAGATAGATTAGTGAGGAAGTCATCTGAATGTAAATTGTACTGTATTCATAAAAGTCCAAAACTAGATGAAAATGGTGTGTGGCACGTGTGGTATCACCTAGTTAAAAATGTTCTTCGTCTCAGAGGTGGTCTCAATGAGCACCAGATCAAAATGGTCCAGTGACACTGATTTAAAAGAACTTTCCCAGTATATATGTTATTATCTCTCATTGTTATAAAACTGATTGCTGACATCAGAATCAAATTATTAAGTCAATCCATAGTACTCTCTACATGAATCCACTGTCCACATACCCTTCAACTTCTATTCATGATCTTTTAGTAGAGCTGTCTTTTAATCCCAAATATTCCTGATTTGCTTACAGAATCTATCACACAATAGCACCCCCTGTCCTGATGCCCCTCATATTGAGACCAGTGTCACATATTAGCACCCCCCTGTCCTGCTTTCCCTGACATTGAGCCTAGTGTCACACAAAAGCACCCCCTGTCCTGATGCCCCTCTCACCCTCACAGTGAGCCCAGTGTCACACAGTAGCACCCCCTGTCCTACTTCCCCTACCCCTCACAGTGAGCTCAGTGTCACACAGTAGCGCCCCCTGTCCTACTGCCCCTACCCCTGACAGTGAGATCAGTGTCACACAGTAGCACCCCCTGTCCTACTGCCCCCTACCCCTGACAGTGAGCCCAGTGTCACACAGTAGCACCCCCTGTCCTACTGCCCCCTACCCCTGACATTGAGCTCAGTGTCACACAGTAGCACCCCCTGTCCTACTGCCCCTACCCCTGACAGTGAGCTCAGTGTCACACAGTAGCACCCCCTGTCCTACTGCCCCCTACCCCTGACAGTGAGCCCAGTGTCACACAGTAGCCCCCCCGTCCTACGTCCCCTACCCCTCACAGTAAGCTCAGTCACACACATAGTGCCCCCCTGTCCTACTGCCCCTACCCCTCACAGTAAGCTCAGTCACACACATAGTGCCCCCCTGTCCTACTGCCCCTACTCCTGACAGTGAGCCCAGTGCCACACAGTAACCCCCCGTCCTACGTCCCCTACCCCTCACGGTGAGCCCAGTGTCACACAGTAGCACCCCCTGTCATGCTGCCCCTCTCTCCCTCACATTGTGCTCGGTGTCGCACCATATCACCCCCTGTCCTACTGCCCCTACCCCTCACAGTGAGCCCAGTGTCCCACCTGTTTTACTTCCCTACACCTCACAGTGAGCCCAGTGTCACACAGTAGCACCCCCTGTCCTACTGCCCCTACCCCTGACAGTGAGCCCAGTGTCACACAGTAGCACCCCCTGTCCTACTGCCCCTATCCCTCACAGTGAGCCCAGTGTCACACAGTAGCACCCCCTGTCCTACTGCCCCCTACCCCTCAGTGAGCCCAGTGTCACACAGTAGCACCCCCTGTCCTACTGCCCCTATCCCTCACAGTGAGCCCAGTGTCACACAATAGCACCCCCTGTCCTACTACTTCTACCCCTGACAGTGAGCCCAGTGTCACACAGTAGCACCCCCTGTCCTACTGCCCCTACTCCTGACAGTGAGCCCAGTGCCACACAGTAACCCCCCGTCCTACGTCCCCTACCCCTCACGGTGAGCCCAGTGTCACACAGTAGCACCCCCTGTCATGCTGCCCCTCTCTCCCTCACATTGTGCTCGGTGTCGCACCATATCACCCCCTGTCCTACTGCCCCTACCCCTCACAGTGAGCCCAGTGTCCCACCTGTCCTACTTCCCTACACCTCACAGTGAGCCCAGTGTCACACAGTAGCACCCCCTGTCCTACTGCCCCTACCCCTGACAGTGAGCCCAGTGTCACACAGTAGCACCCCCTGTCCTACTGCCCCTATCCCTCACAGTGAGCCCAGTGTCACACAATAGCACCCCCTGTCCTACTGCCCCCTACCCCTCAGTGAGCCCAGTGTCACACAGTAGCACCCCCTGTCCTACTGCCCCTATCCCTCACAGTGAGCCCAGTGTCACACAATAGCACCCCCTGTCCTACTACTTCTACCCCTGACAGTGAGCCCAGTGTCACACAGTAGCACCCCCTGTCCTACTGCCCCTAACCCCTCAGTGAGCCCAGTGTCACACCATATCACCCCGTCCTACTGCCCCTACCCCTGACAGTAAGCCCAGTGTCACACCATATAACCCCCTGTCCTACTGCCCCTACCCCTCATAGTGAGCCCAGTGTCACACAGTAGCACCCCCTGTCCTACTGCCCCTACCCCTGACAGTGAGCCCAGTGCCACACAGTAGCCCCCGTCCTACGTCCCCTACCCCTCACGGTGAGCCCAGTGTCACACAGTAGCACCTCCTGTCCTACTGCCCCTACTCTGTACATTGAGCTGTGTCACACAGTAGCACCCCCTGTCATGCTGCCCCTCTCCCTCACATTGTGCTCGGTGTCGCACCATATCACCCCCTGTCCTACTGCCCCTACCCCTCACAGTGAGCCCAGTGTCACACAGTAGCACCCCCTGTCCTACTGCCCCTACCCCTCACAGTGAGCCGGGTGTCACACAGTAGCACCCCCTGTCCTACTGCCCCTAACCCCTCAGTGAGCCCAGTGTCACACCATATCACCCCGTCCTACTGCCCCTACCCCTGACAGTAAGCCCAGTGTCACACCATATCACCCCCTGTCCTACTGCCCCTATCCCTGACAGTAAGCCCAGTGTCACACCATATAACCCCCTGTCCTACTGCCCCTACCCCTCATAGTGAGCCCAGTGTCACACAGTAGCACCCCCTGTCCTACTGCCCCTACCCCTGACAGTGAGCCCAGTGCCACACAGTAGCCCCCGTCCTACGTCCCCTACCCCTCACGGTGAGCCCAGTGTCACACAGTAGCACCTCCTGTCCTACTGCCCCTACTCTGTACATTGAGCTGTGTCACACAGTAGCACCCCCTGTCATGCTGCCCCTCTCCCTCACATTGTGCTCGGTGTCGCACCATATCACCCCCTGTCCTACTGCCCCTACCCCTGACAGTGAGCCCAGTGTCACACAGTAGCACCCCCTGTCCTACTGCCCCTACCCCTCACAGTGAGCCGGGTGTCACACAATATCACCCCCTGTCCTACTGCCCCTACCCCTCAGTGAGCCCAGTGTCACACCATATCACCCCCTGTCCTACTGCCCCTACCCCTGACAGTAAGCCCAGTGTCACACCATATAACCCCCTGTCCTACTTCCCCTACCCCTGACAGTGAGCCCAGTGTCACACAGTAGCACCCCCTGTCCTACTGCCCCCTACCCCTGACAGTGAGCTCAGTGTCACACAGTAGCACCCCCTGTCCTACTGCCCCTACCCCTGACAGTGAGCTCAGTGTCACACAGTAGCACCCCCTGTCCTACTGCCCCCTACCCCTGACAGTGAGCCCAGTGTCACACAGTAGCCCCCCCGTCCTACGTCCCCTACCCCTCACAGTAAGCTCAGTCACACACATAGTGCCCCCCTGTCCTACTGCCCCTACCCCTCACAGTAAGCTCAGTCACACACATAGTGCCCCCCTGTCCTACTGCCCCTACTCCTGACAGTGAGCCCAGTGCCACACAGTAACCCCCCGTCCTACGTCCCCTACCCCTCACGGTGAGCCCAGTGTCACACAGTAGCACCCCCTGTCATGCTGCCCCTCTCTCCCTCACATTGTGCTCGGTGTCGCACCATATCACCCCCTGTCCTACTGCCCCTACCCCTCACAGTGAGCCCAGTGTCCCACCTGTCCTACTTCCCTACACCTCACAGTGAGCCCAGTGTCACACAGTAGCACCCCCTGTCCTACTGCCCCTACCCCTGACAGTGAGCCCAGTGTCACACAGTAGCACCCCCTGTCCTACTGCCCCTATCCCTCACAGTGAGCCCAGTGTCACACAATAGCACCCCCTGTCCTACTGCCCCCTACCCCTCAGTGAGCCCAGTGTCACACAGTAGCACCCCCTGTCCTACTGCCCCTACTCCTGACAGTGAGCCCAGTGCCACACAGTAACCCCCCGTCCTACGTCCCCTACCCCTCACGGTGAGCCCAGTGTCACACAGTAGCACCCCCTGTCATGCTGCCCCTCTCTCCCTCACATTGTGCTCGGTGTCGCACCATATCACCCCCTGTCCTACTGCCCCTACCCCTCACAGTGAGCCCAGTGTCCCACCTGTCCTACTTCCCTACACCTCACAGTGAGCCCAGTGTCACACAGTAGCACCCCCTGTCCTACTGCCCCTACCCCTGACAGTGAGCCCAGTGTCACACAGTAGCACCCCCTGTCCTACTGCCCCTATCCCTCACAGTGAGCCCAGTTTCACACAATAGCACCCCCCTGTCCTACTGCCCCCTACCCCTCAGTGAGCCCAGTGTCACACAGTAGCACCCCCTGTCCTACTGCCCCTATCCCTCACAGTGAGCCCAGTGTCACACAATAGCACCCCCTGTCCTACTACTTCTACCCCTGACAGTGAGCCCAGTGTCACACAGTAGCACCCCCTGTCCTACTGCCCCTACCCCTCACAGTGAGCCGGGTGTCACACAGTAGCACCCCCTGTCCTACTGCCCCTAACCCCCCAGTGAGCCCAGTGTCACACCATATCACCCCGTCCTACTGCCCCTACCCCTGACAGTAAGCCCAGTGTCACACCATATCACCCCCTGTCCTACTGCCCCTATCCCTGACAGTAAGCCCAGTGTCACACCATATAACCCCCTGTCATACTGCCCCTACCCCTCATAGTGAGCCCAGTGTCACACAGTAGCACCCCCTGTCCTACTGCCCCTACCCCTGACAGTGAGCCCAGTGCCACACAGTAGCCCCCGTCCTACGTCCCCTACCCCTCATGGTGAGCCCAGTGTCACACAGTAGCACCTCCTGTCCTACTGCCCCTACTCTGTACATTGAGCTGTGTCACACAGTAGCACCCCCTGTCATGCTGCCCCTCTCCCTCACATTGTGCTCGGTGTCGCACCATATCACCCCCTGTCCTACTGCCCCTACCCCTCACAGTGAGCCCAGTGTCACACAGTAGCACCCCCTGTCCTACTGCCCCTACCCCTCACAGTGAGCCGGGTGTCACACAGTAGCACCCCCTGTCCTACTGCCCCTAACCCCCCAGTGAGCCCAGTGTCACACCATATCACCCCGTCCTACTGCCCCTACCCCTGACAGTAAGCCCAGTGTCACACCATATCACCCCCTGTCCTACTGCCCCTATCCCTGACAGTAAGCCCAGTGTCACACCATATAACCCCCTGTCCTACTGCCCCTACCCCTGACAGTGAGCCCAGTGCCACACAGTAGCCCCCGTCCTACGTCCCCTACCCCTCACGGTGAGCCCAGTGTCACACAGTAGCACCTCCTGTCCTACTGCCCCTACTCTGTACATTGAGCTGTGTCACACAGTAGCACCCCCTGTCATGCTGCCCCTCTCCCTCACATTGTGCTCGGTGTCGCACCATATCACCCCCTGTCCTACTGCCCCTACCCCTCACAGTGAGCCCAGTATCACACAGTAGCACCCCCTGTCCTACTGCCCCTACCCCTGACAGTGAGCCCAGTGTCACACAGTAGCACCCCCTGTCCTACTGCCCCTACCCCTCACAGTGAGCCGGGTGTCACACAATATCACCCCCTGTCCTACTGCCCCTACCCCTCAGTGAGCCCAGTGTCACACCATATCACCCCCTGTCCTACTGCCCCTACCCCTGACAGTAAGCCCAGTGTCACACCATATAACCCCCTGTCCTACTTTCCCTACCCCTCATAGTGAGCCCAGTGTCACACAGTAGCACCCCCTGTCCTACTGCCCCTACCCCTGACAGTGAGCCCAGTGTCACACCATATAACCCCCTGTCCTACCCCTCATAGTGAGCCCAGTGTCACACAGTAGCACCCCCTGTCCCTCTCTCCCTCACATTGAGCTCTGTGTCACACCATAACACCCCTGTCATTCTGCCCCTCCCCCCTCACATTGAGCCCAGTATCACACAATATCACCCCCTGTCCCTCTCTCCCTCACATTGAGCTGTGTCACACAGTAGCACCCCCTGTCATTCTGCCCCTCCCCCTCACATTGAAACCAGTATCACACAATATCACCCCCTGCCCCTCTCTCCCTCACATTGAGCTGTGTCACACAGTAGCACCCCCTGTCATTCTGCCCCTCCCCCTCACATTGAAACCAGTATCACACAATATCACCCCCTGCCCCTCTCTCCCTCACATTGAGCTGTGTCACACAGTAGCACCCCCTGTCATTCTGCCCCTCCCCCTCACATTGAAACCAGTATCACACAATATCACCCCCTGCCCCTCTCACCCTCGCATCGTGAACTTCACCACACTGAGTCTGGATCCGGCTCCGCTCAGCTCGGGCTGGAACTCGGCGTCCCCCGTGATCACCTTGACTCCCACCATGTCTGTCTGTCACTGGATGCTCCGCTCTGTATCACCGGCAGCTTCACTTTCTGCCGCGTCACGCCGGGCCCTGCCTGCTGCCCACAATGCACTGCGAGTACGGCCGGCGTAGAGAGACACGTGAGAGGTGCAAGCCGCCATTTTGGTTTCGGGCAATAAATGCCAATAACCGGTGGGCATTTTTCTAAATACACTACTAACAGAAAGTGAGGTGTGAAAATACAGACAGCTAGCATAGAAAAATATATTACAGTGGTAGAACCGTGATTAGGGCATACACATATCTATCTATCTGTCTGTCTGTCTATCTAAATATTATAATTATTATTATTATTATTATTATTAATATTATTAAACACTAAATTAGTTTTTCAAGTACAGAGCTTCTAAAACAGTACTGCTGGCACCTTTATTACCTAAAATCCTTTTCATGAAATGTATTAGAAGCATGAAAATATATATTATTATATGGGTTATTATGGGTTAACTGGTCAGTGCAGTCCTGAGTGAATGGAAAAACTGCTATCAATCACCGTTGACAGCTTGACTATCTGTTTTTACTCATGCAACAGGGAGTAGACAGAAGAGACTTTGTAAACAGATTTAAAACTTTGGATTTTGTAGCTTTTATTAATGTAATAAAAAACAGATCATTTTAACATACAATCTTGTGTTCTTTCACACCATCAAGGACACTTACAGTGAGGTAAATGGCCCTTTAATCTTTATTTATAAAGTGTCTACATTTTATGAACACATTTTATGAAGCATTATATAAAAGGAGAAAACAATAAAGTACATTAGACATAACAATACAGAGTGAACAGGATGATTAGAGATCCTTGTTCCTGAAAGCTTAGACGCTAAAGAAGATGGTTGGAAAAGAATGGAGAATAGTCAACAGCAGTTTGGAGTAGGTGGCTGCATGTCATGGTGGATGCTGGGCCAGTTGGATAGATCATTTTTCCCCAAAAGTATTTATCGGGTTTTATCAGCATAAAAACAAATCAAGAAATACACAAACCCGAACAATATCAATCCCCACTCTGCTCTGCAACATATCAAGAAAGATAAGCTCTATCTATATGTATGGGAGAGTGTGGACACTATGGTCATTTAGCTGGTCAATGGGCGATATGAAAAAGAAGAGGATATCGCAATTTGGGCATTCACGGTACTCTCTGCTCCAGATCAGTATGCTTCCATCCATAGAGGATACTACCAAGGGAATGTCGGCAGTGATCTAAACTGATATATTTTTATTGTTAACATAGTTTTTTTTTCCTTTCTGTTCTTTCTCTTGTACAGCGCTACGGAATATGTTAGCACGTTATAAATGAAAGTTAATAATAATAATAATAAGTTATGCAGGTTGAAGATATTTGAGAGTGGCATAGACAATAATAGATAATAGTAGCCCGCCAGGAAATTTTAAGGAATTATAGAAGAGCTTCCCATAAATATACACACTTGTTCTTCACCCCTGTATAGTGCTACAGAATATGTGGACACATTACAAATAAATGATACTAATACAATTATATTTCCTGGAAATTAAGAGGCAGGTGGAAAAAAATATATATATTTTTCCACTCCTGGTTAGAACCATATATGATATTCACTCTAGATTATACTGACTAACATGGAGGCCAGGGTCCATTACTTGTTCTTCTGCAGAACCAATTCATTAAAGTGTTAAGAGTAATAAATAAAGAGTAATACAAGTGAGCTCTCAAATTGGGAATAAAGGCTCAAAAGACACAGGACTGAACAACTCTCATCTATATAGTGAGAAACCTATACACAATATTATGTGACTAATATTCATTCTATAAGGGCAATAAGTGACAATATATTAGTAAAGAAAACAAAGGCGCAATTGTATGATGCATAAAACAAAGAAGCAGTTGCTGCCATCTTTAATTTGGGTAAAGTAGATTAAATTGCAATTTAGGGTCAGTTACCGAAAATAAAATCGGAGCAGTGTTATTCCAAGCAATATAACATACACACAATCAGTAAATAACACTACAGTCTTTAAATATTCACACAGATTTAAAATATTTTCTGCACGTAAAAAAAACATTGCCCATAACAAAAATGTCCGCGGTGTGGTTGCGCAAGGATTACGTCACTGTCTATGCGTCGTGTTTACTCTTTTTTTTTCTTTCTCCTTAAACTTTATTGATACAAACACGAGAATAACCTGAGTGTTGCAAAGAACCGGATGTAAGCTGAGTGACGCTTGAGCTTTCCTTCTTGCTTTTGCGACTCTGGCCGTAAAGTGGGTTGTGGTAGCCATAGAGACAGTCAGCTGGTTGGGTGAGAGGGGGATCGCACAGAACTGGGGAGGCAGCAGCTTCATCTGTAGGGAGAGAAGAGCAGAGGTGAGTGGGACAAATAGGAGCATGGAGGGGTATCCACAGTGCACAGCTGCCCCTGCCAGTGAGAGGGGTTAGTGATCCTGTTACTGAGGAGGCTGACAGGGGTAATGTGTATTACAGTAATATATATAGTAATAAGTATAGTAATGTGCTGACCCTAAGGGTGTGTGTGTGTACATATATATATATATATATATATATATATATATATATATATACACACACATGGCACCCTCTGCTTCTGGTGTTATTCATATATTTTGTATGGATTTTGAGTTATTTTTTAGGGATTATATGATAGTTTTTCTGTGATGTTGTGGAAACGGGGCGCCATGAATATGTCCAAAGTATAATGTATCTCTATGAAGGAATTAGATGGCGGCGTCTCTGCTGCTGCCAAACTTTTGTGTAGGGGAAGAGGGAAAGGACTCCTTCCAGGATGTTGGAAAACAGCCTGTCTGTCTCCTTTAAGATACTCCTGACACTTAAGTGCTACATAAATGTTTCCTTGTCCACTTCTCTATGTGTGTGTGTGTGTATTATTCTCTTTTATTTGTAGCGTTCCAACATATTCCGTAGCGCTATACATACGTTGTGATGGAGGCAAAATAATATTTACACATTACAAAGATGGAGGGCTCTGTCTTTGAGCTGAGAATCCGGTGTCCATAGGGCTTTCCCAAAAGCAACATGCAAGATTGAAAACTCGCAGACTTACAAACTAAATGATTGTAAGTTTGTGTGCATATATATATATATATATATATATATATATATATATATATATAACACACTAGCGACTTGCCCTTCAAAAATGACGCCAATACAATTTGAAGCCTGGCAATGCTGTTTGCCACAAAATGCAAGGATATGGCCCCTCTGAGCACTTTGGGCGACTTCGTCGCTCATTTCTGTTTTTGCAACGCCGCACCTTTCCTGCTTTACAATGATCCCCTTCGGCGCTCATTGCCACCCCTTTCACGCTCATTGCAGCCTTAGTCCTGTGGCGTGCCTCAATGGCTCACCTCGCTTTTGCGGCATAAGGTCCGCTACGGGACGACAACTCGCAGTTCAACAACTATATTAGTGATATATAATTAAATGCACACATACATGAAGAGTGAGGTAGCCGTCCAGTAATCTAATTCAATAATCAGAGTATTGTAGTACTTCTCTTTATCTAGTCTATTCTCAAAAGATTGTCAGAATGAATGAATATGTTTGTCCAATAAAAAGGTTTCACCATATAATACTGCAATAATCTGATTATTCAAAAATATATATATATATATATATATATATACACACACACACACCCATGTATGGCGCTGCGGAATATGTTAGCGCATTACAAATAAATGATTATATATATATATTTTCTTTTTTTTTATTGAATATATTTGTCTAATAAAAAGGTATCACTATATACTTCAATTCTCTGATTATTCATCTACTGGACACTCACAGCTTCCTCACACTATATATATAGATTAATAATGAGTATTGCACTATAATTTGATACCTTTTGTATTGGACAAATGTCTTATTTATATTGAAGAGCTTTTCGAAGTCTGAAGCAATGCCAGTTCCTTCTCCAGTGTACTGTGATTTGTCTGACCTTTCTGCTATGACCTGCCCATCTTGGGTGACCCTCACAGCTTCTCTTAAGTACGCAAACCCCTTCACTACTTAAAGGTAGCAATCTAGCATCAATTCCCCAAATTCAAAAAACTCCTGCTAAACCGGCACTATTCGGCAGTTCGAACTGCAACAAAAAATGCTAACTTTTTTCTGAATTGTTTTTTTGGGCCCTAAATGGCCGGTTTAGGTGCTAATGCCTTTTTAAAGGCATTTTGTGGGGTTTATCCATCAATAGGGAGTCCCTGTGGGTGCTGGATAACAGGGGTTTTACTGTATATATAATATCATGTGCCATGCACATACACTGAATATTGCTATATTGTCCTACATACACACATATGCATTTATATTATTATTATTATTGTCCTTTATTAATATGCACCAACATATTCTGTATTGCTATAGAAGGGTCAAGTACAAAGCAAAAACAATATTAACACACGGAGGTGGAAAAATCCTTGGGAGACTTGGCTCCTAAAATCTGTTATTCTGGTTCTTTAATATATTGTACTAGCGAATTGCCCGTCAAAAAATGACGGCAATGAAATAGTAAGGTAGCTAAATTAGTAAATGAATATATTGTACCTATTTTGAAGCATTGTGATGAAGAGCTGGCAATCTGTGTTGATGCTGCTGCAGCATTAGTGGTGTGGAGCTGCTGTATAAGCATGCTGAATGTGTGCAGTGTAACACTGTGCGTGCGCGAGACCAAACCGTTAGCGTAGTCGTGTACTTCCGCATTGGTGTAAAATGGCGAGTAATGTGTGGTATAGGTCTGTATCGGAATATCCGTAGGTGTTTTGTGGTGTTTTGCGAGTTTCTTGTGGTGTTTTGCGAGTTTAGAGTGCTGTAGCCTCGTTTTCGTTTTGTTCGGCGGCCATTTTTTCTCTCGCTTCGTTTTTTTTTTAGTCTCTAAACTGTTTTATTTCGAGTAAAATCGAGGTGTAAGTTGCATTTTTGAGGTCCTGGGTGCTCCCTCTTGGTGTAGGTAAGTTTTTTATGTATGTGCTGTGTGTATGTATTGTGTTTTAAATGTTTGTATGTCGGCGTGTTGCGTCCGATGTTTGCGAGGTCGTAATGTGTGGTAACGTGTTTCGTACGTTGTTTGCGTGCCTCGTAAAATTTAGCGAGTGTCGTAATTTGTGTGTCGTGTTTTTTGAGTAGCGACGTGAATTTTGCAAGGGTTTGAGGCCCTTGCCCAGTGACCTCGCCAGCAACTGAGTCCCTCGCTTCGCGAGGGGCCTCAGTTGCTGGCATGGAGCGCCTTCGGCGCTCCATGCCAGCAACTGAGGCCCTTGCCCAGTGACCTCGCCAGCAACTGAGTCCCTCGCTTCGCGAGGGGCCTCAGTTGCTGGCATGGAGCGCCTTCGGCGCTCCATGCCAGCAACTGAGACCCGTGCCCAGTGACCTCGCCAGCAACTGAGGCCCTCGCTTCGCGAGGGGCCTCAGTTGCTGGCATGGAGCGCCTTCGGCGCTCCATGCCAGCAACTGAGGCCCTTGCCCAGTGACCTCGCTACGCGAGGGCCGCGGCTCGCTGTGCGAGCCGCGGCCCTCGCTTCGCGAGCCCGCAAGCGTGAGCAACGACTCGTACGCTCACAACTATATATGTGATCTACACACCCAGAACATATAATGTGATGTCACAAGGTATCATAGTTCTCTGAGATCACAACTATAATATGGAATATGTGTGTTGTTATTATTATTGTTATTATTGTCACATCCCTTTGCACCTAATACTCAAAATTATGGATGATTAATTTCATTGGATGCAGTTTCCAAATTATGTTTAATTGTGTGATGGATTACATAGATTGTAAGCTCTTCGGAGTATGGACCTTAACTCTGTGCCATGTTTTCCGTTGTCTTATTGTGTATTTGTTTCTACACACCATATATTTTTTGTTGTTTCCTTTTCTTGTAAATAGTACTTGATGAAATTGTTGCTGCTTATGTTTTTATTTACAACAGGAAATTAATGAAATGTGGTATTAAACATATTTTCCTTCACCTATTGTACCAGCATTTATACTGTACTGGTAATAAGTCTTACCTGTCTGATTCATTAGATGCTTCCCTAGTCCTAGTAGTGTTTACCTATATGCTGCAGAATTAAAAATGAAACTGTAGGTCATATCAATAAAAAAAAAAGAACAACTCTTCCCTAATCTCCAAATACTCCCCAAACATTTACTACATGCTTAATCTGATAACTCTTGTTATCCAGAAATGATTATGATATTTGACACATTGCACCTATATTATTGTATATTTTATCCTACTCCATGTGGTTTGTTGTTGTTCAGTCATGTTTAATTCTCTGTGACAGTCGCTGTTTTCTTGGAAAAGATACTGGAGTGGGTTGCCAGTTCCTTCCAAAGTGGGTCACAGCATACAGCTCCTGGTATTCCTAGGTGGTCTCCCAAGTACTGACCAGGCCCAACCCTGCTTGGCTTGAGGGTGGTGTGACCTCTTAGTTCCCTGACCTCTCTGCTATGACCTGCCCATCTTGGGTGACGCTACATGCTATAGCTCACAGCTTAATTGAAGTACACAGGCTCCTTCACTACGACAAGTTTGTGATAGAACCCCCCAAAGGAAAAAATAAAATCATATTCATCAACATTTCTTATCTCCCCCACATTCCCATCATCTGCAGTATTTTGTAGCCAGGGGTTGACCACTTTATATCAAAATTAGGAACCAGTGACATGTGAATTTTTTTCTTAGCAGCAGTGGCTTCCTGGTTCCCAGGATTTGCCATGCCCTGTTGTAAACTATCTTACAGGGTTTTCATATTTTCCTTTTATACAGTGCCTTGCAAAAGTATTCACCACCTTGACTTTTTACCTATTTTGTTACATTACAGCCTTAAGTTCAAAATAAGAAGAACACAATAGTCTAAGTTGGTGAAGTGAAATGAGAAAAATATATACATAAAACTATATTCTAGAAATAGAAAACAGAAAATTGGCATGTGCGTATGTATTCACCCCCTTTGTTATGAAGCCCATGAAAAGCTCTGGTGCAACCAATTACCTTCAGAAGTCACATAATTAGTGAAATGTTGTCCACCTGTGTGCAATCTAAGTGTCACATGATCTGTCATTACATATACACACCTTTTTTGAAAGGCCCCAGAGGCTGCAACATCTAAGCAAGAGGCACCACCAAACAAACACTGCCATGAAGGCCAAGGAACTCTCCAAACAAGTAAGGGACAATGTTGTTGAGAAGTACAAGTCAGGGTTAGGTTATAAAAAATATCTAAATCTTTGATGGTCCCCAGGAGCACCATCAAATCTATCAAAACGAAATGGAAAGAACATGGCACAACAGCAAACCTGCCAAGAGATGGCTGCCCACCAAAACTCACCGACGGGGCAAGGAGGGCATTAATCAGAGAGGCAGCACAGAGACCTAAGGTAACCCTGGAGGAGCTGCAGAGTTCCACAGCAGAGACTGGAGTATCTGTACATAGGACGACAATAAGCCATACGCTCCATAGAGTTGGGCTTTATTGCAGAGTGGCCAGAAGAAAGACATTACCTTCAGCAAAAAACAAAATGGCACATTTTGAGTTTGCCGAAAAGGCATGTGGAAAACTCCCAAAATGTATGGAGGAAGGTGCTCTGGTCTGATGAGACTAAAATTTAACTTTTTGGCCATCAAAGAAAACACTATGGGCCTCATTCTATTATCGGCCGTAAATCGTCCGTAAGGCTGCGATTCCTTGCGAGTGTTCAGTTAACTCGCGATTCTATTATACGGCCCCGCAAGGATCTCCTCTTACGGCCGGCCGCATATCTTGGAACCGGCCGTAAACTGTGAAATATAAAAACTCAAAAATAAATTCAAGCCTGCACTGTACAGCTCTGTAAATGCTAGGGATCATATTGGGGGACATGAGGAATAAAAGGAACCCACTCTCAAGCTTGCACATCTGCCCAAACCCGAGTTCAAATTAACTGTTTATTTGCCGGCTGCGGCGGGGGTGTGTCTGAGGTGCTCCAAGCACTCTGGACTTTTTACATGTATATTTTACGGATATTAAAAATGAAATATTTTACGGATTTGAGTACAGGATAATTATGTGCTATTTTTTCTAACACCTAAAATCCCTTTATAGTCTTCTCAAAGTGCAGGATGGCTTTATTTGAGCTATTTTATGTGCTTAATTGGTGCTAGCGAGACCTTTTTCCTGCAAGTAACTGCGGCTCGCTTTTAGCCTTGCAGAGAGGTTTCCCGGAGCAATTGAATTGCAAATCTCTTGCGGCCGTTTTAGATCAAAGGCTTTCCTCCGGCGCGATCGGCCGCAAGAGATAGCAAGGCACCGGCCGCAAGCCTGCCGGAGTCCCCGGCCGTAAGGGAATAGAATAGCAGAATAGCTTGCGGCCGGTCCTTGCGGCCCCGCAGCGGCTGCGGCCGATAATAGAATGAGGCCCTAAATGTCTGGCGCAAACCCAACACATCACCCAAAGAACACCATCCTCACAGTGAAACATGGTGGTGGCGGCATCATGCTGTGGGGATGTTTTTCAGCAGCCGGGTCTGGGAAACTGGTCAGAGTTGAGGGAAAGATGGATGGTGCTAAATACAGGGATATTCTTGAGTAAAAGCCTGACCACTTTGTGCGTGATTTGAGGCTAGGACGGAGGTTCACCTTCCAGCAGGACAATGACCCCAAACACACTGCTAAAGCAACACTTGAGTGGTTTAAGTGGAAATATGTAAATGTGTTGGGATGGCCTAAAATTAAATGATGCAAATCCTCAAACAATCCATGTTAATTCCAGGTTGTGAGGCAACAAAACACGTAAATATTTTAGTGCAATCTAGCTTTTAATTCCAGAAAGGAAGTTGAAGGCTTCAACTGTGATAACATTGATTCAGCTTTGTTGGTAAGGCTTTAGTAAAGTTCTCAGTTGTAATGCTCAGGAAAATTAGTGTTGTGGAGGGGTACAGCAACAGCTTCTAATAAGCCCAGTTTTAATTATTTATATTTTCTGGCCTAAGCTTTGATTTGCTGCTGTTTGCACATGTATTTTGCATGTTAATTAATGGTGAACTAAAAATGTGGTTTAACATGACATGTGCTTACAACTGCATTATTCAGCTTTCTCTTTCACTGACCCTTCATAGCCAAGTCGCAGTATACATGGAGGGTCACAGTGAGATGGCAATCGGCGTGCTCTTTTGTATTTACTGTACAGTATCATTTTTTCAGACTCCGAGATTATTTTATCACTCAGCTGATCCCAATGATGAAATGTTAAAATTGTTAAATATAATTAAAAAAGCCAAATAACAACACTTTTTAACATATATTTATTTTGTTTTCTTCATTGTGTGAGAAAACTCGCTAAATATTAGTGCTAGCTCAAAAAACAAAATCAGAAAATGAAACTTTTAGCAAAATAAGGTGATTAATTGGTCATCAGATTAACAATAAAAAAAAATATATATATATATATATATATATATATAAAATGTTGTTGTTGTTATAATTATTTAGATTCAATCGCCTTGAGAGAAATGCACTTTTCAACCTAAAATATATATTTTTTTTAACTCCTATATTTTTTTCTTTATATATACATATTCATTTAGTGGATAGGCACAAAAATCTGGTTTGGCTAGTGTTCTCTCCAGAAATTTTTTACTAGCCCCGTGGCATAAAGGAGTATCCGGGTTGGTATATAATTCTACAATGTGTGTTATTTGGTTCTCAAGCCGGTAGCACTTATCAGGTGGTTGGAGCTCCCCATTAAATCACACTGGGGCGGATACTGTTGCTAAATTGGTCATAATTATTGCATCAACAGGGACGAGAAATTTTGATAAATCTGAAATGATTTTGTTTTGTGGGGAGAGGGTAAAACCAGATGGAGTAGGATAGAATATAAAATATGTCATAAGTATTTAATGATAACAAAAGTGAATAAGATTATGTATGGAGTAAATGGTTTGGGGAGTATTTGGAGACGAGGGCAGAGTTGTTGTACCATATGTTTTCAGTCTATGGTTTCTTATTTAATTCTGGAGCATATAGGGAACCCATATCGGGCCTGGGAAACCATCTGCCGATTTTTTTTTTTTTTTTTTTTACTACTAGATTACTGTGCTATATTTCTAGTCTATACATGATAATTATGTATTATTATGGATTAATACCTACATGCTCACTTAAGTTTTTTTTACTACACCTTTTACTTGCCTTTTATTGTCATATTTTGACATAATTTTGCACCTCTCTGCTGTTAAAGGGACAGAGCTGTCAAGTTTTCTTTCATGCATTTGTAAGAGAGTGTTTTAGATCTTCTTTTGTTAGAATGTTTTAATGTTTTATTCGAATGATTGGAAGTTTTAACAAATAAGTATTCTAGGGACCCAAACTAGACAGAGAGAGAATTTTTATAATTTGAAAGAAATCAGGAAAACTGTATTTTTCTAATTTCTTTTGAATGACCGGCATCCCTGTAGTAATTGAAGTTGTGGCATGAAACTGGTGAGCGCTGGTGTGCACTATGTTGTCATGGCTAGCACATACATGATCACTGGGTTATTTGTGCACTCATGGCGTGTTTAGAAAACTGTCTAATAAACTAAAGTACATCTCCTAAGCACTAAACAAACTCTCCTCATGCTATACACAAAGTATTCTTTGTATATTTTATTATACAGATCAATCTACTTTCAACCTGTTAAAAATCAGCTTTTCTCCAATTATTTGTAGTTGTATATTTTGCAGCCCCCTATCTTTACATGTTCATGGGGCCAGTTAAATCAAACGGCTGATTTGGTAAGAATATTGAAGATGTAAGTTGCATCATGAAATTTTCAAATTGAACAAATTCCTACAATTATAAAGGTTATTGTAAAGATGACCAGGAAAAGACAATTTTTTAAATTCCATTCATTGTCGGCCGGTGTTACAATTGATTGATTCTTTTCTAAAATATTTAAAAATAAGTTTCAAGCTTACTTAAGTCCAACAAATATTTAGAATACATTATTAAAAGACCATGTCTTAAACTTTACATATGTATTTTTTTCTTTGAATGAGAAATAATTGATCTATAGTGTAGACAAATTATATTAATTATAGATTGTTTTCTCCCCTCCCTCCTGATATATTAAGGAAGGAAATAAAGCTTTAATCAACTTTCTATCCACCAAAATGATTCTACAGGGACACAGCTCATTCTATATACAGACCACCAAATAGCTCATATTTATTGAAAAATCTGGGGTGGGGGGGGAGTTGTCCCCTCACCCTACAGCTCGTACAACCAGACCCACCAGAACATATTTGGTGTCTGGTATAGTAAAGGAAGCAGAAAGGCAGTGAGTCTTATGGGTGTGTGTGAAAGGCTACATATAGATTTTTTTTTTATTGCGCTAGAAACTATACCTTTTTATTTTCTGTAATTTTTTTTTTTTTCATTGTTGCGATATGTATTTTTATCTCTTGATAAAATATGCAAATGGGTGGTTTATAATGTTAGCTTATTGCACAGTATGCATGATTAATTTAAAGGAGTGTACCTGCATGATAATATAGGGATATTCATTTTGTGTATAAAATTGATCCTTTAAAAAAAAAAAAAATATATATATATATATATATATGGCAGTTTTTGGGATATCATGGGCCTCATTCTATTATCGGCCGTAAAATGGCCGCAAAGCTGCGATTCCTTGCGGGGGTTCCGTTATCTTGGAATTCAATTATACGGCCCCGCAAGGATCTCCCCTTACGGCCGGCCGTATATCTTGCAACCGGCCGTAAGCTCAGAACACTTTAAACGCAAAAATAAATTCAGGACGTCACTGTAAAGCTCTGTAAATGCTAGGGATCATATTGGGGGACATGAGGATTAATATCAAACCCCTCTCAAGCTTGCACATCAGCCCAAACCCGAGATTACATTAACTGTTTATTTTCCGGCCGCAGCGTGGCCGGGTCTGAGGTGCTCCAAGCCCTCTGGACTTTTTACATGGATATGTGACATAAATTAAAAAATATTTTTTTTACGGATTTGAGTATAGGGGAATGTTGTGCTATTTTTGCTAACACCTACAATCACTTTATAGTCTCCTCAGATTGCAGGATGGCTTTATTTAGGCTTTATTATGTGCTTAATTGGTGCTAGCAGGACCTTTTTCCTGCAAGTAAGCTGCGGCTCGCTTTTAGCCTTGCAGAGAGGTTTCCCGGAGCAATTGAATAGCAACCAGGGTTTTCTTGCGGCCGTTTTAGATCAAAGGATTTCCTCCGGCACGAGCGGCCGCAAGGGATAGCAAGGCGCCGGCCGCAAGCCTGCCGGAATCCCTGGCCGGAGGGGAATAGAATAGGCAAATAGCTTGCGGCCGGTCCTTGCGGCCCCGCATCTCCTACGGCCGATAATAGAATGAGGCCCCATGTGCTTTAAGTTTGTGTGGTTGAGCGTCTCATATCAAATTATTTTGTTGAAGAATTCTATATATTTGTAATTAAAAGTACTTTTGAAATTTCTTGTGTGAGCTCCACCCCCACGGCGTCCTAGTCAATAAACTGTGTGGGGATGTGTACTAACCAATCAGCTGTCAGTATTACGGCTGCCTCCCGAGCAGCTTTTTCTCAACCAGTGAAACGGATACATTTATTGTACCTGTCTCTAATTGGCCACAATTTGAATTTTATGCTAAGTTAGCTATGATTTTCAGTGGCATTCCTTCTCAAAATAAACTGCCTGAAAACTAAGGAAATGTAGCCAACTTTTACGTTCATTGATTTTTATTTTGGTATTTTTTTCATGTAAAAAAGTTTACACTACTGATTATCCTTGATCAGATGCACTTATAATCAATGAAATTTCCATATACCTTTTTTTATTTTTTTTTATCCCAGATGACTGTTTTGATATTTTTCCAGGACTGTTTTTTATATAAGAACGTTGTATTTTTTCTGTTGGCCTTGGAGTGCCCCAGTTGGTGTAATCCGTCATTCTGTCCCAGCTCTGTTTTTACTAAAATATTGAACGTCGTTTAGTTTTATTGTTTTGGGTTAGGTTTAACAGCCCAGTCCTCTAACGTCCTCCTTGTTGATCGTGCATATTTCATGCTACAGGGAAGATGTCCAATTTAGATAAGGGGTAATTGATATAAACAAGAGTAATTCAGAATTTACAGACCTCACCGTGTATTGTACAAAGTAAACCAAGTTCTTTAGGAGTTGTGAGCATCCTTCAAAAGACTGATATATTTTATTAATGATATGTTTTTAAGGGGGGCATACTGATGTTAGGAAATATTATGGGAGTATTTTACTCCATGTCAACTATGGTAGAGGTGGAGTACCCAAAAGTGACAGCAGAAGTGCTATGGTATAGTCGAATAAGGGAAGAAAATTCAAAAAATGCTTCTCCGAGACATGTGACTAATCTGCAAATAGGCAGAGGGCTGTAATACCCTGAGGTTATGAAGAAAGATGAAATTGGTCATGGGATGGATTAAGATTGTTTGGTCTTTGTCATGTGATTCTGTGTCAAAGTGAATGTCCTGGCATGGCCTGTAAGATTTTATGTATTTTGGCTGGTGGAAGATGTGAGTTGACAAATTGGCTTAAAGGGCCACCGTCGTTTTAGAAAAGACTCTTGTTTGTCAAGTATAAGCCAGGCTAACAATATTAGCAGATGTGTAATCCATGGATGTAAGACATTGTGTTGGAAAATCTCAAATTTTGAAGACACTGTTTATAAGTACAGGAATCCATTTAGTGTTTGTTACATCATATCCTGAGAGCTGGATGATGGAAGGGGGCGTGTTGAAGTTATTGGTGGGGGAGGAGGGAATAAGCAGAAGCTTTTGTTTCTTAACTGGATAAGAGTGAAAATTGTACCACAGTCCCCCACACTGGCCCATAAGCATGATGTTGCATCATAAGATTCAACTAATAAATATAATGCCTCACTCACATGCATCTTCCACCAATGCATCATGGATCTCTCCAGGGTCCTGCAGAGGGATCAAAGATTTTATTTTTTAATTTAGATTTTATTTTTAAATATGCTCTTTGTGAAGGCCATGTGATATACATTTTTAACAAGAATCAGAAATTCCATTCTTGGGGGGTTACTAGTATATACAGAATCAATGGGGTAACTGCTCCTGCTTGCAACATAAAGTCAATGTTTGCCGACTGCTTTTGAACATATTCTATACAATATGGCTTCAATGTTCAGTTTCAGTAAAAAAAAAAACTTGCCCATTTATACAAAATGTTCTTTTCCGATTCATGAATGTCCCTGTAGTTTAACTCTTCACATTTCTATTCCTAGGTGTGAAAATGGCTGGAAACAGTCTGGTTCTTCCCATAGTCCTCTGGGGCCGTAAAGCTCCAACTCACTGTATATCTACAGTGCTGGTAATGGATGATCTAAAAACGGTGGTAACCGGATGCCATGATGGACAGATCTGCCTCTGGGACCTTTCTTCAGACCTTGAGGTGAGTGTAATAAATATCCCATATTGAATACTGAAGATTGGTCATATAATACAACACTTCTTCTTTGTCATTCTTGTAAATTAGGTTGAATATTGTAGCTGCTGACTACTGTATTACTTTTTTTATAGGTTTGCATCTGTTCAAGATTATTTTGGTGAAATCTCAAAAATAACTCTGAACATCTGTAATATCTTTATAGAAATGATGTTATAACCATCACAACCTGGATAGCTGTGACATTACTACATTACTGTACTATTATAAACTAGAGAGATAAGCCGCATTAAAGTGACCGTTCATCACAAGGGGTAATGAATTGAATCAGAGTAGTTATTCCCTTGGGTCTGAGCATGCCCAGTCTTTTGTTTTGCACTGACTTCTCCTAAAGACAATCGATTCACTGCCTCAGGGGTAATCGTCCATTATTACCAATGGGCAGTAGGTGTAGAGCGTCCTTACTGAGTTCATAAAAAAGTCAGAAATTGTGCAAAAATATTAATTAAAACATTCAATTGATTGAAGTACTTATTACCTATAGTCTTAAATGTATGCTATATTTGTATCCTAAGGGAAAAGCAGCACCAGCATCTTAATGGATGTCTTAAAGCTAATCTTTAGTCCCTAATATACAAATTTATTTGAACAGCCGTATTTGATTATCCACTGTGTTACTTTAAGAACGTAATTTTTTTTTGTTTATTATCCATTGTATTAACCATTGTTGTTCACAATGCTGTCCGTATATAGACTAGTGACTAGGTAGCAAAACAATATATTGTGTGTGTGTGTATATATATATATATATATATATATATATATATATATATATATATATATATATATATATATATATATATATATATATATATATATATATATATATATATATATATATATATATATATATATATATATATATATGTATGTGTGTGTGTGTGTGTATATATATATATATATATATATATATATATATATATATATATATATATATATGTGTGTGTATATATATATATATATATATGTGTGTGTGTATATATATGTATGTGTGTGTGTATATGTATATATATATATATATATATATATATATATATATATATATATATATATATATATATATATATATATATATATATAAAAATTAGGTTTAAGGCATTTTGTAATTTTTTTTATTTTTTTTGTATTTAACAAATGGATTCTGTGTAATTATATAAATTTGATGGATTTAATAAGTGTCTATCATGTTTTTCTACATTCTGAAACAAAAATCACTCAACTTTTTTGCCAGCAAATACAAAGGCCCTCATTCAATTGCAATTTGAACAATTGAATAGGGCCCTAAATAACCATAACATATATTTTTTAAAGAAGTTTTTTCGTTAGCAAGCATCTATTCAAAAGAAAGGTTTTCAATAACTAAAAAATTATTTAAAAAATATATGTTATGTGCTTATTTAGGGTCCAATTCAATTGGGCAAATTGCAATTGAATGAGGCCCAAAGTGTTTGAATATACAACAGACATTATAAGGTTTCTCCACTGTTTGCCTAAGATGACCCTAGACTTGCACACACTAAACACTCTCTATACCCTGAGATGAACATTTCTATTACATGTCTATTGCATATAATATATTAACTTGTTCCAAAACGCTTATAAATTAATTATTTTAACATTAAAATATTATTTAATATTTGATAATAAATTAATCATTTAATACCTGAAATCATTTATTATTTGCCCTAGGCCTATTCTATTGGGGACCTCTCCCACCCCTAAACTCTTTATACCCATTTCTTCCTCCTTATACTGTTGGCATCCTGCATCACTGGTTTATTCTGACATTTGCCGACCATCTGTAGAGTAGGCGTAAGAATTGACTTGATAATTGGAAGGTTTCACAAACGACATTGGGACCAAATGTTACTTTGAGGTCTGTGCACATTTTTGGCTTCTTTCTGTCTTCGCTATGATATTAACCATTGGTTGTGATAAAGAACCAGACCATAGAAACCTTCTTTTTTTCTTGATATCCCTGTCCGAAGTTTCTTATCTGGCAACAAAGCGTAGAGAGTGCGGCCTAATGGCTGTTGTGACCTGCCCTGGGAACTGTTCAATAGTAAAATGACTTCTCAGTGCTCCTGTGTTTATGGAACAAAATTCTGTAAATGAATTAAAGATTACTGTATATATTCGAGTATAAGCCGACCCGAGTATAAGCCGAGGCACCTATTTTACCGCAAAATACTGGGTAAAATGAGTGACTCGAGTATAAGCCGAGGGTGGGAAATGTGTTGCCCCCCTGTGTTTCTCTTGTGCTCTCTGTGTCCCCCTCTCCCTTCCCTGTGTCTCTTCTCCCCTCTCCCTTCCCTGTGTCTCTTCTCCCCTCTCCCTTCCCTGTGTCTCTTCTCCCCACTCCCTTCCCTGTGTATCTTCTCCCCTCTCCCTTCCCTGTGTATCTTCTCCCCTCTCCCTTCCCTGTGTATCTTCTCCCCTCTCCCTTCCCTGTGTCTCTTCCAACCTCTCCCTTCCCTGTGTCTCTTCCCCACTCCTCAACCTCCTTCCTCATCCTCAACCTACTTCCTCATCCTCAACCTACTTCCTCATCCTCAACCTCCCTCCTCATCCTCAACCTCCCTCCTCATCCTCAACCTCCCTCCTCATCCTCAACCTCCCTCCTCAACCTCCCTCCTCATCCTCCCTCCTCATCCTTAACCTCCCTCCTCATCCTTAACCTCCCTCCTCATCCTCAACCTCCCTCCTCATCCTCAACCTCCCTCCTCATCCTCAACCTCCCTCCTCATCCTCAACCTCCCTCCTCATCCTCAACCTCCCTCCTCATCCTCAACCTCCCTCCTCATCCTCAACCTCCCTCCTCATCCTCAACCTCCCTCCTCAACCCCAACCCTCCCTCCTCAACCCCAACCCTCCCTCCTCAACCTAAACCCCCCTAAATACCCTCCCCTCACTTACCTGCTTCTACTCCAGCCTCCGCTCCTTGACCCGGCGCGCATTTGACGTCACATGCGTTCCGCGTCATTACCATATACCGGGAGGTATTTAGGGGATTTAGGTTGAGGGGGGTTTAGGTTGAGGAGGGGGGTTGGGGTTGAGTGGGGAGGTTGAGGGGGAGGGAAAGACACATGGGGGGGCTTAGAGAGACACGGGGGGGGGGCTTAGAGAGACACAGGGGGGGGCTTAGAGAGACACAGGGGGGGGGCTTAGACAGACACAGGGGGGGGCTTAGACAGACACAGGGGGGGGCTTAGACAGACACAGGGGGGGGCTTAGAGAGACACGGGGGGGTTAGAGAGACACGGGTGGGAGAGTGACTCGAGTATAAGCCGAGGGGGCCCTTTTTAGCCTTAGAAAAAGGGCTGAAAAACTCGGCTTATACTCTAGTATATACGGTATATCAACTCTTTTGTCTAAGATTTGCAGTCTTGGGCCAGGAGAAAGGCAAGTTAGTTGTCATGATTGTCGCTTTGTAGAGGATTCATTCTTAAAGGACCACCGTAGTTCTTATAATTTTTTTTATTGCTAATCAGTTACTAAGTAACTAATGAAATCCTGTTATATGACCTTATATCATACTCTGGGTTCCCTGGTGGTCCAGTGGTTAGGATTCAGCGCTTTCACTACTGCGACTTTGCTTCGATTCCAGTCAGGGAACCAAGAGATCACACCACCCTGAAGCAGGGTCGGGCCTGGTCAGTACTTGGATGGGTGGCCATCTAGGAATACCAGGAGCTGTATGTTTGACCCACTGGAGAAGGAACTGGCAACCCACTCCAGTATCTTTGCCATGAAAACCAAGTATGACCATGGACATAAAGATGTGCCTGGTGTGTTATGGTCCATGAGGTCACAGTTGGAACGACTGAGCAGTGCAAAAAAATATGTTGTGTTTATAATCTTTTCTCTGGCACAGTATGCTAATTAGTAGTATAGTGTGATGTAATGTTATGCTAATGAATTCTATATTCATTATTGGTACAGTATGCTAATTTTTTGATTTTATTAAATATTGGCATTTTGTTTTTCTGGTGGCCAGGATGAACTTCGCTTAAATTATTTGATTCAGCTTGGAACCCTCTAACACAGCAGTTCCCAAACCTCTCCTCAAGACCCACCAGACAGCCCATGATTTTGGTTTAACACTATGTGAACACAGGGGGATCAATTAATTTCAAATTACATCATCCCTATTCAAAGTGTTAAACCAAAATCATGGCATGTCAGATGGGACTTGAGGAGTTTTGGGAAACGCTGCTCTAGCATATTGTAGTAGAAAGAAAAAAGGATATATATCTCAAGAATTGTTGTTTCGTTTTCAAGATACAGGCTACTACAATGTGTGAGTAGTGCTCAATGCAATGAACCTAGTAATGGGTTCCATGTTAATTACCTTTGATGTGTTATTATATTACATTTTGCACTGATTTTGGAGCACAAACTTGTTATTGTTTCCACCTTTGCTCCTTTATCCTGATACAGATGACCCATAATGACCTGTTTTAAGACCATTAGAACAGCTGCCGTTAGTTGGAGTAAAAGTTATTATTTGGATCTCATAACTTATCGCTGTGCTTAGAGGTAATATTGATGGTTGTTTTTAATATTTTTAATACTTAGATTAACCCTCGAGCGTTGCTGTTTGGTCACACAGCGTCCATCACCTGCTTATCTAAGGCCTGCGCTTCCAGTGACCGGCAGTACATAGTGAGCGCATCAGAAAGTGGGTAAGTGTTTCGGTAAATAGTTTAATCTGATTTTTATGTCCCAAAAAGTTACCAAAATGACAGTGAATCTTATGGCGGATTGTACTACAACTCACGGTGCCAGGATTCCCATTGACTTGAATGTGATCAGATAAGTGCAATAACAGACTTTCCATGAGACTTTATTTACACTTCCTCTAAACTGACTCTAATAGAGTGAATAAAATATATTGTTTTTTTTTGTCTGCCTGTGTGATGTTTTATTTGTTAATAGAATACAATTTATTTTACATGCAAAACAAAATTCTTTTAGGTGCGTCATAGTAAGTTTTGGACTTAGAGCCCTTTAAAGGGATATGGAAGGTCCCCTGTTTTTACTATTAAAATAAACTTTCTAAGTGTTTATTTGCATATCTAAATATAATTTTGTTAAAAAATACTTAAGAGCTCTGTTTTTACTCCCTGCCCCAGCAGCTAAAGCACACAGTGTTTCTAGTGTTACTAGCCAATAACAAGACTTTCAACAGCAGAGATCTGATTGGTTAGTAAATCTAGTTCTACCGAGATACTGTGTGCATGATTTAAGGGGGGCGGATGTTTGTTGGGACTGTTTGGAAAGTTTTCAGTGCATACAAACAGAGCTTTTAAGCATTTGTTAATAAAATTATGTTTAGGTATGCAAACAAATGGGTAATTTATTTTAATATTAAAATAGGGAATCTTCCATATGCCTTTAAGGCAGCAGATGGCTGTCATATGTTACCTACGTTCAAGAGCTGCTGTAGTCCTATGTTATATGGCATTTGAAGAACTGGAAAACAGGTAAAATAATCCCCCAAATAATATAACCTCAAATATATAACTTTTTATATGTAGTTATGCTGCGGTGAAATGTAGCATATTATTTTTGTTGATTAACATCTTGAGGTAGGAGAAGAATTTAGAGAACTCTTCTATTTACACAATGGAAGTATGGCAGCTAAAACTGCCAGTGTGTTAAACAGTACTCGTGGAAATGTCATTAATTTAAGACGTACTTTCATAAGAAAGTCAACCGAGAGGGAAAAAAAGAAACCCTGCAGTAAAGTATAATTGCACATAAAAGTATAAAATGTAAAGACTGTCATTAAGTATGCCTTATGTTGCATAGGATGAGCTTTTGTGCTTCTCTTCCTTTGTCTTGTTCTAACCTGATGGGATTAAGAGTAGAGAAAATACATAAACGTATGCAGCCAATATGTTATAATGGACAGACTAAATCCAGACAAATGGACTAGACCTAGAAAATGACAAAATTATATATAATGTTAAGAGCCTTAGAGATTGCTTTTCTCATAATTTCTCCATTTCTGGATTGGATTATAGCATTATCAAGTCACATGATCTGTCACAGCATACAGAATATTTTGCTTTTGTATAAAACGGCAGATTCTAGTTATATTGAAAGATATTTTAAAACTCTGGATGCAGCACAAATGTAATGGCAGGGAGTGTACTTTTAAAGTTGCATAAGGTTTAGGTCTATTTGACAATATGTCTGATTTTGTATTTACTTTTCCACAGAGAAATGTGTCTTTGGGACGTGAATGACGGAAGATGTGTGGAATTTACCAAATTAGCGTGTACGCACACTGGCATACAGGTTGGTTCCTCACTACCTTCTCACACGCCAGCCTTCTGGAGTCTTTTGGCACATTCCTCAGCTTGTTCTGTTAGTCTAAAGGACTAGCTGAATCTATCTCAGGAACTATTGTTAATTTAATAAAGTTGCTGAGTCTTAAGATATATATATATATATATATATATATATATATATATATATATATATATATATATATAATATATAAATTATTTTAATTTTTTTATTTTATTTTTTCTTCTCTCTGTTTTTATAGAGTTGTTCTAAGATTTATATATTGGATTCACAGAGCTCCCTCTCCTGGAATATAGCTACAATTGAAACTTAGACAGTATAGGGGTTATAAGGCCAACTTATGGATATGGTGTTTGAGTTTAAGAGTATGATCTTGATTACATTTTTTATGAAATTTTGCAATTTGTAAAATGTTGCTTTTTTTTTTTTGTAATAAAGAAGATAAAACATTATCCTCACACCTACCACCAATACAACTTACATGCATAACTGTCCTACTAGCTCAGTGTTGACCACGACACACACAGCTACCACGTCCAATTCTCTATAGATTTCTCTATCGCTTGCCCAACCATCTCCTTTAGACGGTAAATGTAACCTCTCCGGAGCGGGGACCTCTCTTCCTCTGTCACTTTGGTTAATGGTGTTAATGATCATTTTACATTTTTTTTCTTGATTAATAGTTTTATCAGTTCTCTGTTGGGACACAGAGAGAAGGCAGGTTACTGTGTCACGGACATTACCCAGAAGTCCTTGTTGTTGACGCCAGCAGCCTGGAAGTCCTTTACTCATTAGTATCAAAAATCTCTCCTGACTGGATCAGCTCAATGAGCATCATTCGATCTCACCGAACACAAGGTAAAATTGTCTTCTTTTTTTTTACATACCCTGTCCTTATCTTTGTGATGTGTGAGTATTTCTTACTCTCTTATTCCTTGCTTTGACTAAAATGTACACAATTCTGCAACATTATTTTAGTCTCTTAAAATGACTAAATAAGGCAGAAGTTATCAAATGTAAAATAAGCTCATGAGCCAGCCCACCTTTTTATTATATTAAGGGGGCTGCATTTTTCTTTGTTGTATATGTAGAATAACCAGAAACTTAGCAGCCAGCCGTATAATATTAGGAATACGGCCCTGTGGCTCAAGCCCTGGAATGAGGAAACACAAAATGAACACATTTCACTCCTAATACAAAACTGATGGCCAAACTGGCAAAACAGCCTGGACAAACACCATTTATTTTGTCCTTCCTCCATAATTAATGGTCTCCCTAGGCCCAGGCCTTGTTAATGATTGAGAAATCAAGGTAAAGTGCGGACAAAGCTTTGCATTTTCATACTAAGAAGCATATGCTTATGTGGGTAGAATAGCTTAGACTGGCTCTGCTCCCACTCATTCCTTCACATGTTGCTGTGCATGAGAACGATGGTGAAACTTAATTTAATTCCTCCCTGACACTACTTTCCTATTACCGTATTATATGCACACAATGTATTTGCTCATAGAAATTGTGTCCTTAAATAATATGGACAACATTCGTGTGAGTGTTTGCTGTTGGCGGGGAGGGAAAATTGGTTGTTCAGGGCAGTCACCTGCAGTAAAGCATTTTCTTTTGCAAAATGCTTTGACAAACTTGTAATTGTCGAAATGTTTTTTTATTAACTGTTTATTCCAAGCAGCCATTGGCTACAGTGGTAATGGTATATGGAAGTTTCCCTGCTTTTAATATTAAGATAAACTACCTAAGTGTTTGTTTGCATATTTAAACATCAATTTATTAACAAGTTTTTCACTTACTCAAACCTTGCAAACAATCTCTACAAAGGTCTGCCACCAGCAGCGCATGCACACAGTTTCACACACTGCTAGTAGATGTACTAGCCAATCAGAGACTGTTTGTTTCTCAAAGCAGTTAAAAAAATGCTAATAAAATGATGTTTAGATGTGCATACAAACATTTATTTAAACACTTATTTAACAAATACTTATTTTATTTTAATATTAAAATCGGGGAAACATCCATATCCCTTTAAGGCTTCTAACTGCTTAACAAGAGAAGCAGAGTAAGCTGTCTAATGTATAAAAGTACAAGGACCATTGAACTGCATTGCAACGAGTGCTGAGCAGAATGATAACCTCATTCATAGGGGAGGCCTTTATAAGATAACCGTGACTGATAACAAATGTTGCTATTGCTATGTTTCAAAAACTTGTCCATTTATAAATGCTATTTTTTTTTTTTAAATCGCATATTCTAAATATAGGCCTCTTTTTGACTCATGTTTACACCAAATAGCCTTTTAAATAGGGGATTTTGTTTTAAGTAGAAACTGTAGACTTGCTGTCTTGCGTTTTTAGATATTAATATTATATGTACTCTCGGATCCCTTTTTGTAACAAAATAAATAAATGAATAAATAGGAATTCTAGCCGGAACTGGAGATACTGCAAACCCCAGATGTATGTTTTGGCCTTAGTTAGGCCCTCTCAGTGGGGTGTAGCTGTGCTCCCAATATATAGATATTTGTGACTATATTAACATTTGCTAAAAACTGGATATAGTTGCTTTGTAGGCTGAAATAATTATTTTACTAGATCATCATTTATCAAGTGTCTGGATCTTTTCATATTGAGTTTGATGTTTGATTTTGTGCTATGCCTGCTAAAATATATTTGATGTTTGTTTTATTAAGGACCAGCAACTGCCATTACTCCCCCCTGTTAAATTGTTTAATCATCATCCTCTCTTTTTCCACTTACAGAGGATACAGTCGTAGCTGTGTCTGTGACTGGAATTCTTAAAGTATGGATCATAACGGCCGAAGTTCACCGAATGCAGGTAAGAAAAGCCGAACCTCTATATAAACGATCCCGAATTAGACAAATGGATTCAGCTTTGGAAGATGTGTCTAAGCAACTGTTCCAGGCATCATTTCCAAATACACTGAAATTACCTTGGACCTTCTTTTTCCTTGTTCTCGTTAAGAAAAAGTGAAAAAAAATGTCATTAGCCATTCCCAGTGATGAGTGTATCAGATTCCAACTTATGACTTCCCTCCCTTACCCCAACCAACTGCTTCTGCCGACTCCTTCCTAAGAACAAAAACACTTTTTGCTTACACGATAAAAAAAAAAAAAGGAAAGACAAATGTGTGTGTATATATATATATATATATATATATATATATATATAAAATATATATATATATATATATATATAAAATATATGGTATATTTTTTTTATAAAACCTTTCTTTTTCTTCTAACTTGTCCCTAAAAATGACATTTCCTGTGTAGCTCCAAACACATGACCTGGAGTAATATTTTGTTCCATCTTTTAATTTGTTTGTGTTAACATTTTTGTATCTGAAACTTCCAGGGAAAGGAACCAAAAAAAGACAATATGGTGTGCCGATTCTATCTATTTATTTATCTATCTATCTATCTATCTATCTATCTATCTATCTATCTATCTATCTATCTATTTACCTGTCTGTGCATTTGGTTTAAAGTGCCAGTGTAAGAGCTTTAAATGTTAATCCTACTTTTCAGTTCATTTAAGAAAAAATAAAAAAAATTATAAAATATAAATACAGTTTACCTTATTAATGGCCACTGCTGTCCCCTTTCCAACTCTGTCTTGAGCATGACTGAAAGGAAGTCAAATATTTAAATGGAGATAACTGTATCCAAGCCTTACAAGGACGGCCTGATCAATGTTCTCAGTTGAAGTAGGTTATCACAGTGGCCACTAATGCAGGAAACTGTGTTTGTTTTTTAAATTTATATTTTTTTGTTAAAGCTTTGCTGCTGTTTGCACATTTATTATTAATGTTAAGGTATGATAAACAAAAAAATAGGTTTAATATGAAAAAACACACACGGATTCCAATATTGTACCGATCTACTACACTTTCATTAAAATCATATTTGTGAATCTGTTACCTTTATATTCTTAGCTATGCTTGATACATAGGCTGAAAGCAAGTACCAGTTTTTGTTCCTGTTCTTGATGATATTCAGCATTGAATGTCTGCCTGTGTATTTATTAACATGTTATTTATTTATTTTTCCTAGGACACAGAACCTGTGTTTGAAGAGGAATCTAAACCTATTTATTGCCAGAACTGCCAAAGCATTTCTTTCTGTACATTTACACAAAGATCACTTTTAGTTGTATGTTCTAAATATTGGAGGGTAAGTACCAAAAATGCAGTAATTTATCTCGGTTACTGGGCATATTCCTGCCTTTTAAAACATTGGGCTCAATTTTTACACTTGACATAGAGTATATGAGTCTGTTTTCCACATCTAGATCAGCCACATTAGTTTTCTAACCTTACATATATCTTATCCCACTGGCTTCAAGGCTTCAGAGCTTGGTAACTAATTAAACATGCAAATCATGATGCTCTTTAAAATTAATTCTGTGTCACTTTAAAGTATCCATTTTGCAATATATATTATTTTTCCCAAAAGGTATTCGATGCTGGAGACTATTCTTTGTTATGCTCTGTACCAAGTGATGACGGTCAGACATGGACTGGAGGAGACTTTATATCCGCAGATAAAGTAATCATTTGGACGGAGGATGGACAAAGTTTCATTTATAAAATGCCTGCTAGGTAATGTATATTAATACCCTATAAGATCACAAATTGTATGTGTGTATGCGCCTAAACCGTTAATATGGAAGGTTTCTGGATTTCACTAGTTGTGTAATATACGTGCATATTTATTTACTTTATTTTTTTAAGAAGTGCTTATAAGCTCTGCTTTTGCCACCTAAAATTGGATGATTATTACCAGCTTGGGTCTGACCTCTGCAGTTCATGAAAACACAAGCTCTCTTGTACTTGCTGTGCTGTGTCTTATACTGCCAATCCGTGACCATCTCTCTGCAACATTCATCAGGTCAGGACACTACACTGCAGTGGGCAGACCCATACAGGGTTACTATTTGTTTTTATTTTAGGCAGTAAAAACAGAGCTTATAAGCACTTCTTAATAAAATAAATAAATACACAAGGATGTTACATACCTAGTAACATTCAGAAACCTTCCATATCCTGTTAAAAGTACAGAATGTATAAATCCTTTCCACTTTGAGACGGTGTATGTGTGGGCTATGAACTAATGTCCTAACAAGAGTATCTCATTTTTTAAATTATGCAATGATCTTTAATATAACCCATATTCAATGATTTATAAATGCAATAGATTAGATTATAAAAGCAAGATTAGAGTGATAGTGTCTAGGAGTGCTTTTGGCCTCTATCATTATAAAGTCCTCAATATGATTCGACTGAGGCTCATATGAGTCTAGATCAGGGGTGGGCAAGTTCGGTCCTGGAGCGCCACATACATGCCGGGATTTGATGATATCCCTGCTGCGCACATGTGAGTCAATCACTTCTTCAGTCATCCTGATTGAATCACCTGTGCACAGAAAGGATACCTTCAAATCCAGGCTGGGGTGTGGCCCTCCAGGACTGAACTTGCCCACTAATGGTCTAGACAATCAAAAGCTACCTCCCATCTAAAGCTCATTGCCAAAGCAATTAGACCACTAGTCTCTAGCCAATGAAGAGCACTGTATTAATACAGGCTTGTGCATGAGTTGAGACCAGCAGTTGCTGAGTTTGATCATTGAAAGTTTTATGTTCAACCTGATTTTTTTTTTTTTTTTGCCTCTAGCTGTATCCCTGCAAGTAACACTTTCCGTATTGATGTTGGAAAAACAATTGAGAATTCTATCCCACCTCTACTCTTCAGTGTCATGCCAAAAGAAGACAAACAGGTAGTGTATCAAAAATCTAAGTATTTTATTTGCTTTACAGAATTATGACTTTGATAATATTATATGCTTTAAAAACCCCAACATATCAATTTCCCTGCTTGGTATTTTAATGGGTCTTTTTGATTCAGCTTCACAACTTAACTTAAAGGACCACTGTATGAAAGTTATTTTTTTTTTATTATTATTATAAAGGCATACTGCCTTTGTAGGCAGTATGTCATATAATGCTAATTGAGCAAACCTATTTTTGAAATATTTTATTTTTATTCCATGTGACTATGTTTAGCTCTGATCAAGCAATACATGTCCTCTTTGCTGCCGAGTGACTCTAGGAGCATTTTTATGAAGGCGTGTGCTTGTACAGAGCCTGGAGCAACAGTGTGCACTCAGTCATGCACGCACCCCATAATTTGCATAGAGTGACTCAAAGGTGAGCAAAGGAGGAATGTAGTGCTTGAACAGAGCTGCACATGGAGTCACGTGGAATAAAAAAAGAAATTTTAAAAACAAGTACGTTTCCAACAGATAACAGGATAACGTTAGGCATTTTACTGTTCTTATTAGACTTGTCCCCTCCAATTCTGATGCGGTCTGCTACTTTTTGCTTTCATTAACCACTTCTGAAATCTTTCAATTGCAAGTGATATCCTATTTTTTTGGAAGAGGCTTCCTCTCTGAACATCTTAAAAATCTTTTATACTGAAATCCTTTTTAAGATATGACACATCTCTCCACTTACATACTAAAGGCAGTGCTTCTTGTGCTTCTTACAGTTCTTTTACCACCTTGTACCTAGTCTTGCTTCAGCACCTCACATTTCAATGGACAAAATACCCACTTCAATTCAGACTACTATCTTCCTAATTTTTTTTCTGTCTCCTTCTCTGTTTGGTTCTCGCTAATGGAATAAAAAGCCTTTCCATAGTCTTGGTGTAACTAATATCCTTTGTAACCCGACTCATCCACTGTCCAATAAACCCTGTAATACTCTTCCATGCATGCCCTGAACATGTTCTACTCTACTCCCAAGTATTCTATTTAGAAGACTTGTCTCTAATACTAAAGCTACTTGAACAATGGTTCCTCTACCATAGTAATGGACACATCACATTATTTTGCTTCCAATTTTTGTATAATAGTTTTCTTTTGCCATTATTGTTTTTTGTTTCTCTTGACGTGTGGCAGGCACAGGACAGTTATGATGAGGAGGCTCTTGTCCAGATTCCTGTTTCTGAAAACCAACCATCAGACCAAAGCAAAATCTTGGATTTGTATACCCCCAGCATTTTGTTCCACACCCGGCCCCTTGAGGCAATAGTAAGATATCTTGCCTGGCCTTCCTCTCTTGGTGTGGTACTTCTAACTAACTCTTGTGTGGTGTGGCCTATTTTACTTACAAGCTCTTTTTGTGTTCTAGGTCTTATTCTTGTTGCTGGCATGGAAATAAACATTCACATACCTAACTTAATGTGTGTGTTAATAACAGGAACAATGCAATAATATGAAATTGACAGTTGGTTCAATTTATTTTTAAAGTATACATATACATTAAATTAATAGTTGGTAGGTTGCCTTTCCTATGGGTTAATACCCACTCAGAGTGCAGTCATTTATTTTAGTACTTGTGCCATTACACTATAGGAATCTCCCAAAGCACATTCTTCTATAGTATGCCTGTCTCTGTGGGCAGGCCAGACCCGAAATTCCAGGCACGGGAGACACAGCAGACCCCTAGATGTACTTTTTTCTTTTGTAAATAAGGTTCCTCTGCTCTCCCTAGGCACAGCTAGAAAATAGCCGATGTCTCAGTAGCTTCCCACTTAAGAATGCCAGTTATGGGTAATACTTATGTCTGGGGGTTTGCAGGTCCTACCAAGCAATAGAGACTTGTCTGGTATTTCAGTTCTGACCTACCCTTAGGGGCACTTACAGTTTGATATGCACAAGTGAGCAAAAAGTGAGTGGTGGGCAACAGAGCACAATATTAAGTAGTTATATATTTAGAAAGAAAAGCACACCCATATAACCAGGGATTCCTTGTTATATGGATCTTTCTCTCTCACTCTTTCACTCACTCTCACTCTCTCTCACGCTCTCACTCACTCTCTCACTCTTTCACTCACTCTCTCACTCTTTCACTCACTCTCTCACTCTTTCACTCACTCTCTCACTCTTTCACTCACTCTCTCACTCTTTCACTCACTCTCTCACTCACTCTTTCACTCACTCTCTCACTCACTCTCTCACTCTTTCACTCACTCTCTCACTCTTTCACTCACTCTCTCACTCTTTCACTCACTCTTTCACTCACTCTCTCACTCTTTCACTCACTCTCTCACTCTTTCACTCACTCTCTCTCTCACTCTTTCACTCACTCTCTCACTCTTTCACTCACTCTCTCACTCTTTCACTCACTCTTTCACTCACTCTCTCACTCTTTCACTCACTCTCTCACTCTTTCACTCACTCTCTCACTCTTTCACTCACTCTCTCTCTTTCACTCACTCTCTCACTCTTTCACTCACTCTCTCACTCTTTCACTCACTCTCTCACTCTTTCACTCACTCTCTCACTCTTTCACTCACTCTCTCACTCTTTCACTCACTCTCACTCTTTCACTCACTCTAACGCTTTCAATCTTTCGCTCACTATCTCGCTCTCACTCGCTCACTATCTCGCTCTCACTCGCTCACTATCTCGCTCTCACTCGCTCACTATCTCGCTCTCACTCGCTCACTATCTCGCTCTCACTCGCTCACTATCTCGCTCTCACTCGCTCACTATCTCGCTCTCACTCGCTCACTATCTCGCTCTCACTCGCTCTCACTCGCTCTCACTCGCTCGCTATCTCGCTCTCGCTCGCTATCTCGCTCTCACTCGCTCGCTATCTCGCTCTCACTCGCTCGCTATCTCGCTCTCACTCGCTCGCTATCTCGCTCTCACTCGCTCGCTATCTCGCTCTCTCTCGCTCGCTATCTCGCTCGCTATCTCGCTCGCTATCTCGCTCGCTATCTCGCTCGCTATCTCGCTCGCTATCTCGCTCGCTATTTCTTTTGCTATCTCGCTTTCTTGCTCGTAGAAGACTTGTCTGGTATTTCAGTTCTGACCTACCCTTAGGGGCACTTACAGTTTGATATGCACAAGTGAGCAAAAAGTGAGTGGTGGGCAACAGAGCACAATATTAAGTAGTTATATATTTAGAAAGAAAAGCACACCCATATAACCAGGGATTCCTTGTTATATGGATCTTTCTCTCTCACTCTTTCACTCACTCTCTCACTCTTTCACTCACTCTCACTCTTTCACTCACTCTAACGCTTTCAATCTTTCGCTCACTATATCGCTCTCACTCGCTCACTATCTCGCTCTCACTCGCTCACTATCTCACTCTCACTCGCTCACTATCTCGCTCTCACTCGCTCACTATCTCGCTCTCGCTCGCTATCTCGCTCGCTATCTCGCTCGCTATCTCGCTCGCTATCTCGCTCGCTATCTCGCTCGCTATCTCGCTCGCTATCTCGCTCGCTATCTCGCTCGCTATCTCGCTCGCTATCTCGCTCGCTATCTCGCTCGCTATCTCGCTCGCTATCTCGCTCGCTATCTCGCTCGCTATCTCGCTCGCTATCTCGCTCGCTTTCTCGCTCGCTTTCTCGCTCACTTTCTCGCTGGCTCGCTCACTTTCTCGCTGGCTCGCTCACTCTTGCTCTCATTACTTTACTAGGTAATTTACCACTTATATCTAGATATCATAACTTTAATACAGGTGGACACATGGGAATTGTGTAAATTTTCTGTGTTTTACACTATTAAGTAGTGTCTGTTCTTAAGCACATTAGCTCGCTCGCTCGCTCACTCTCTCTTGCTCGCTCACTCTCTCTTGCTCGCTCACTCTCTCTTGCTCGCTCACTCTCTCTTGCTCGCTCACTCTCTCTTGCTCGCTCACTCTCTCTCGCTCGCTCACTCTCTCTCGCTCGTTCACTCTCTCTCGCTCGTTCACTCTCTCTCGCTCGTTCACTCTCTCTCGCTCGTTCACTCTCTCTCGCTCGTTCACTCTCTCTCGCTCGTTCACTCTCTCTCGCTTGTTCACTCTCTCTCGCTTGTTCACTCTCTCTCGCTTGTTCACTCTCTCTCGCTTGTTCACTCTCTCTCGCTTGTTCACTCTCTCTCGCTTGTTCACTCTCTCTCGCTTGTTCACACGCTTGTTCACACGCTTGTTCACTCTCTCTCGCTTGTTCACTCTCTCTCGCTTGTTCACTCTCTCTCGCTTGTTCACTCTCTCTCGCTTGTTCACTCTCTCTCGCTTGTTCACTCTCTCTCGCTTGTTCACTCTCTCTCGCTTGTTCACTCTCTCTCGCTTGTTCACTCTCTCTCGCTTGTTCACTCTTTCTGGCTTGTTCACTCTTTCTGGCTTGTTCACTCTTTCTGGCTTGTTCACTCTTTCTGGCTTGTTCACTCTTTCTGGCTTGTTCACTCTTTCTGGCTTGTTCACTCTTTCTCGCTTGTTCACTCTCGCTTGTTCACTCTCGCTTGTTCACTCGTTCTTCTTTCTTTCTCTCGCTCTCTCTTGCTCTCATTACTAGGTAATTTACCACTTATATCTAGATATCATAACTTTAATACAGGTGGACACATGGGAATTGTGTACATTTGCTGTGTTTTAACACTATTAAGTAGTGTCTGTTCTTAAGCACATTAGGTCTCTCACTTTTTCGTTGTATTTTTGGACACAGTTATATAATATTTGACAAAAGTATATGTAGATCACTGATAGGCAACATATGTCAATTACAAATCTGCATATACAGCTTCATATTGGATATGGATACATACCTTAGCAAGAAAACATGTCACTGTGAGAGTAAATATGTGAATATGGGGGCTTTAAAAATAAAGATTTGACAGCAGATAACCAAAGAATGTCATGTAATTTGCTCATTCTTATCTCCGCTCGCTCACTCTCTCTCGCTCGTTCACTCTCTCTCGCTCGTTCACTCTCTCTCGCTCGTTCACTCTCTCTCGCTCGTTCACTCTCTCTCGCTCGTTCACTCTCTCTCGCTCGTTCACTCTCTCTCGCTTGTTCACTCTCTCTCGCTTGTTCACTCTCTCTCGCTTGTTCACTCTCTCTCGCTTGTTCACTCTCTCTCGCTTGTTCACTCTCTCTCGCTTGTTCACTCTCTCTCGCTTGTTCACTCTCTCTCGCTTGTTCACTCTCTCTCGCTTGTTCACACGCTTGTTCACTCTCTCTCGCTTGTTCACTCTCTCTCGCTTGTTCACTCTCTCTCGCTTGTTCACTCTCTCTCGCTTGTTCACTCTCTCTCGCTTGTTCACTCTCTCTCGCTTGTTCACTCTCTCTCGCTTGTTCACTCTCTCTCGCTTGTTCACTCTCTCTCGCTTGTTCACTCTTTCTGGCTTGTTCACTCTTTCTCGCTTGTTCACTCTTTCTCGCTTGTTCACTCTTTCTCGCTTGTTCACTCTTTCTCGCTTGTTCACTCTTTCTCGCTTGTTCACTCTTTCTCGCTTGTTCACTCTCGCTTGTTCACTCTTTCTCGCTTGTTCACTCGTTCTTCTTTCTTTCTCTCGCTCTCTCTTGCTCTCATTACTAGGTAATTTACCACTTATATCTAGATATCATAACTTTAATACAGGTGGACACATGGGAATTGTGTACATTTGCTGTGTTTTAACACTATTAAGTAGTGTCTGTTCTTAAGCACATTAGGTCTCTCACTTTTTCGTTGTATTTTTGGACACAGTTATATAATATTTGACAAAAGTATATGTAGATCACTGATAGGCAACATATGTCAATTACAAATCTGCATATACAGCTTCATATTGGATATGGATACATACCTTAGCAAGAAAACATGTCACTGTGAGAGTAAATATGTGAATATGGGGGCTTTAAAAATAAAGATTTGACAGCAGATAACCAAAGAATGTCATGTAATTTGCTCATTCTTATCTCCGTAAAAGCTCGACCTTATTTAAGTCTCCGCATAGCCTTATTCCCATGTCAGGCATACTTGCATTCCTTAATGTCATTCTTACCCTTTCTTTAAATTATGATGTAGATAATAAAATAGTTTTGCTGGGCGAGATATAGGATCTGTAGGGTGTTCTCTTCAGATAACGGTATGGGAACTTCATCTACCCGTTGACCACAAATGGGAGTAGATAAGATTCACAGATTGTAGTCCACGGACCGCCATCTGTCTGTCTTCATTTAATGTGTCCACAGAATTGCAAAAATAAAAGGGAATATCATAGACGTTCAGAAATCCTGGGTAATATATTTTATTGTTTAATGCATGAGCGCTTCTTCAGTATAGCATTGCACGTTGTTGTTAATCAGCAGGTAGAAATATAGTCCATGCAGCAGCATTCAAGTGATCCTCCAGGATCCTCAAAAAAAGTTTGGTGTAGGTATTTCATTACTGTGCCTCTCAAACACTTTCATATTGTAGTAGCCGTAAAATACATTGTCTTGGAGTTGTATAACTTTTATAGTTCTTTGTATTATTTAAAACACTTCTCTAATCAAATATTGCTTGCTTGGTTTGTTTTTGCATGTACGTGGTGTTCTATGGTACATTTTACTTTTTTTTTGCTTTATTTTGTATTTTTTCAAACTCAGGTGATATTAGAATTGAATTGAAATGTATTTGGACCTTTTGTGTTTCACATCCTTGAATTTAAGTTTTAAGATGTGATCATGGTGTTTTTTTATGTTATTTTACCTAAAGTCACGGTAACACAGTAGAACTTTACTTTTTTTTTTTTGTTGTACAGTCTTGTCTGACTCCCTGTGACCTCATGGGCCGTAACACACCAGGCGCATCTTTATGCCCATGTGTCATGCTGATCCACTTGGTATTTATGGCAGAGATACTGGAGTGGGTTACCAGTTCCTTCTCCAGTCGGTCTCCGCATACAGATCCTGGTATTCCTAAGTGATCTCCCATCCAAGTACTGACCAGGCCAAACTATGCTTGGTTTCAGGGTGGTGGGACCTCTTGGTTCATTGACTGGAATCGAACCCAGGTCAGGGGGGAAAGCACTGAATCCTGACCCCTGGACAACCAGGGATCCCTAGAGGAAGATTAGAAGCAACCTAAAATCACTAACTTCAAAAGCTAATAACTTATTTAAGTTACAAATATTTTTTTATTAATTAATTTTTTACCCTCTATCTGATGATGACAACCCTTTGTTTCCGTGTCCCATTAAATTCTTGCCTCTGGCACCATATATTCCTTATGTGTTGAAGTTTATGTATTTTTGTGATATAACTCAATTGAGATCTGAATCACAATAGATTAAATCATGATAATGGTTGTAACCTTGTAGATGAATTGAATTACAGAAACCATTTTCATGAACTGAAATAATATTGCTATTAATATCATTATAATATGAACATATTGATAGAAGGAATTGGGTTATGTTGTTTAGAAATAGATCAATTTACATTTTTAAAATTTACAGTGCCTTGCAAAAGTATTCACCCCCCTTGGCATTTTTCATGCCTCACAACCTGTAATTAACATGGATTGTTTGAGGATTTGCATAGTTAAATTTACAGAACATGCCTACAAGTTTGAAGATGTTGTTGTTGTTTTTTTATTTTATTTTTTTATTGTGAAGCAAACAACAAATAGGACAAAATAACAGAAAAAAGTCAATGTGTATAACTATTTACCCCCCTAAAGACAATACTTTGTAGAGCTACCTTTTGCGACAATCACAGCTCCAAGTCGCTTTGGATAAGTCTCTATGAGCTTGCCACATCTTACCACTGGGATTTTTGCCCATTCCTCCTTGCAAAACTGCTCCAGCTCCTTCAAGTTGGTTGGTTTGTGCTTGTGAACAGCAATCTTTAAGTCTGACCACAGATTTTCTATTGGATTGAGGTCTGGGCTGTGGCTAGGCCATTCCAACACATTTACATGTTTCCCCTTAAACCACCCAAGTGTTGCTTTAGCAGTGTGTTTGGGGTCATTGTCCTGCTGGAAGGTGAACCTCCGTCCTAGCCTCAAATCACGCACAGAGTGGTACAGGTTTTGCTCAAGAATATCCCTGTAATTTAGCACCATCCATCTTTCCCTCAACTCTGACCGGTTTCCCAGTCCCAGCTGCTGAAAAACATTCCCACAGCATGATGCCGCCACCACCATGTTTCAGTCGGTGATGTGATGTGTTGGGTTTGCGCCAAATATAGCATTTTCTTTGATGGCCGAAAAGTTCAAAATTACTCTCATGTAATTCTCAATGCAACCAAACGTCTCCAGAACATAAATGCCATTCTCACACACAACATCCACTAGTGAACGGAGTAAACATTTGCGCAATGGTTAAAACATGTTGTTATAAACGGGTAATATGCCTTACTGAGTTCATTATTTGCTTAATTTCTATATAATATCTAATACCTGCATTGGTATTTTGTCTGGCACAATGTATACATATGCATCCCGTCCTACTTCTGTGCATTTAGCCACTTACAAACAGCTCCGTAATCTTATTATCCTTTATTTGTAACGCACCAGCATATTCTGTAGCGCTATACGGGGTTTAAGTGCAAGGCAGAATTATTTTATCACTTTGCAAAATAATGAGGGGCTTAACATCTAATGTACATAGAACTTTCCTTAAAGCACCTTGCAAGATTGAAAACTTGTAAGCTTACAATGTAAAGCGTTTGAGGAGGAAGGAAGAAGGTTATCAGCAGAGCAAAGATGATGGTTGGGGGGAGTATCTTGAGATATAAGGAGGTGCATTATTGTTGAGGGCTTTTTGTGTTCGCGTCATGATCTTAAATTTTACTCTGGAGGCTATGGGAAGCCATTGGAGTGACTGACAGAGAGGAGCTGCAGACACAGAGCATTGAGTATGGTAGATGAGTCTAGCGGAGGCGTCATTATGGACTGAAGTGGAAACATTATGCCATCATTTTAATGAAAGTATCTTGCACTTGCTTAGGCATTTATATCACCTCCTCCACATCCCTGCTTTCTATATGGATCTTGGGGCATGGATTTCTTAACGGTTTTCTTTATGTATTTTTTTTAATATGTATGCATATTTCATTGTTTTATGAGAGTTTTTATATAACATTATTTCCCCAGTTGCCCATATTTTCTGCTGCCAGCAATCAAGCCTCATTAGATAATTGCAAATGCTCCTGTACTCTGCTACAGCAAAAAACGTTTGTTCTTGTTTTCTCCAGATGTACTAACCCCAAAAGAGAAAAACATTCTATTGTGGAGAAGAATGTTTAAGCATTTAGCTTGTAAATTATGGTCCCTTCCAGACCTAAGAGCATCAAGCCTGATATATATATATATATATATATATATATATATATATATATATATATATATATATATATATATATATATATATATATATGTGTATATATATATATATATATATATATATAGCATTTTTTTATGTTGATTTTTATTTCAGAGGAAGCGCTGAGCATGTTAATGCAATACTTTTCTACCCACAATGTAATAATCCTGTTGTACATTTATCCCACAGCTACTAATCTGCCCTCCAGTTACAAGGTTTTTTTATGGACGCAGAGAATCTTTCCATAAACTTTTAATCCAGGGAGATTCTTCTGGGAGGCTGTGTATGTGGAGTGTGCCAGATGAACTGGAGAAGCAAGAGAACAAAGAAGGTAAAAGCTCACTTCAAGATCAAGGGTGTTTTTGATCTTCCTTGGTAGAAATAAGAAGTAATTCTTATTTATTGTTTATTTGTTTATTCACTCTCTATCGCTATACACATCTATATATCTATAGCAATATATTTAAGTTTATAATTAGTATATCTATCCATCTACCATCTTCAATTTAATATATCTATCCATCTTCAATTTGTGTACCTCCCCATGCACAAATTAAAAGTTCCCTGGTGGCCCAGTGGTTAGGATGCAGGTGCTTTCACCACAACATCTAGCCAGGGAACCAAGAGGCTACCTGGATGGGAGACCACCTGGGAATACCAGGAGCTGTATGCTGTGGCCCACTGGAGAAAGGAACTGGCAACCCACTCCAGTATCTTTGCCATGAAAACCAAGTGGATCAGCATGGTGTGTTGTCCATGAGGTCACAGAGAGTCGGACTAGACTGAGTGATGCCGTTTACATGTCAAAAAGTGTCAGTTGCACTTATTCAGAAATGTTCCTGCATATAGACATTTCTATGCATATGCACACACTACTCCATAGCACTGCATCAACAACTTGAAAATGCACATCCTCTGGGCCCCATTGGGTAACACATTTGTCTATCTACAGTGATGGTGAAAAGTTTGTGAACCCTTCAGAAATTTCTGAAAATGATCATTTATTTATAAAGTGCCAACATATTCCATCGTGTGAAGTGAATACATAATACAAATATGACACATACTGGTGCATAATGCTCCGAGGGTCCTGCTCTTGTAAGAGCTTACACTCTAATGTGATCAAATGGATAACGAGAACCCAATAAAACAAATAACAAACGGAAGGATATACCTTTTCATTCATTTATTTGTTTATTGGTCAAAATGTTCAAAGAGTAAATGTCGTTATCGGTAATGTCTGGACAAGGATTTCAACCCTTCTTTGATGCCCACCCTGACCTAGGTAGAAATTGACAAATTTCCGTGTCCAGGATCTGATTGAATCCACATCTAATACTTCTGATTCTTTCCAGACGTAACACCTCTCCTGTTTATAGATCTCCAGGGCATCCATCTTCACTTGTTTGCGTTGTATTTCTAGAAAGTTGTCTAACTAAATATTTGTATTTATGTAATGCAGGACTGAAAATCGCCACATCAACATCGCTGCAAGAGGCTTTTGATAAGCTCAGTCTTCGTCCTGCTGGGATTATTGATCAACTCAGTGTAATGCCAAACAGCACCGAGCCCCTGAAAGTAACTGCTAGTGTGTACATCCCGTCCCATGGCCGCCTGGTTTGTGGCCGGGAAGATGGCAGTATAATTATTGTTCCAGCCACGCAGACGGCCATAGTCCAGCTGCTGCAGGGTGAACATATGCTAAGAAGAGGTAGGTTTTTTTCCCCCCCAAAAAAAATATTATTTGTGTTTATACGGTTTATTAACACAAAACCATGTTTCAATATGTCTGAGAACATTGATTAGGCTGTCTTGGTAGTGCTTGGATATTGTTATCTCAGTTGAAATATTCTTTTCAGATGTGCTCAGGACAATTAGAGGGGTGGGGAGGGGTACAGCAGTGGCCAATAAAAGGCATTTGGGACATATATAATGTATGTTTTACTTTCTGTAAACAATGCAAATGCATCAAATTAAGCATACTATAAATATGACATTTTAGGGGTTCTTTAATTATTTTATGTCTTCACTGACCTTATACACTTTCATTTTGTAATCTTGTATATATACTTAAGTAATCTTGTATATTCGCCTTATTCCAGAATCCTGAGTAATACAGATATTCTTTCCTAGGTTGGCCTCCACACAGAACCCTCCGTGGCCATCGTAACAAGGTGACCTGTTTGCTGTACCCTCACCAAGTGTCTGCCCGCTATGACCAGCGATACCTGATATCCGGTGGGGTTGATTTCTCTGTGATTATGTGGGACATTTTCTCTGGAGAGATGAAACATATCTTTTGTGTTCATGGTGGAGAAATAACACAACTTCTAGTTCCACCAGACAACTGTAGTGTAAGTATCACAATTACATTGTCTACTTATCATGCAACAATATATTGACTGCAAATTGTATTGCTTTCAGAGAAAATTAGCTTATTTGTGGCGGGTGTCTAGGTCTGCCCCCAACTGATCATGCATACAATGTTTCTATTGGTATAAGATGTACTAGCCACTTACAGATTGTCTCTCAACAGCATTTATTGGATAATACTTCTTGTACTAATAAATACATTTGTGTGTAGGATCAACTGGGGCAGACCTTTGCAGGGACTGCTTGGAAGGTTTGAGTGAAAACCGAGCTTTAAAGCACTTGTTAATAAAATGATGTTTAGATATGCAAACAAACACTTTAGTAGTTTATTTTAATACTAGCGAATTGCCCGTCAAAAAATGACGGCAATGAAATTGTAAGTGAGCTAATGGTGTTTGGTGTATATAATGTGGCTGATTTAGCGTCCTTCGTTTTTTATGTCGTGCGACTTTTTCAGAATATCCGTAGCTGTTTCGTGGTGTTTTGCGTGTTTATGGTGGCGTTTTGCGTGTTTAGGGACCTTTAGCCTCGTTTTCGTTTTGTTCGGCGGCCATTTTTCTCTTTCTTAGGTGATTTTCGGGTCTCTAAACCCCGAAATTTGTGCTTAAATGGAGGTGTAACTTCACTTGCAGAGGTCCTCGGTGCCCCCCCCTTGCTGTGAGTAACCTTTTTATGTGTTGTTTGTTTGTATTTATTGTGTTTGTAATATTTTTGGGGTCGCGCGGGTTGCGTCCTTGTTTTTTTTATCTCGTAGTTGTTTTTCGGCAAATATGTAGGTGTTTGGTGGTGTTTTGCGTCTTTAGACTGCCGTAGCCTCGTTTTCGTTTTTTTCGGCGGCCATTTTTTCTCTCACTTAGAGAATTTTTTTAGTGTCTAAACTCTTTTAATTTGAGTGTAACTTAGGTTTTCGAGGTCCTGGATGCTCCCTCTTCCTGTAAGTAAGCCTTTTATGTATTTGTTGTGTGTATTTGTTGTATTTTTCATGTTTTCATGTGCACGTGTTGCGGACGATTTTTGCGAAGTCGTAATGGGTCGTAACGTGTCTCGTATTTTCCTTGCGTAACGACGTAAATTTTGAGAGTGTCGGAGTTGCTGACAAGGAGCGCCTTTGGCGCTCCATGCCAGCAACAGAGGCCCTTGCGTAACGACGTAAATTTAGTGAGGGTCGCAGTTGCTGGCAAGGAGCGCCTTTGGCGCCGAAAGGCGCTCCTTGCCAGCAACTTCGATCCTCGCTTTGCAAGGGCCTCCGTTGCTGGCAAGGAGCGCCTTCAGCTCTCCTTGCCAGCAACTGCAGCCCTCGCTTCGCGAGCCCGCAAGCGTGCGCAACGGCTCGCATGCTCACAACTATATATGTGATTACAAACGGGGAACCTTCCATATCCCTTTAACAGCGCTTTCCAAATAGAGAGTGGCCAATACCTATAAAACAACATAAAATAGAATAAAAATGCGTGTCCGTCACAGTTTGCTGTCGAGGCCATGCTAACATTAGTTGTATTACTACCTAGATAATTCTGTTTGCTGTCACATAATGGCATATAATGACATTTTCAAATCTCCTGGATTTTCTAACCTGGCCCCAAAACCAGCGAATTCAAAATCTGTGCTTGATTATTATTTTTTATACATATATTTCACTCCACAGAGACCTTACTTTACTAGGATTACACAATGACAAAAACGGTTTTCATGCTGATTTTCTTTACCCATCTAAATAACTGACTGTGCTCTTGTCTGGATTAGAAGGAACATGGTACCATTTATTTGGAAGATTTGTGATTATTAACCGCTTCCCAGGGCGTTAAAAGCTCTTGACACCAAATGTAGATATTCTAACTGAGATTGTGAATATAGTACATTTTAATCCTGTTCTTTTGATCTCAGTCTTAATCATTGTAATCTACACCCCTGTTTCCAAAATATAATTCTATGAAAAGGTGTTTCATTCTTGATTTTTTTTATTTTTTTTATTGCATGTACTTTTTTGATCTGTTAATTAGAGGCAAACCGCTGATATTCCTTCTGTGTACGCTTCATTGAAACCACAGCAAAGGATAATGCAGTCAGCATGATCTCTGTTAGATTACTTCAATTATTGTCTACTTTACGAGAAATAATTACTCTAAATAGCATCTAATTAGAAATAAAAGCTTTAGTTAATTCCTCATAATGAACAGAATTGCGTCAGCAGCCCAATATTTCTTTTTCCATATAAAAAAGTATTATAAGAAGGGGCATTATTCACACTGTAAGGCTTTTTGACAGCACATTGTACATTTTATTGAATAACTGGATAGATTATGCAGAATACTCAACGGTTACAGTAATATTGTTACATTAGTCAAATATTCTGACTTTAATCAAGCAATATTTATAACAATACATTAATTATTAGAAAATCAATGCTGAATATTTGCAAACCAAGCAATTTATTACTAGGCTTGACTATTATAATATTTATATTGAGTGATTAATCCACAACTAATTGCATATAATTGTTTGTTCTAAAACATTAGGGAATATGTTTGACTTTGGTAATTTATTTACAGAGTTAACAATCTTGTTTTTTTCACTTTACATATAAAGTATGCCATTTAATAAATTCTGGCATGACAAATAGACCTAAATCATGTGTATATATAGATATAGAGAAGTTTATGCATACAAGAGTCCTTTAAACAGATTAATTGTCCAATAAGAAGTCCATAAAATAGTTTGAGGTGGAGAGAAGTGACCCTTAAAGGTGTATAGACAGATAGTTGTTTTTTTTTAACTTCTTAAAGCATTGTTAATATATTGATATTATAAGATCTGTTTTTACATTTTATTCTTTGTGTACATATATTATGATTCACCTTTTAGTATCTTGTTACAGTCGGGTTTGTATCTAGATTTAATATTTTCTCGTCCAGTGGTTCACAAATCCCATCCTCAAGACCCACCAGACCGGTGAACCTCACCTTTATTCACACATTGTTTGACCAAAATCATGGCCTCTTAGGTGGGTCTTGAGGAGGAGTTTAGGAACCACCGTTTTAGTCTATTTGGTGTATTTCTTCCCACATTTGGATCCAAGGCATCTTACAGCTGGATATCTGTTTATTTATATCATATTGTGTAAGTAGTATTCAATACTGTGGGTCATTTTTTCCCCTTTACAAAAAATGGTATACTATAATGGGATTCCTGTGCCATCCTGTTCTTGTTTTAGTTCATTTGAATATCGTATCCCAATCACCATTTCTATGCATTGCCTTTAGTTAAAATGGAGGATACTCAACATGTGACCAAACAAAACGGTCACGTGGAAATGTAGCTTGTCCTCCCAGCTTTTCCAGAGGAAGAAGCAATTAACTGAGCACTGTTTTGAACGGGTCTAATAATTATCCAGTAGAAAGTATTAGAAGATCATAGAATTTGAAGGAGAAATGTTTATTACCGAAGTTCTCAACAAAATAATTATATTTTTCTTATCACTATACCATTGCATAACCAGGCAATTATCATTAGTATTTATTTCATTATTACCGTATGTTGATTGTGTTCCAGGTTTACCATTTTTAAAGCTATGTATATTAACCTAGCAAAGGGTGAATTCGAACAGCATAGTTTCCTGGATCGGTACGAGTATCAAAAGGGAATCAAAATCAAAACTTTTATTAATCATCATAAAGAAGATAAAACGTGAAAAGATTAACGCCTCTCTTAAAAATTGTGAATGATATTAGACAAAAAGCTACTAAGAGTCCTATGACCCTCAAAGGGGTACCTCCTATCTGGAAGACCCAACTAATGTGGCCCCAAAAGCTAGCTTGAGACCGTTAATAGCATACATAATGCCTTATACCATTTTATTATCTAGTTGTGCCTATGTAATTGTAACCGGCATGTATGTGACTGTGTGCAGCCCGATGATTAAGATGAAAGTCATTGTGTTAAGCATGTGAGACAGTAGGTTGAGGTTGCCTGTACAATTGTTTTACTTGGCTCTGCTTAAGGTTACAATTGAATATTAAAGTAGATTTCATTTTTAATCAATATCGCACTGTTTGATAATTTACATAATTTAAGTGTTTATTGTAGTTCTGTAAGAGTTCTTGTTTTACTTATTTTTATTTGGACGATTTAGGTCACTTTAATCATTAGCAAGAGTAGAATTTTTATATGTTTTCCTTAATATCATAATCTTGAATCTTCATTGGATTCAAGATGTCTGCAAAGTTTGCTTGTTTTGCATGATATATATATACCGTATTTTTCGCTCTATAAGACGCACCGGCAGATAAGACGCACCTAGTTTTTAGAGGAGGAAAACAAGAAAAAAAAAATCTGAATCAAACACAAATACACTTTACACACAGATACACACCTACATTACACACAAATATATATATATATATATATATATATATATATATATATATAGATACACATACATACATGTACATACACACATAAATATACATACATACATACATATATACACACACATACATGCACACATACACACACATACACATACACACATACACATACATACACACATACACATACATATCCATATACTGCAGCATTTGGGAGCCCTTGACCCTCCCTGACCCTCCTGATCCTCCCTGACCCTCCTGATCCTCCCTGACCCCCCTGATCCTCACCTTTCTTCTGATCTCTGCCATCTTGATCTCACCCCAGCGCTTCCTACCAGCACTCCTCGTGTACTGCAGCGTTGCGTGTGTGACGTCACTAGGACGCACCGGCCGACGCGATGCTGGTAGGAAGCGCTGGGGTGAGATCAAGAGGACAGAGGCAGTTTGAAAAGGTATATTCGCCGTATAAGACGCACCAACTTTCCTCCCCCAGTTTTGGGGAAGAAAAAGTGCGTCTTATACGGCGAAAAATACGGTATATATATATATATATATATATCATGCAAAACAGTGATATATATATATATATATATATATATATATATATTATTATTATTATTATTATTATTATTATTATTATTATTATTATTATTATTATTTATATCGCGCCAACATATTCCGTAGCGCTGTACAGTGGTATTGTACAAGGCAAAAAACAAACTTAATACCTTATAAAGAATGGAGGGCCCTGTTTTTGAGCATATAATCAAATGCACATAGTGCTTGTTTCCAAGACACGGACACACAATTGAAAACTCGCAAACTTATAATCTAATATATATATATATATATATATATATATATATATATATATATATATATATATATATATATATATTAGTGGGTAAAAGAGCGATAGAAGCCCTCCACTGAACAGTAAATTAATAGTACATCTGTTGTTCACATTTAAATGTCTAAAGCAAGTTAAAAACCTGCTCCCAGCTCAGAATTCCGAGAAATACAGTTATTATACTGCATTCTGGGAGGCTTAGCAGTGACATGCAAATGTGCCCAAGAATGCTTTGTTCTTCAGTCATAACCATTTTAAACATGGCTTCCTTTAAGCTTTTGCCCGCTGCATTAGACAGCTTTTTTTGCAAAGCCAAGGTTGGATTAAACACCAGCTGGGAATCCTACCCATGGACAGCCATTTCAAGGTTTCTGCTATTTATATACTGTACTACTGTATGGTGGTCGGCTTCTATTGCTCTTTTGCCCACCATATATTAAATGATTGTTGTGGAGAACTAGCTACTCATAAGGTCCACAACACACACTGGGATCCCACCCCACGCTGATGATAGGCAGTAACCTTGAAACGGCTGTCTGTTGGTAGGTTTCCCAGCTTGTGTATAATTCAACCTTGGCTTTGCATAAAAGCTGTGTAATGCATCTGGCATAAGCTTAAAGGAAGCCATGTTTAAAATGGTTATGGATTAAAGAACAACGCATTTGTGGGCACATTTGCACGTCCCAGCTCAGCTTCCCAGAATGCAGTGTAATAACTGTTTTTCTCGGAATTCTGAGCTGGAAGCAGGTTTTTAACTTGCTTTAGACATTCAAATGTGAACACAGATGTACTATATATAATATATACTTTTTTATTTTTACTTTGGAATCGTCGGTAAATGTAATTCACTATGCTGTTTACTGGATATTTGTTACCTGTCCCTAGGCACTATTTAGAGCTCATATTGAGATGTGAATATTTCAGTGCGGTCTGTACATAAATAAAAGCCATCTTCTTAATATTTTCATTTTTTTTTCTTTTGCAGACGAGAGTACAACATTGCATCTGCTCCGTTGCCAGTGATCATTCTGTTGGTCTTCTGAGTTTGAGAGAGAGGAAATGCATCATGTTGGCATCTCGCCACCTGTTTCCCATTCAAGTTATCAAGTGGAGACCATCGGATGATTATCTAGTGGTTGGATGTTCAGACGGCTCTGTCTACGTCTGGCAGATGGATACCGGTAAGACCACTTCTTAAAGACCGTTTCCCTTATTTGTTCTATCATTAATTGGTCGTAGCAAGTTGTTTTTATTTTACTTTGCCAGACTACACATTACTGTACATTTTAAGAGAAAAATGTCTATAATATAACTTCTTACAGATGGCTGTCATTAGGTATCACATATCAATTTTCTAGATCCGTAGCCAGACTTAAACATCAATAATGAGTCCAGTTCTGATATTGTATATTCAAAAAATATATATGTGTGAGGAGACGGGTGGGGGTTGGTCTGCAGTGGTCTGAAGGGTTTTGATAAATATTTTTGAAAGGTGAGCCTATGAGCAAGCTTACAGAAGAAAAAGTAGTGAGGGGGAGATACATTTTGGGATATCTTTATTTATAGACAGGGGTGGAATATGGAGGTGGATATTCGTATAGGCTGTAGAATGTTAAAGCTTTTTTGAGAAGACGGTAGGGACCGCTCCAAGATGGACATGATTTCTTTTGTGGAAGGTAACAGGGTTAGATTTTGTTTTACCCTTAGTTTAAAAGGACTGGGAATACTTCATGCAGAGCATAGAGAATATAAGAGTTAGGAGAATATCAATGAATGTTAACATGTGTTAATATTGAGAAGTGAGCCATAATGGTTATGGATCGGGACAGTGGTCCATTTCCTTATCTCAGTCTTCATATTAAACTTATTATTTATCACTTATGAAGTACAGATATATGAATTACAGATCTTGACTTTTGAAAAATTCATCAAGGTCCAGATATTGTTTTTTAGGATAAATAAAACAATATCTTAGAGCTTTGCAACATGGCTCCAGTAAGGATCTCCACCAAGGCTGCAATGCTTTGATTCTCACAACCAGGGGGGTTGGAATGTAGTTCTAACTATGCTCGCAAACCAACTTTAAAGTGATATGTAAGTGAGCTGTGTTTCAAATGTTTCCTAATAAACAGCTACTGATTAGTGGAAAAATATGTATTCTATTGAAAAGTTGAATGTACTTGCATATTTATATGCTAGATAAAGATATCTGGATGTGCACACCCCTAGGAAGCTTACCTAAGGTGTACCCTGCAGGGTATAGTGTGTGTGATCTCTAAAGGAAATGATGGTTGCTGGGGTCACAGCTGAAATTGCCCATAAGGAGACAGACCGCAACTGCCAGATTGTGATACAAATGTTTCAGTCTTTACTTCCTCCTGATTGGCCAAACGTATTTTTCAAATTGTATACCCGTTTAGCCTAGGTTTCAATTGACAGAAATTAAAAGATGTTTTGCTAAGTTCAAGGTGAGTGTTTAAATGCTTATTTTGGTATTTTTTTTTCCCCCATGCAAAAAATAAATAAAAATGTTTTCATACACTACTAATTCTCCTCTATCAGATGCACTCCTAATCCAGCTCACTTACATGTATATATAATCTCTATCTCTCTATCTATCCATCCATCCATCCATAACAAAACATTATTGCGGAGGTCAATAGCTCCTGTCCTATTCCCAAATGCCACAGACCTTGGTTATCCCTTCTGGATCCACTCAATACCAGAGGGGTCATCTACCCCCTTCCCCCACCCTCAGTCATCCTACCTACCATAAATAAATATTAACCTCCCCATGGGGGTGCCATGGAGGTCCATAGGGGACCCCATTGTTGCGGCTTAATATAAGGTAGGGGTCCATGGGGTAGATTATATATCTGTGGCATGGAAGTCTATAGTGACCCCTGTGGTTGATTGCGATGGAGTCCATATGGCCTGCCATAGCGGATAAGGATTATGGGAGACTTTTGGAGCTCCCATGGGACAGTTTATATGTATTTAATGTCCATTTACCGGTTACTGTGTCTGCACTCAAGTTTCATGCATATGCCCCAAACTTTTCCAGAGGCATTATATAAAATCTTACATTTTATTCAAAACCCAGCTCTGACATTAAACACATTAATGTCTGACGAGAGGTAGAATATCTTTGAGCAAACAATCATTAACGTTCCACACATAATCTGTACATATTTTAATTAACATTACAGAGATTCTCAATAGTGATGTCCATTTTGCATCTAGAATGCTTTAATGGGCTGTCCCGATTGTGGTTAGCACACTGAAAGTATTCTGTTAAAAAATGTTTGTGATGTAACATTTGTTTTACCATAATGAAGACATATTACAAAAGAGAGAGCTCACAACCCGTGGTAGTAAATTGTAGCATTACAGACTTGTATAGTTGATTGTTCATAAAGACTTTTTTACATCAACCTGATTTCTAAATAAAATGATACTGTGAGAAAAAGTGAGATGGGAAAAAAACGATACATATAATACAGCTTTGAAGAAGTTACAGTGAAATGTACCTTTAATAAACCAACTCACATACAGTATGTTCCACTGTTTGAAGGTTGTTGAAGAACCTACAGGGGATCTAAGATACACTTCAATGTGTAACTTGATTGTCTTGCAATCAAAATTAAATTAAATAATACCCCCTGTGGGGTTCTCTGATAGAATGAGAGACAATAAGAAAGCCTGTGGGTTTAGTGGTTATACCACTATTGACAGATCCAGAGCCAATTACCGAAACGATTTTTCTCAAACAAGCTTAATAGTTCTTTGCTGTCTAGAAATATATATATATCTTCTGGCTTGGCTGCAAAGAATATAGTGAAACAAAGGTCAATACAAAACACTCTGCTTTAAAATTACTGAGCTTTGTTTTGGACAACAACTTTTATTTAAGTTCTACAGAATAGGCCCATTGTGTGTGTACTGATAATACCACTTGTGTTCAAAGAAGATGTGGTAGTGTTTGCTCCCTGTGGGTACAAAAGTTAGACGTACTGTATTGGAAACAAAACTCCGTAATATTTCTTGATGATAACTTTTAAGCTCTGATACATAAGAATCCAAAACTCTCACTTCGCATTAGACATCTTACAACCTCACACATTCCACATGTACCTGAAGACCAACTTATTTTCTCTTTGTAACCCTGGTAAAACTAATATTCTATTTCGCACTACTTCTCCTGATCGCTCAGCTTCACCTATTAAACCTATGACCCTTATCTTGCCTCTGGCCCATTGCACTATTTCAGCATCAGACCCAAACCGTTCTTTATGCTGTTGGTTTTATGTTTGTTCAGTAAATGTATTTTTTTATATTTTCAAATCAATAATGTAGCATTTTATTATTTTCATTATTACTATCCTTTATTTATAATGAGACCACATATTCCGTAGTGCTATACATTGGTTGAGTACAACAAATGGCAAAAGAATGGAGGCCCTGTCTCTGGTATAGAGGCGCTAGGTATAGTGGCAAAAGAAACCAAGGTAAATGGAGATGGGGAAAAATGTCAGTTGGTGAGTGATTCTGCTCAGGTGGATGGTATGTGGCCCAGTGGTATTGGCTGAGCGCCTGCAGAAGTGACTGCTCAGTAAATGAATTAATAAAGTTCCTTAAAAAATAGTAACATATTTGTATTCTAATTAAGAAAAAATGCTAGATATTTAAAGGAATATGTAAATTTCCCAGCTAATGAATGCATCTGATAGAGGAGAATTAATAGTATATGAAAAAAATGTTTGCATGAAAAAAAAAACAAAATAAACATTTAAACACTTTGAAGTTAGCAAAATCTATTATAATTTCTGACAGTTTAAAATTAAGGTTAACACCCCTCCATAATTTGTTTTGGCCTATCAGGATAGAGGAAAGATTTGAGACATAGCACTATGTTAGTTGGTATGGCAACAGCAGCACAGCATAGACAGGAAGCAGGGATGAGTCATATCCCAGCAGTGACTGGGAGGTTGACAAAACTGCTCTACTATTGGCTGAGCAAGCAAGAGCAGACAATTTGTGGGTTAATATTGCTCCCCGGATGCTGCAGGTGGGGATCAGGAACTTGTGTAGTCACCCCCTGGTGGTGTCAACATAGTCATTAGAGGGATTTTTAGATATTAATAGAAATAAAATGTTTTATGAGATGTGCTGTATACATATAGGCTGCTTTTTGCCTATAGCGTGCAGAAATGTATTAATCCAGCTAACGTAGATATCCCTTTAAACTAAAATAACTACTTGGCTTTAGGACTTAAATATGAATATGTATCTCAGGGGCTCTCTGTTGACTATCAGAGTGCTATGGATCATCAGAAGTACTGTGGGATATCTTAAAAATAGACGGAAACTAAGGTGCAGGAGCCAGGTATGAGGCCCTGTGCCAGAGTATATCCTGTCCTCTCATGCTTGGCACTGTACATGTGCAAATGTCTACCGATGTCTCATCCCAAGTGGGAATATTAATATTATTATTATTGTTTCCTTTATCTGTAACTTACCTACATATTCCGTAGAGCTATACCGGAGTAAGGTCAAGTCAAAAGTATTGGAAACGAGCAAACTTGCAATATGGCTGCACTAGATTTTATGGTCTATAAGGACCAGCATCAGACTCCATTACCAAATGGCAATGCATGAGTGACCATACATATAATTTATTAGGGTCATATGGTGGTCAAGGTTGTAAATGTATCTTCTTTGTTTCAAAGGCAAAGAGGAAAATCAGTAGGAGGCAAGAAAGGGTGTTCACATAGACTTGAACAAGAACATTTTAGTTAATTTGTATTTTATTTCATAACTATTAGTAATATAATACTACTTAGAATTTAATTAAATATGTTGGTCTTCTTCTTTAGAAAATATATTGGTCTTATTTCATACTAATAAATACTGATAACAAAACAGGGTACTAGTCAGTTTTTGAAGTATTTTAGTATTCAGAATAAGGCATATAACATTTAAAGATTTCAGTTCTAGATTTCATTAAATATATACAAAGCCTTTATAATTACACTAACAAAGACATATTTTTGTGCATATCAACATTTTGTTATTATTACAGTACCAATTATATTTTTTACCTCTGTACTGTGTTTTCACCTGAACAGTAAAGTGAGTTTGGGTATTTGTGCAGTGATTAGTGGGCAAGTGAGTATTAAGAATCTAATAGAAACATGGGTAGGAGTGAGCTTGTGAGCTTGCGAACAGTTCTAGTATAATTTCAGTTCCAGTATAAGTGTAGGAGTTTGAACTCCCTCCTTTTATTTAAAGAAAAGCCCCCCCCCCCCCCCCATGTTAATTACATGTAAGCACTACTGGAACAGCTGTTGAGCATGTTGCCTATCTTGAAGCTCAAATTGGAGAACTGGAGAGGAGAGTTGCAGCACTTAGTGATATTGCTTCTCCACTGAAAAGGGAGTTGGTGCTCACTGAGCACAGTTTAGCTGTGCCTAGCATGGAGGGTGCAGATGGGGCTAGTGAGGATGTTCAGGGAGGTAGCTGGGTTACAGTTAGAAGGGGAAGCAGGGGGAACAGTAGGAAGAGGCGGGCCAGTTCAGAGTTTGCACACACCAAAAGATTTGCAAGATTGAGTGAAACTGTTAGATGTCCATTCAGGAATGGTAATGCCAGAGCTGTTTCCACTAACAGCTGGGAGAAGAGGGAGGGCAGCATAGGCAGAGCAAGAGAGAGGTTTTGGTTGTAGGGGACTCACTTATTAGGAAGGTAGACAGTGTGATTTTTCACCCAGATTCCAGCAATCGAAAAGTTTGTCTCCCGGGTGCTCTGGTTCAGCATGTTGTGTATTGGGTAGATAAATTATTGCGAGTGCCTGAAAATGAACCAGCAAAGTTAGTGGAAGAGTCCTAAAGAATGGTTTTATAGAACTAGGGAATAAGCTTAAAGCAAGGACCTGCAAGGTAGTATTTTCTGAAATACTACCTCTGTTACGTGCTAGTCTAGGGAGACAGAAGGAGCTTAGGGAGGTAATGTGTGGCTAAACATGTGGGGCATTAAGGAGGGGTTTGGGTTTTTAGAGCACTGGGCTGACTTCTCACTTGTGTACAATTTCTATGGCAGCGATGGATTGCACCTTAATGAAGAGGGACGTGGTGTGCTAGGGGAAAGCATGGTAGAACGGCTGGGAAATTGTTTAACTAGTAGGTGGGTGGTAGGGACTAGATAGAAGTAATGGGGTAGTAAGTGTAGAGGGTTTATTTAATTGAAATATAATTGAAAGTGAGGAACTGCAGTTATTCTTACAGATTGGAAATGCTGCTAAGCATGGGCAAGTTTTAATAATGGGAGGTTTTAAATACCCTGAAAAGGAGTAGGTTCATGAGTACATTCAGAGATCATTATCTCGCCCAGGTTATACAAGAACCTACTAGAAATGGGGCTATCTTGGATTGAGTTATCACAGATAATATTGATATACCGTATTGGTCCGAATATAAGCCGCACCTTTTTTCCGATTTTTTGAGCTTGCGAGTTAAGGGTGCGGCTTATATTCGCGGCCGTCAAAAAAATCATTGCCGATTTGCGAACTTTGCTTGTAACGCTTGCGACTTCTATTCGCGAATGCAAAATTACTGCCGATTTGCGCAATTGCGAGTTAAGGGTGTCGATTTTCGTGCTTTAGACTGCGGTATTGAATAGCGATTTACGGTTTTAGTGATTCTAACATCTTGTAACCTGCAAAAAAAAGCCTGTTTCTTGCAATGGCTGATCACTTTGAGAGTCTTTCTCTCCAATTTTACGGGTGCGGCTTATATTTGAGTACTATCTTTTTTTCTATTTTTTCCCCTTGAACTTTACGGGTGCGGCTTATATGCGGGTGCGGCTTATATTCGGACCAATATGGTAGTATCAAATGTTGAAATAGGGCAACCTTTGGGAAACTGATCACAACACAGTCTCATTTGAGATTTGAATAAAAAAAAATAAAAAAAAACCCTGTAAGGGCCAACAAAAAACATTAATTTCAAAAGGGCAAATTTTAACGGTCTAAGGGCAGCAATACAAAGTATAGACTGGGATAAAGAATTGGCAGGTAAAAACACTGGTAAAATGGAAAACGTTCAAATCTACTAAATATACATATTTATCACCATTTACCATGTGGAAATAAAAGTAAATCACAACCCATGTGGCTTAACAATGACACAAAGATGAAGAGTAAACAGGCATTTATATTCTACAAAAACGAGGCGACAGAGACTGCTTTACGTGAGTACAAGGAAATCAACAAATGTTGCAAAAGGGCTATTAGACTGGCTAAAATAGAAAATGAAAAATTAGTGCAAAAAAGATTAAGACTAACCCTAAAATATTTTTTAAATATATTAATGGAAAGATGGCCAGGAAGGAAGCTTTAGGAACATTACAACGCGACACAGGCCATCTGACAATTAGTGACCAGGAAAAGGCAGATGAGCTAAATAGGTTCTTTTCGTCGGTATACACAAGGGAGGTACCAGTGTTTGGGACACTGCAACAAAATGGGGCTACATTACCTTCACCAAATAATTGGTTAACGCAGGAAGAAATCCAAAAGAGGTTGGAAAAAATAAATAATAATAAAGCCCTAGATCCTGATGAAATACATCCAAGGGTACTGAGGGAACAAGGTTCTGTAATAGCCAAACCATTATATCTAATTTTTCAAGATTCACTCAACACAGGGTCTCTTCCAGATGACTAGAGAAAAGCAGAAGTTATACATATATTTAAGAAGGGAGCAAGGACAAATCCTGTAAATATACCTCACTTTTGCAGTGGGCAAGCTTTTAGAAGGGTTAATAAGGGATAGTATACAAGAATATGTCTATTTAAACAAGATTATAAGTAGGAATGAACATGGATTTATGAAGGATAGGTCATGTCAAACAAACCTAATTAGTTTCTATGAAGAGGTTAGGAGGAACTTGGATCAAGGCAACTCAGTAGATGTAGTCTTTTTGGATTTTGCAAATACTTTTGATACAGTGCCACATGGAAGACTATTGTGCATACTAAGGGATGCAGGAGTTGCAGTTAATATCTTCTCATGGATTGAAAGCTGGCTAAAAGACAGGAAGCAAAGGGTTGTTGTAAATGGAACATACTCCGATTGGACTAATGTGGTAAGTGGGGTTCCTCAGGGTTCAGTATTAGGTCCTCTCCTTTTTAAAATATTTATTAATGGCTTAGAGGTAGGATTGGAAAGTATTGTTTCCATTTTTGGTGATGACACTAAGTTGTGCAAGGTAATTAAATCGGATAATGATTTACTTTCCCTCCAAAGGTATTTGCCTAAATTAGAGAAATGGCCGACTAAATGGCCGATGAGATTTAATACGATTAAATGTAAAGTTATGCATCTGGTAAGGAAAAATAGCCATGCGATTTATATTCTTAATGGAGCAAATCTAGGTGTATCAGATATTGAAAGGGATATGGCAGTGCTTGTGGACAACTACCTAGATTTTAGTGCTCAATTCCAAGCAGCAGCTGCAAGGGCAAATAAAATATTAGCATGTATTAAGAAGGGTATAGAAGCCAGGGAAGCAAATATAATTCTGCCACTATACAAATCCCTAGTACGCCTGCATTTGGAATATGGAGTACAATTTTGGTCACCACTACATAAAAAGGACATTTTAGAGCTAGAAAAAGTACAGAGAAGGGCAACAAAACTAATAAGGGGAATGGAGGGGCTTAGTTATGAAGAAAGATGACCAAATTTAACTTATTTTCTATAGAAAAAAGGCATCTAAGATGCGATATGATTGACCCTGGATATATTTATATAAAAAGGTAATTACAAGGCTTTGTCAAGTGAGCTTTTTGTGCCAAGAGGTTTTCAACTGACAAGAGGACATCCTTAAAAAAAGAAAAGGGTCCTTCACAGTAAGGGTAGTTAATCTGTGGAGGTGGTGACAGCGGATTCGATAGATAACTTTAAAAAGGGATTGGATCTATTTTTCAGTAAAAAAGGGCATTCAGGGTTATCCTGGATAATTAGAGAGGGAGTATTGATCCAGGCAGGAGTCCAACCGCCAGTATCTGGAGTCAGGAAGGAATTTGATATATTTATTTCTCCTTTTGAGTCAATTGTCAAAGTTTTTTTTTTTTTCAGTTTGCCTTCCTCTGGATCAATTAAAAGTAATCTGCATATTGCAGATCCGATGAGATCTAAAAAGGCGGAACTTGATGCACTAAAAGCATTTTTCGACCTCAATTACTATTCGATTATACAGGCAAAATTGTGTGCAGAACTATATCTATCTATTTATTTATATATATATATATATATATATATATATATATATATATATATATATATATATATATATATATATATACACATACACAAATAAATAGAAATTGTCACATCCTTTTCCTTTTCTGTTTCTCTCTTTTTATCTGAACTCAAAACCATGCTACGAAACTGTATTTAACTACTTTTGCTTAGCGGTTGTAGCAGCATAGTATAAAATCATAAACCACCAATGTGATAATATATTTAAAATATACTGGAACATATGCAAAACGTTTTTAGAAGGAAAAATAAAATAATACAGGCTCTAAACTCTTTTAAATGCATTTATAGTGGGATTTGCTGTTTTGGTTTTTGCACATTAGCTTCTTGTAGTAGGAGGAGAGTTTCTTTGCACATGAAGCTTCTATCTGCAGAATGCGATTGAGGCATTTGTAACCATCAGTTTTCAGAAGCAGTTATGAAATGCTCATTTGTTTACATGGATAAAGCTGGTGTCTGCAGCAGATAATTTGGTATAAAAGCAAGAAATGCAAAGGCTGTGTTTGTATTCTTTTACTTTCCAAAGCATTTCCCAGTTTTCAAGTTTAGTTAGTTATTAGACTATATTGATTAGACTATATTGATTAGACTATATTGATTAGACTATATTGAAAATAATTAAATCTATGTTCTTTAAAGTGTTTCATTCTACAATGACTGCAATTGTTTAAAGGCGTATCTAAATATCTTGGATTATGAGTGCATCTGATAGACGAGAATCAGTAGTGTATAAAAACATTTTTTGAATGAAAAAATACCAAAATAAACATTTAAATACTTACCTTGAAGTTAGTAAAATGTCTTATAATTTCTGACTGGTGAAAATCAGAGTTAACACCCCTTGAAAACCAGGTTAAATGAGCATAAAATTCATAGTTTTTTTGGCCAGTTACGATGAGTCTCAGGCAGCTGATACATTTGTATCAAACTCTGGGATTCCTGGCAGTGCTGTAAAGTCTTTCTACCCAAAAGGTCAAACGTATTAGGCTGCTTCTTCTTGGTTATGCAAGTTTCCTGTGGTTGTGCAAAGCCGGATCTTAATTTCCTTCATTTAACTTTGTAAGTACACTGAACTTTTCTAAGTAACACACATTTTTCTGATAATCACTGCTGGTTTCTTACCAAACATTTGAAACCCAGGAAACATATATACCTTTTAAAAAGACATTGAGAGTGTTTTTTTTTTTTTTTGTTTTTTTTTCTTTGTTTAATATGAAAGTACAACAGTTTGTTTCAAATGATGCTTACAAAGCAGAAAACATGATTAACTGATCTATAAGCCAATATAACTTCCCTGCCAATGAAATCTACAGATGTCCATATGCTGTTGGTTTTAAAAGTTTTTTTTCTTATATTTTTTCATGAAAAATTCAATTTTGATAATGTTTAAATTGGACTATATTAAATGCACAAATTTTTTTTTTTGGTCATTGCCCATTATGGTCGTTATTACACAGCCTGTTTCAAAATACTTTTGAGAATAACAATATAGTCACTAGCATTGAAAAAATGGCTTACGGAGTACACATCCCTTGTATTTGTGTGACCATTACAGAATGTGATTATTTTCTTGGTCATTTTGAGAATACAGTAGGGGGCACTGGAGGATTAACAAAAAATGGCAGTTTTTTTTTTATAAAGAATAATGTAGCACTGACCTGTTCCTGTGGACTAGTATAATCAGTATTTATCTTCCTCGTCATTGTATATCATTTATCATTTCCATATTTGTTTTTTAAGAAAGGATTTTATATGCATTACCATCATTGATTCAAACTTTTTGCAAAGGTGCTTAGCTTCTACACCCTCCTTGTACATATTTATCACCTGATGAAATAGATATATATCTATGGATACCTAGCTGTATTCATATTTACAAATGTATGTCCAGGTTATCAGGAAACACAATAGGGGTGGATTAAACAAACAGAATCTCAAATCACATGATACATAAAAGAAATTTTGTATGCATTATACATAAGTGGATATTGCATCATAAAATCATAAGTCACATGTTTAATAAGCTAGGATAGGTACAGCATTAGAAACACATTACATCACAAATGAATGACTGTCCCTACCTCCTCCACCATTAACACCTACAGGATTGTTCATAATCTCCTTATATATTCTCTTTCCGGTCCATTTTGTAATATGTGGCACGTTTGTGGTTTTTTTCCTCTGGTCATGAAACCTTATTGGGTTATTTGGAGCTAGCTGGGTCGTCGTATTCTGTATTTTGCCCATATGTCCAATGACCAGTTTAATACCTGGGATAAAGCTGACAAATTGCTTTAATTTTGACTAAATAAATGTACAAGTGGTATTAGAGGCTGGTGAGATGGAATGAGAGTGTTAGGACAGTCCCTGTGCGTTTATAATATTCTATGTTTAGAGGCAACTATTATTTCATAACAGACATACACATCATACACAGATCAGATATCTAAAAAAAAAAAAAGTCAATCTGTATTTTTGACCCCAGCACACCAGACACAATCATTGTGTCTCAGGCTGTGATTATCCATGTTTTTTTTTGGCAAAGATACTGGAGTGGGTTGCCAGTTCCTTGTACAATTGCCTTCAATTTGTCTGTTTTTGAATGGCTTTCATTAGATGCTGATAGCCAAACAAGGTGAGACCTGTTACCAATTATATATTTTCTTCTCTGTGAAGGTGCCCTGGATCGTTGTGTGATGGGGATCACTGCTGTGGAGATCTTGAATGCTTGTGATGAAGCCGTGCCGGCCGCGGTGGATGCACTCAGCCATTCAGCAGTCAACTTAAAGCAGGCCATGACTAGGCGCAGTCTTGCTGCACTGAAAACCGTGGCACATCACAAACTCCAGACGCTGGCCACCAATCTTCTGGCTTCAGAGTCATCAGACAAGGTAAGCTTCAACTTGACTCTCGACTCTCTGGACCGCAACACACCAGGCACATCTATCAGCCACAGCCCCTCTGGGCTCCATCAAGCTCATGTTCAGTGACCTCATCTATCCATCTCTGCCATCCCCTTCTTTTTGTGCCTTCAATCTATCCCAGCAACATAATCTCTCTAGGGAATCTCAATAACCACAAGTAGTTCCTTATGTGGTTTATGCTACTCACTCCATACTTTTTTTTTTTTTTTTTTAAATAGTTAGCAACTTTTGTTAGACACAGAATATTTTACTTAAATGCACTCTTAAAATTCTAGCTCCAAAATAATTTTAAGATTATAATAGAAAGCCAGTAGCTGTTACAAACTAATTTTGTTCCCAGAATCCACGTCTGCAGAGGAAGCTCTGTATGCTAATTGGCTCTGCTCACTTCCTTGGGTCATGTACTAGTGCTCAAGATACATATTCTTTTTTTGCTGTTTTTTAACCCCTTCGTGACAAAGGAGCCAACAACGTTGTGAAAGTACTAACGGAAAGTGTGTTTTAAGTCGCTGTTCTACTTCCCCTAAAAAATGTTGTTTATCTTGTAGGAGTGTGATATATCACTGTGATTAGCATTTCTTGCAGGCTTATTTTTTTTTTTTTTTTATAACTGATTCCTTAATTTTATGTAAGTTTCTTTCCTACCATGCTTCTAGGCACTGAATTGAGCAACAGTTGAAGTGTATATATAGTTCAACATGCAGAATAAGTAGACAATGTACAACTATAACCCACCTTTTTGCAACAAAATCTGAATACTAACATTTCTAAAAAGTTTTTTAGATTAATGCCTTTTTTTATTTATTTATTGAAAATAAGAGCATTAATCTTACAAGTAAAAGTGTAACAAATAGTGCCATGTAACTGTTTTCCCAGCTGAAATATAATTTGTAGCCACAGCTGGTCCAAAAAGTAGTGGTTTTATATTTCCATATAAATATTGCCCTTCGTTTCTAAGTGTCCCACAGACTAATAGTCTTTCTTTCTGTATACTCCCATGTATGCTGTCATCTTGCAACACTGCATTTTGGGAGTGAAGGCCACACACAAAGTGGAGACGATTAATTCCTCCAATTTTTTTGTGCTATGTGTTTAATCTTGTAGCAAAAATCATACCCACAAACCACATTTTACTCTGAAACCCAGTCATGATACCAAAAAACAGAGGCCTCTGATTATTTTCTTTTTATTAGATTTTATTTAGCTAAAACATGGGTCAGCAACAAAAAACTTCCAAAATAGCTGCTGCTGACTGACTGACGAAAAAGTAAACAAAACACAGCTTATATAGTAATTACATACAGAGCATGGTATAACCCAATATTACCCTTCTAGAAAAATGAGACATTCCCAACATCCAATAAAAGATTATTGATATTAGTAGACCAATAAAATAAGATGCACACAGCTAGCACCCGTCAGTCGTGCATGGTATGTTACATAATCTGAGAACAAACACCCCTCTACTTGTTATCTCTGCGCATAGGTCAAGTGTTGGCCTTGTGGGCTACTGAAATGCATATTGTTTAGGTGAAATAATTCACTGTCTCCAGAACAAACTTTTATTCTGGGAAGAAGGACTTGTTTGCAGTTCTAGAATAAAAAAAATGAATTTTTATAAGTGAAAGGTATAATTAACTGTTTTATACCTCATGGCCTGCAATGGACTGAGTACTGTTTCAGAGCTAAAGTTTACAAGTGCTACAAAAGTTATGAATGATACATTTGATACATACATACATACATACATACATACATACGTACATACACTAAATAATGTATGGGTATTTGTATTCTCCACAACACTAATAAACTGCAAAAAGACACTTAATTTAATTTTTTTTTGTAAACTGAAAAACTTGATCTGTGAGGAGGAAAATGTAGAAACATGTAAATGTTCCCTATACAATTTCTATCGTTCTATACCTGTGATGTTGTTATTACATATATTTAATATAATTAAGAAGAGGGAATTATAGAATGGGACAATTAGTCTTCTTGTTAAGCAATATACCCAATTTCTATAACTCCTAATATTAGTACAAATTCCCTGTTCTTATAATTTCAAATTTTAATCAAAATCTATATATTTAATAATGTGTAATAACATGTTGCAGTTATAGACTAACAACAAAGATAACTTATATTCACATTGTTATCCTCACTGTTTAGTTTTTTTCAGTTTAGATTGTTTGCTGCTTCTGGAAGTTGGTGTGGCCTTCAATGTAAAAATGGCAGAATGCATTGTAGTGAACAGGAACAAAGAGGGCAACTCAAACCTAAAATTGTTAGTCTGCAGGCTGAAGTGTAAATTCTATAAAAAAAATTACTTTAATGAGAATTAGATTAAGAAAATAAGCTTTGTTAAAAATTTATATAAAACAAGCTTACACTGTGATCCTGGATAGTATATGTCCATTCAAAAGCCCATTAAAGATATAGGGAAGTGTCATAGATTATGAATGCGTATGATAGAAACATTTGTTTTGGGGGGGGGGGGGGGGGTTGAATGAAGAAAAATCCCAAAATAAACATTAATAAACTTTACCTAGACTTTGCAAAATGTATTCCTTTTTTTTGTCAGTTGAACTTGAGAAGAAACTGAAAACCCAAACTAAATTAGCATAAAATTCATAATTCATTTTGGCTATCAGTGTCTGGGGATCAGTCTCTGCAGCAAAGCATCATGGGGTTTGTAGTCTTTTGTGCCCACCACAAGGAAGCAGCTTTAGGTAGTGCTCCTCTGGCTTGCACTGTGCTGCTATTGGCTGGAAGGTTAGTATGTGGTTAAAAAATGTACCTGAATACAGTTTTTCTATTGGTTAGTACCAGGTGTGCAGGCACCTCTAGGGTTGTGAAAACCAAATTTATTTGTAAAATTAAAATATGTGTATAGAAAGAATCAATGTAATGTGTGTATCTGATGTAAGCAGCGTGTGTTAGATTAGATAAAAAGGTATATCTATGTTTCCGTGTATTTACCTTTAAGACAATTTATCTAATGTGCATCAAACAGGGCACCCCGAGATGAGGCCTATTTACTTTATCACCACATGACGCACAATCAGCAATAACAAAAATATCCGGGAAAACAAAGCATGCTGCGGTATCATTTCTGGATGTGTTTTGGTTACTGGCTAACGGCCATTATGTGGCTTCCACGTGTCCCAGTTGTAATAGCACATTTTATAGCGCAATTAGGCTTAATAGTAGTAGAGCTTCCATACACTGTGGTTCTGCATTGTAAAATACAGCGGTCATGAACACGCACCGTCCTCATGCAGTGGTAATTGGTCCCTGCCTTTCGTAGGAAAACAATTACAGGGAAGAGAAAGCCTAAGACGATGAATCTGCCAAGGAGATAATCACTTTATGAAAAATGTATGCTGATGGAATCATTAGGACTTGTTCTCACCGCCCTCCTGTGAGGAGATTGCAGGTTTCACAGAGAGAATTTATAGAAAAGCAGCACTTCCGCTGCCTGGGAGAGAACATTATGCAGCCACAGAAAGTGCTGATGAGTTATGTGTGACGGGTATGGATAGGTAGCATAGCTTACTATGAAAGATGGAGTGCCGTAGGACGACACTGTATTAGGGACACTGTAGACCCACTGTAGTCCCTTCTGGGAGAAAAGAGCCATATACATTATTTATTATTATTATTAATAATAATTGTTGTCAATAATAATAATAATAATAATAATAATAATTGTTATCAATAATAATAATAATAATAATAGTTATCAATAATAATAATAATATAATTGTTATCAATAATAATAATAATAATAATAATAATCACCTATAAAAGTTTTCAGTTGTGAGTAACGCCTGTGAGATGTGTTCTGCGCAGGCTTTACTCCCAACTGCTATCTGTAAATTTGTGAAAAATCATGTAGTCGTGCATGCACAGTTATGCCTGATTTGCACATGCGCGGCTCAGCCACAGCACTGGGGAGGGAGGGAGAGAGAAAGGTGGCTTGGGGGGGTGTCGGGTATAGAGGAGGGAGGGGGAGAGAAGGCAGAGAGAGGGGTTAGGGAGGGAAAGAGAGAGAAGGAGGGGGAGAGACAGAGGAAGCAGAGAGAGAGTGGGGGAGAAAGGGGGAAAGAGCGAGGAGGGAAAGGGGGAGAATGAGAGAAGGACAGAGGGGGAGAGAGGAGGCAGAGGGAGGGGGTGGACTGGGAGTGGGAGCAAGAGAGACGGAGAGCACACAGAGAGAGTCAGAACAGACCATTGCACACAACATGATTCTGTCATTGATGACGGGCAAGTTACTAGTAATAATAATATTAGAATTGTTATTTATTATTGGAGATATTATTCTTCTGTTTTATATTATTATGAATAATAATATTGCTATTCATAATAATATTTCAGTAAGTGTATTAAAGGGACGTCATGTACATTCAGAGACTCCTCCCACTTCAGCAAGTCAATCACTGAAATCTAAAATAGTAGATTCCACAGCCGCATCATTGCATATAAAAGTAATACAGTAAAGGCTGTTTTTTTTTTCTTTTTGTTGCTTATTTTCAAATGTAGCCTTTCAAAAGGGTCTGTTTTAAACTTTTTCCCACTGTGGACCTTTTAAAGGATTACAGTGGTCAAATTGTTTTTCTGTGTATTGTCTTTTCGACAATTAGACTTGATACTGGGTAGAATGTTTTAGGGGAATTAAGTGGGCAAGTAAATAATGTAATTGCCTTAAATTGCACGGTCATAGGTCTTGTTTGCTTCTGGGGAAGAAAGCTATATGGCAAGCTTGGACAAGCTAGTAAAAAGTAAAGATATTACACTATCAACAAAGGTCTGCATAGTTAGAACTATGGTATTCTCGGTAGCAACATATGGATGTGAGAGCTGGACCAAAAAGAAGTCTGAGCCCCCAAAAATGAACGCCTTTGAATTGTGTCGTTGGAGAAGACTGCTTATAATCCATTGGACTGCAAGAAGATCCAATAAATCAGTACTTCAGGAAATCAATACAAACTGGTCACTGGAAAGTTTGATCATGAGGCTGAAGCTCAAATATTTTGACTCTGGTGCTGGGAAGACTCTGATGCTGGGAAAGGTGGAAGGCACAAGATGAAGGGGATGGCAAAGATGGAGATGTGTAGATGAGGTCATTGAGGCAATGAACATGAGCTTGATGGAGCTCAGATGGGCAGTGGTTGACAGATGTGCCTGGCGTGCTGCGGCCCACAGGGTTACATAGTTTCGGACACGACTGAATGACTAACAACAAGAAGGTCTGTTACTGTTAATGGGGCTTTAAACTGTGTTACAACATGGCAAAGAAAGTGTCTCTTCTGTTGCTTAGGGAAGATTGAACGATGTGAAACTATTTGATCTAATAAAATTATCCAAATAGTTTTGTGTTATTTCCATTTCAGATCAGTTTATAAATTCAACCCATAGCCAATATTATGGATACCCATACCCCTAGAGCAGTGGTGTCAACAGCCGCTCCCTGAGACCTTATATGTCACTCATCAGGAACAAGAGCAAAACTAGTAATAGTAACCCATGTTGTATCACCGTGTAAAATGTTCCCCATCTCAAAGCCGATCCCCAAGAGCACTGGAAAGTAACCAGCCTGTCCTCAAGGAAAAATTGTTGATGGCTAGTTTTTTCAACAAATAGACCTGATAATTGGAAAACCAAAAGCATTTGTACATTTTTATATTTATTTAACTTTTTATAATAAAGCATTTATGCTTTTTTGCATTATTTAGTTTTGTTTTCTGTTTTACCGGTAATTCTGCTTGCTACTTTCATTGGAAAGTTTGTCCTTGTAAACAAATTACATTTCCAAGTGCTGAGCGCACTGTCAATTTTAGCTGCCACTGTAAATAGAAGCTTCCTGTGCTTTCCAAGGCTCATCCCATGTCAGGAAGGTGGTCCACAGAACTAAATCGGTAGATTCCACCACAGCCTAAATTGACACTAGTGAAGAAATGTTAAATGGTCACAGAACAAGTCAGAAATCTGGTACAGTTACAACTAGGTATTAACAAATATTAATGCAAGTTTACTGCAAGAAAATGTTTTCATTTGATGAATTAAATACAGTATTTATAAATTCTAAGAAAAGAAAAAAAATTGTCTACAATAATAACGATTTATCGGATGGCGTTTTGAGCACCCTGACACCCTCCCTGATAAATCTTTATTATTTTTCATACGCACTAATGCGTAGCTCCTTCTGTGAATGTTCAGATTAAGTGTAAAGAAAGCTAATAATTATACTGATTTTATGAGTATTTTTACAGAAAACGCTTTAAGTTGTCCAAGGTGGATAAATCAGAAAGTTATGCATTTACATAAATTAGAGGAATGGGCATCTAAATGGCAGATGAGATTTAATATGAATACATGTAAAGTTATGCATTTGGGAAGGAAAAATAGCCATGCAATTTATAATCTTAATGGAGCAAATCTAGGGGTATCGGATATTGAAAGGGATTTGGGAGTGCTTGTGGACAGTCACCTAGGTAACAGTGCTCAATGCCAAACAGCAGCTGCAAAGGCAAATAAAATATTAGCATGTATTAAGAAGGGTATAGAAGCCAGGGAAGCAAATATAAATCTCCCATTATACAAATCTCTAGTACGCCCTCATTTGGAATATGGAGTACAGTTTTGGGCACTGCTTCATAAAAAGGACATTTTAGAGCTGGAAAAGGTACAGAGAAGGGCAACAAAACTAATAAGGGGAATGGAGGGGCTAAGTTATGAAGAAAGACTAACCAAATTACACTTATTTTCTAAGGTGTCTAAGAGGCGATATGATTACCCTGTATAAATACATCCGGGGTCAATATAGGGATTTGTCAGGGAAAGCTTTTTGTGCCAAGAGGTTTTCAACTGACAAGACGACGTCTCTTGAGGTTAGAAGAAAACAGATTCCACCTTAAAGAAAGAAAAAAGTTATTCACAGCAAGACTGTGGAATTCTCTACCAAATGAGGCTGTGACAGCAGATTCAATAGATAACTTTAAAAAGGGGTTTGATATATTTTTGAATGAAAAGGGCATTTAGGGTCCATTTTGGATAATTAGAGAGGGCGTATTGATCCAGGGCGTAATCAGATTGCCAGTATCTGGGGTCAGGGAGGAATTTTACGATTGGCAAAGTTTCACTTCGGTTTTTCTTTTTACCTTTATCTGGGTCAATTAACAAATAATCTACATATCATAAGGATGAGAGGCGATCTAAAAAGTCGCACTGGATGGACCAAGTCATTTTTCAACCCCAATTACTATTACTATGTAATATTTAGCTAGCCCCATCATAGATAGCAGCCTTTTTATTGCTCAGACCCAATGCAGCCTGGTTAAAGCTAAAAGAACGGTCAACTGTTAAAGGTAGAAATCACCAACCTTGGACATACTTTTCAGCCTATGCTTATCTGGTCAGGTAGCTGCAGATGGTATTTCTAGGTATGGTGAACAAGGACTTCATATGTACATTCCCTATTACTTTAGGGTGACACTCAGAGCATTATTTGCATATAAAAAATCACCAGAGATGATCAATAGTAATCTAGTTTGTTTTATCTGCACATGGCACATCCTCTTTTTTTTTAGCACGCTCATTCCATACATGACTTATGATTTCTATCTGCACAAGTCTGGTCTTTATCTAGGGTTCTGCAACATAAGAATTGAAGCAAAGATACTTGATTCTTTATGCTACTTGATCTTGAGAAGAGAAGAAAAAAAACCTTACTTTCACCTTTTCCATGGAGTGTATTTTAAGCAGGTAATACAATAATTCCCTGTAGGTCCAGCCCTTACTGGCACAGTTTGAGCCGTTCGCTCCTGTCCTGTCTTTTGTGGATTTAGGCTTTAATAATTCAGTGTTTCAGTTCTCCGATTACAAGGCGGAAGGAAGGACCTGGCCTGCAGCTAGAGCGTTTCCTTGTTAGGCAATGGAAACGCAGGGCTGCCTACGCTCCTGATATCACTTGCTTGGCCTTCCTTAAACCTACTCTGGTGCTATTGTTTTGCAGAAAGTTCTTAGCATGGCAGATTGGTATTCTTTTAGTTGTGTCACTGTATGCAGTGATGTGGTTTCAATATATTTCTAGGTCACCTTCTTCGCCTGGAAATGGTGCTACATGGTAAAATGGTGGTTGCTGGATAGACTCTAACTATTGTGACCACCGTAGTGCATTTAAAAAGTAAAGCTGTGCATAGGCTATTAAAAACAGCATGTGGTTATATTTATTGAGAAAAAAAACAGAAATTCTGCACCTTTAAACTGTCAGTTTTACTCTCAAATAGTGTTGCATATTTTCTCCTACTTGTGCCAGTCAGGGGCGTGGTCAACTTTTCATGTGTGCTAGACTATAAATAAAGTCTTGCCAGTGTAGGTTCTGCTACGGATTGAGCATGCTCAGTAGAGCGTGGCTATGATAGCTCACTTACTGGGCAGGGCCCATGGGACCGCTGTCAGCATGTTACAATAGAGCTGTTACCTCTGTGTGGTCAGAGCTAATTTTCATGGGGCAGGGCCAGTGACATCAGCCCAGCCTGATCTGGCCCCACCCCTCAGAAACAAGTAGGAGGAAATACAAAACTCTGCTTGAGGGTAAAACAGACTGTAAATTAAAAAGAGGGGTTAACACCATAATGTTTAAATAGACAATACACAACCACCTACTCTTGCTTGAGCCTATTAACTTACTCACTGCCACTCCAATTGATCACCCTCCTGTATCACACACAACCTTTACATTGTAAGTTTGCAAGTTTTCAATCTTCTAAAGTGCTTTAGGGAAAGCTTTGTGTATGTTTTGATTTCATTCTTTTGCAATGTGTTGTTATTGTTTTTTTGCCTTGCACTTAACTCTGTATAGCGCTACAGAATATGTTGACGCATTAGCAAATAAAGTATAATAATAAAAAATAATCCTAGTATGCCCACCAAACAAATAAATGAGCCTTACTTGTAAATGAACTAATAGTGTGCAGGGACACCAAAAATCTCCAGCACTATGTTATTTCATAGCCTGCTGTAAGATAAACCATGTTACAATACTTTTGTGTAAAAAACAAACAAATAATGTCCTAGTGAGAACTTGAAAAATTAATATTAAACGTCTAATCAGATTTATTACACCAGTCGGAGAATGAGCTTTTTCAGGTTAAATAGATTATTGAATGTACAATTCCACCAATGTCATATATTTTTTTTGATTACGAGTATTTTCAGGAATCCTACATCCTTCTCTCAAATTCATGTATCACCACATAAGGTTTGTGTTTGTTACATCATATCCTGAGGGCTGAATGATGGGGGTTTAAGGGACAGGCAGAAGTTCAGAGCCTTTGTTTGATAATTGTATAAGATTGAAATTGACTGGCCCATAAGCAGCACGTTACATCAATATATACAGCCATAGCTCTCCAGAAATGTAAACGCCCCTCTCACACACAACTTCCACTATTGTATCATGGATCTCTTCGGAGTCCTGCAGAGGCATCAACATTTTTTTTTCTAATTAAAAACTAGCTGTATGATTTTTATTTTCCTGGTTAATTGTGTTCTTCATTACAATGAATGTTTTCTTACTTTTTTTTCTACTGTGTAGTGCTCCTTTAATCATAAAATCCTTAACATTCTCTTTACTCTTACATTTCAGTGATGCACTACATTTCCCAGGCTGCTTTGCACTACAAACAGGAACCCAGAGTTAATTTTAAAAGTTTCAGCTAACCTGATTGCCCAAAACAAATCATTTTAAATTTGAGGCTAATTTAGCCTGTAATATGATTATATTATGCTATTATTGTTGTTCTAAACTGTTAGCTCTACGGAATATGTACAAATAAAGGTGCGTGACAAATAAAGGAAAATAATAACGAATTAAGAAAATGTATTGTAAAAAAATTATAATAATAATTAAGTGAACCAATGAGTGTTTACGGTCCACCTGTCACTCTTTGCAATCGAGTAGTTACAATCTACAAGAATGCTGCCATATACAGGATTTCTGTTTGCTTTAGTCAGCTGCTCGTGCCGGGCCTTCTGTTATTTGACTGATGGCCTTTGGGACAACTGAAGGCTGCAGCTATTTTTTTGAGTGCTTTATTTCCTATACTTGACATATCCCCTTTATGGGACATACATTAAGTATGGCTTTTTTGTGATGTGTATTGTGAAGCTTCCAGTAATATGCTTTACAAGCTTTTAAAGCGATCTTAAATTATGAAACAAACCTTAAACTTGCAGGGTGGGGGTTACATAGATATATATATATATATATATGTATATATGTATATATATATATATATATATATATATATATATATATATAAAGCTAATATAAATATAAATATAAATAAATATATATATATATATATATATATATATATATATAACCTCCATGGGTGGCACAAGACTTTGAGGTGCAGTTGGACTATTGGATGCCCTGTATTAACATGGATTATTGATATTCTTCTGCCTTCTCTCCCCGGGCACTGTCCTCCCATCCTGGACACTTGAATTTTGACAGTTGCATTATTATTGTGTGCCATGTTGTGTGTGTAAGCCATGTTGTTCATGTAGGGGACCACAATATGGGGTTAATCAAAATCATTGTATTTTTCTGTGAATTTATTAATGACGGGTGTTGAAATGTTGCATTTTCGACAGGGAGTTTAATATAGTGTATTACTAGGGTCCCTGGGGAAGAGGGGGTTACCCGTTACGAGGTGCTTGGTTGTAGGGGAACCAGAACATTGAGGGATGAGCTGGCCGTCGCCAGAGGACTGTGGAAATTTAGATGAATTAGGATCAAGCTGTGATTAAATGTTGTTCTTCTAAATAACATAAGGGACAGCATCTAAAAGTATTGGGGCATATGGAGGGTCACTTACACAGCAGACAGAGTGTCTCCACTCCTGATTTGATCAGATACCCCTGGAAAGCCTGGATCAAAGGGTCAGTTAGTCTCCAGGACCAAGGGGGATGATTGGTGGGTGATATTGCTTGATATACAGGCCTCCCGTGGAGATCAGTGGGACTGTGTTGGTGATTGAACATGATTTAACAGTGTTATATTTAATATGCTGTATCACAATCCATAAACTAAACTAACTGTCAGTTTGAACTACATAATTGATGTGTGTGTTTCATTCTGAGGGAATAATAATCCTTTTTATTGGGATAATTACTGCTGAACCTGCATTGGGCTTTGTTAGTCGGTAACATTTGCTGTGGTAGGATGGGCGCTTTGGTGGCTGTAAGCCGAGTTGGTTCTGTTCCAACCGGGTCGGTTTGAAATTGGTTCTTATGAAGCCCAACAGAAGCAGTAGGTTGTCACAAACGCTATATAACTTATTTTTTTCCTGATTATGCTCTTAGTCAGACTCTGATATATTTCTCATTGTGCCAGCATGGCATTACAGAAAGAAACAAAGGCACCAGACCAGGCGTCACTAGATGTTGCCCTTTATCGGATTCTCCATGTACAAAGTTGAGTTGTTAGAAGATGCACTTGACAGTGATTCTTGTATGTTAAGACTGAGGACTTTGGACAGTGTGTGGACACCTTTGGTCTCACAGGCAGATTACCAGACACCATTCACAAGTATATAATGGCCATGTTTTGTTCAGCCCTCGCATAAAGCGTCGCAGTGCTGAGTGTTTCCTTGTGTTCGCTCCATGTTCGTCTCATTGACCTGATCCCTCCTGCCCTGTGGTCATGGGCTGCATTGCCTTCTTGTGACCTGGCTGTAGCTTTTCATTGTATGGCTGAATTGATTAGTATTGTGGGTGCACACTTGGATAAGAACATAAGGTTTTTGTGTATGATAAAGGGACCGTTGGAAGCTGCAGAATGTTCTCCAGGGCTCTTAAAGGGCCACGGCAGTTCAATAAAAATAGACACTTGTTTGTAAAGTATGTAAATAATTTAACAGTAGCAGCTGTGTAAGATATATACATAAACAATGAAGACTTTTCCTTTTAAATATGTTTAGGACTTTTTATGAATAGAAAAACTATTAGATCACTTCCTAAGATCTGCATTATGATGGTGTGTTTTTTTCTATTAGCGAAGGGAGGGATGAAGGAGGATGGAAGGGCAGGTCAGGAGTCTATATTGTATCATTGACACCACCCCTTCCCTCACAGGTGCAGAAGCGGATTGCTTACATCAATAGATGCAAGCATTGCTCTCCAGAAATGTAAAATATTATGGATGCCTCCAGCAAAGCTATACATATTTTTTTTTTCTCTTTAATTATGCTGGTCAGATTTTAAATATACATATTTTTGTTATTTTATTACATAATTTCTTATATTTATTTTCATTATACGGTTTTTTATAGTAACCCATTTATTGAAGAAATGAGAAGTACAGGGAAAAAAACATTTGCAGTCAGATGTAATCCGTATTTCCCAGGACTGTATAATAGGTTGGGGCTTAAAACAAACCCAAAAAGCCAAATGTTTAAGGTAGACATAATGGGAAGGTTCGATAGATCTGTTGATTTTTATCTACTAAGCATTTCGTGACAGTGTGGCCAACTTATTATTATTATTATTATTATTATTATAATAATAACAATAATAATAATAATAATAATAATAATATATCTCTGTCCTGTTAGCACATTCCTTATAACAACAATGTATCTAGTTATATATATGTAAAGCCAAAGTCATTGTAGATTAATATGTACATCATTTTCAGATTACTGGTTTACTATTTAGAAAAGTATAATTAAAATATAAATATAAAACATGTACATTATATTCCAGGTTAGGCTCTAGAGTAGTATTACACAAGGAGTTATCAATGCTATGTTTAAAAGTGGAAAGCTGTTATCTGCAGAATGTGTATTATATATATATATATATATATATATATATATATATATATAATGCTACTTGTGCATTTCCTCATTTGTTATAATATAAACAATCGCCAGCAGGAGGCAGCAGATACCTATTTTCCGTAAGGCTGTTCCACCCACCCCCACTGATATTTCTGCAATACTTTGCCTGAAGTCGGACATTTAAGAGGGAGATTCATACATAAAATACAATTTGTGGATTGTCTTTTTTGAACAGTCACCAATTTTCATGAATTTTCACTTTAATGCATCCTTATATATTGGGGTACAGCACCCCGACACCAGCTGTGTAATGCCACCAAAATTATTCACATATACTGGAAAGAATCACCCTGTCCATCCTATGGATTGTGAGCAGTGCATTGATTTCTATTTTGTAAAGACCTCATATAAGTGGATTATTATATTATTTTCTGGGCTGATCTTTATCCTAATTATTTCTTTAACTTTGGAAGTTTTTGTTGCATTGACAATAAGACTACATAAAGTAGAAAAAACGTATATCTAACTATAGTTCTTCATTATATAGGAATTTGTTTCTGATCATGAACTCTGAGGTTTGAAAGTGTGTAATTAAATGAACATTATGATTTGTATTAGACTTGTATATATTATTTATGTGTTTTTTTATTTTTTGCTAAACCGCTCAGGCATAATCTTTTTTTTGACATAATATTAAATTATTGTAACTATGTACTGCTAGTTTGACTTGACATATTGACCCTCTGGTCGGTGTCCAAGTCTCTTTCTTTTTTTTTTATATTCTTTACCCAAATACAGTCTTTTTCAAGTCCAGTACGTGGGTTCTTTTAGAAATGATGGTGATGCATAAATAAGTAGGAGGGATATGAGCAGCCTAACAGGCCAGAGTGTTTTTGCTTAAACGGATTAGAAATCAGGGAAGAGTTGGAGGAACTGAGAATTTAGATAAGATTTGTATTTACTTTTTGAAATGTCTTCTCCAAATAGCACATTAGACAATGGAACTCAATGGCAGAGTAAGGCCTCCAAGAATTCCCCACCACCCCCCAACCCACCCGGCCTGAAGCGACCAAGTAGAAAATGAAGCTGGAATTCCCTTTTACATAATCCGCTATCTAAATATAAGATATAATAAATATAAATATATGTTCCTGCCTTGCACACCTGCCCATATTATATTGTTACATACTTCACAAGCACAAAAAAAACTATTGTCTTATCAGGTGCCATATTAGCTGGGATCCATTGCAGCTTTTGTTTGATAACTGGATAAGATTGAAATAGACCCCACACCATTTCCCCTAACTTGCCCTGAATCACACACTTTACATTTCAGGAGAGATCTGATTACCTTGAATGATGGAGACTCCCTTCTCTCACACACGGCATCAACCAATGTTATGGGTCTCTCTCTGGTCTTGCAGCGTCATCAACTTACTTTATGATTTTTTTCCTGCTTAATTATGCTCTTAGTCAGACTTCATTTTTAAACATATTGTTGTCTTCATTGTGCCGTAGTCCTTTAAATTATATGGGTATTTTTTTTTGTGGGTTTTACATTTGAAGAAGAACCCGTTAGTTCATCATAGCTGTGTACCAAGTGGTACCTTGGTTCTCATCCATAATCCATTACGGACGGCAGGGTGAGTTCCAAAGTAGCATTTCCCATAGGAATCCATGTAAATTGAAATAATCTGTTCCAGGCCACAGAATTTTCACATATTATTTTGAACTGATGGTCTTGTTGTTAGATACAACACCTTAAAACTAATCTGACATAAACAAAAAATAATAATTACATCAAAATTACATAGAATTTAACTTCACTTTACCTGTACTGAGAGTACTGGGGACTCAATGGGATGGTGGCAATGTGGAGGAGGAGGTAGGGTATTGCTTGGAACTTTGGTTCTTGTAGGCACAGGCTGCTCATGTAGGCACAGGCTGCTCTTGTAGGCACAGGCTGCTCTTGTAGGCACAGGCTGCTCTTGTAGGCACAGGCTGCTCTTGTAGGCACAGGCTGCTCTTGGACTACACTACGCCACAGTACAGAACTTTATTCTGATTCACGCGAGACAGGATGCAGGGTGTTACAAGTGAGCGTCGAGTTCAGAGGCAATTTTTTGTCAGTGAGATGCATTGAGTATCGAAAATGACAAGTTCCAAGGATGATGAGAACCGAGGTACCACTGTGCTAAATAATGGGATAAATCATTACAAATGTGCGATCCTGCTATTGCCTTTATGACACATTGCTATATTATATTTTAAACATGACAAAGAGAGGCAGGAGGTGATAGTAGGGATTTCACATTTAAGCTCCAGCACTGAAGAAACCCAAGTCCTAAATGAGACTTCCGTGTAGGAAACTACCTGTGATCAGACTGTAATCATTTGGATGGTTTAACAGAAATACAGATTTAATGGGATATGGACGGTCTCTGGATTTAACTAGATCTATAATATACATGTGTATCTATTGACTTTTATGTACTTTAATTTATTAAAAAGTGCTTAGAAGCTGCCTAAATAAAAAACACAGTCCCTGTATGGGTCTGCCCACTGCATCATATAAAGGTGTGTTTGATTTTCGGCAGTAAAAACAGAACTTAAAAGTATATATATATATATATATATATATATATATATATATATATATATATATATATATATATATATACACAGTTAAAAGGGATATGAAAGACTTTGGGATTATATATATATATATATATATATATATATATATATATATATATATATATATAATCCCAAAGTCTTTCATATCCCTTTTAACTGTGTTTGTGTTTTCAAACCCACATTTATTGTACCGTGTCTGCTCATCTCATACTTTGGTAGCTCTTTGGGCTCAGTTTTCTTTTTCATTTTATATACATTTTTGTTATTATTCCCAAAATGTGATGATACTGTATAATTACTGTAGCTGAACTTGCTCTATGAATAAAAGTACATTAAATAAATGATCAAGTCAAGTACAGTTTGTGAAATTAATTGTCACTCCAAAAAAAAAAAGAGACTGCATTCTTAGGCCCTCATTCAATTGCGATTTGGTCAATTGAATAGGGCTCCAAATAAGCACATAACATATATTTTTTAAAGAAGTTTTTAGTTAGTGAGCATCTATCCAAAAGCAAAGTTATCACTAACTAAAAACTTCTTTAAAAAATATATGCTATGTGCTTATTTAGACCCCTATTCAATTGGCCAAATAGCAATTGAATGATGCCCTTAGATTGTAAAAAGTGTGGATGTGGAAGACAAAAAAATAAAATAAGATTGCACTAATCAATTCAGTAAAGAATAATGTTGTAAATTAAGTGGCACCATTTCTGTGCAGTGAGTATAGTTATTAGATTTTGATTATAATAAAATTTGGTGATGGAGAAAGAAGAATGTTATATACATTTGGGGAATAGTTGTAGTTGTTTTTAAAAGGAGGATGATAAAAATAATGTATTTTGATTAAATATGTGAACATGGTGATTTGCGGTAGGACCATGGGTGCACTTTTTAGTTGGACACGGTATGTTGCATTTTTTTAGGATATACGTTGGAGGAGACACTTAGATTATCTATTAAGTTAATCTTGAAAATATCAAAATAGTAATATTTATTATTTCTAAGTTTATTGCTGAAAAGGTGTTATAAACCAATGCATTATTTTTTGAAATTGAAATCAAAGATGTTGATTAAAAAGGTAAAAACATGATCGTCCACCTCTTATTGTGTAACACTTAATACAATTGTGTACCTTTTTGTTATATATAAATCCAAATATTAACATAAAATATATAATGTCTCTAGAGATAATTTACAAATGCACAAAGGTAAATCATATTAAAATGTAATAATTAATTGTTCCTTCAATAAATAGAGCTCAGTTGGATAACATATAAATAATACATCAACACTTCAGTATGGATTATGTATTGTAGCGTTTATACGTAATATTTTGCATATGGAGTACATATAGCGATACTAACCAGTGAAATATATAATCGCCGAACACAAAATTCTGTAAACAATATGTATGTAAATGTTGGAGGGATTTAGAAATGTAATTACTTCTGATTGGAGAGTCAGCTAAATATAAATGAGTAAAGTGCTGTGACATATTAAAGTGCTATGTGCAAAAAAAGTGTAAAAAAGATCTATATGAATAACTTAGACCGTTCAGGGACTGACCCTGTAGAACCACACTATTGGGATAGAACTTGGGACCCAACACTTATCCCCTTTTTGGGCAAATTACATATTCTACCCTCCAACCAGCCAATTTAATCATAGGAAATGATATTTCCCAATAGAGGATAACACTGAATGTGAGTATACCAACCTAAATAAGTGAACGGGGAACAGCGAAAAATATAATAAAAAACGTTTACAATCTTAGACTCCGGCGCAATAAAAATTATTTAAAAAGAAATGTAAAACCATAGGAATGCGCTTTGGTGTACTCAGGAAAGAATATGTTGAAGAATAAATATAGTGAGTCCATACATTGTATAGATACATTACATTTAAGTATACATGTATATTTTGGCAGTCATACACCTTTGCTGTGGTCTGTGTATCTCCCAACAAGGAACAAAAGGCTACCACAGCTTGTAGTCTGCTCCCACGCTTCTCTATGACATCATCAGGTGGCTCTCTCTCGCTTTCTCTCTCTTTCTTTCTCTCTCCCTCTCTCTCTCTTTCTTTCTCTCTCCCTCTCTCTCTCTTTCTTTCTCTCTTTCTCGCTTTCTCGCTTTCTCTTTCTCGCTTTCTCTTTCTCGCTTTCTCTTTCTCGCTTTCTCTTTCTCGCTTTCTCTTTCTCGCTTTCTCTTTCTCGCTTTCTCTTTCTCGCTTTCTCTTTCTCCCTTTCTCTTTCTCGCTTTCTCTTTCTCGCTTTCTTTCTTTCTCGCTTTCTCTTTCTCACTTTCTCTTTCTCTCTTTCTCGTTCTCGTGTTCTCTTTCTCGTGTTCTCTTTCTCGTGTTCTCTTTCTCGTGTTCTCTTTCTCGTGTTCTCTTTCTCGTGTTCTCTTTCTCGTGTTCTCTTTCTCGTGTTCTCTTTCTCGTGTTCTCTTTCTCGTGTTCTCTTTCTCGTGTTCTCTTTCTCGTTCTCTTTCTTTCTCTCTTTCTCTCTTTCTCGTTCTCTTTCTCTCTTTCTCGTTCTCTTTCTCTCTTTCTCGTTCTCTTTCTCTCTTTCTCGTTCTCTTTCTCTCTTTCTCTCTTTCTCGTTCTCTTTCTTTCTCTCTTTCTCGTTCTCTTTCTCTCTTTCTCGTTCTCTTTCTCTCTTTCTCTCGTTCTCTTTCTCTCTTTCTCTCTTTCTCGTTCTCTTTCTCTCTTTCTCGTTCTCTTTCTCTCTTTCTCGTTCTCTTTCTCTCTTTCTCTCTTACTCGTTGTCTTTCTCTCTTTCTCTCTTTCTCGTTCTCTTTCTCTCTTTCTCGTTCTCTTTCTCTCTTTCTCTCTTTCTCGTTCTCTTTCTCTCTTTCTCTCGTTCTCTTTCTCTCTTTCTCTCTTTCTCGTTCTCTTTCTCTCTTTCTCGTTCTCTTTCTCTCTTTCTCTCTTTCTCGTTCTCTTTCTCTCGTTCTCTTTCTCTCTTTCTCTCTCTCTTAAGGAAATTAAATCAACAGAGAATATGTGTCTTATTAGAGCATTAAGAAAAAGTGAAAACAAGAACTTTAGAAGACCTAGTTAATTGTGTTTTCTGAACTGATTTTTGTTTAAATACGTGGGATGTGAAGTACACATCCATAATGCTCACTGCCGATCTGCTTCCTGTAACTTAGGGCAGTGGAGAAAAAAAAACGACCACCTCTGTCTTTACTGTAATTACACTTTTCTAGGCTATAGACCACTTGTTTTCTTTGTGATCTTTTTAAATGCATGGTTGAATTGTTGGGTCTGTAGTGCCCCTTTAAAACAGGTCCTTGAAATCTTCTGGTACCTGAAGACTTAAACTGAGAAGGTATGCTAGAATAAGCAAGGTATATCTCATTGACAACCATTAATAACAGAGAATGCAAAGGCTGGGGGATATTCACGCTATTTAAAAGGATATAAATGTTTGCTTGTATTTAATATAAAAAAACAAACAAACAAACAAAAAAAAACTAAGTGTGCATCTGCCTATCTGAACATCATTTTATTAAGAAGTATTTAAAACGCTGGAAGTTCTGAGTGAATAAAAACAAACAGTCCCTGCAAAGGTCTGTCCCCAGTAGCTCAAGCACTCTGTTTCTATAGATACAACATGTACTAGCCACTGTTTCTCAGCAGCTCTTTATGAGTCCACAACACTACATGATAATTATATTGCCTTTATAAACTTATTTTAATTTATATTGTATCCATTAAGCTGCAGCAGATTCCTTCGCACTTGGCGTTCAATAAACACATGGATACAATTTGACATAGAGTTAAAACAGTAAAAAGGAAGACAAGATGGCACATTTGTACAAATGCATTGGAGGAAATAACGACCCTGCTCTCACGAGAGTTGCAATAATTGTATTTATTCTCCTTTAACTTCATTGCAAAAGATAAACAATCTTGGTTTGCCTGGATTTTAAATACCTTGTTGCAGTAACTGCATATTTGTGTGAAATGGCTCGGATACTATTTTTATTAAGTAAATGATAACTTTGCTGTAACCTACTGAATTAAACCTGTAGGTCCGATTGTCCCATTCCATGCGATCTACAAAGCGCTCTGCTGTATTACAGCTTTTGTGCAGTGGGTCCATCCGCACATTTGTCTTCTTGGAATTGCTAAAAACCCCAAGGATGGCAGCACCCTTTGTTTACCACCGCCTCCTTCCCAGCTGCTGCTTCTGTCCTGTAGTGCAGCTTATAAAGGGCACAGGGGTCAGAACAAACCTAGGTTCCTCGCATTAGCGTTCTTCCCTTTCTTTAGAAAAAGCTCCTTGTCTGCGCTAAGCTGCTTTCTGTTTCTGCTTGAGTTGTAGCATTCTTGCTTTTTGTGTTGCTGATCCAAGACCAACACTTCTGCTTGGCTTCAAATCTGCAAGAAAACTGATCACCTGTAAAACTCAGATCATTGTTAACTAGAGTTGATGCCGTGTCTTTTTACAACAATATATTTTCTTTGTTTTTTTTGTATTTCGGTGTCCTGATATTCTATACAGTATTAATAATATAATATAATTATTCTTTAAATATTTTATTAGAATGAAAAGTGATTAATTTAGAAAATCACTAAATTATTCCTGAACATTAATATGATGAATGTATTATTATTATTATTATTATTATTATTTTGCTATGGGGAGGAAAGCTATGGAAAGTCTGCATAAGTTATTAAAAAGTAAAGGTAGCTACAACTATGGTATACCCAGTAGTAACATAAGGATGTGAGAGCTGGAGAATTGACTCCTTTGAATTTTCGTGTTGGAGAAAACTGCTTAGAGTCCCTTGGACTGCAAGACGACCCAATCAATCAATACTACAGGAACTGTAGACAAACTGGTCACTGGGAGGTTTGATCATGAGGCAAAAGCTCAAATATTTTGGCCATATCCTGGGAAGACAGGATTTCCTAGAGTCTAATGCTGGGAAAGATTGAAGGCACAAAAAAGGGGATGGCAGAGATGTATATATGTGGTAATAGAATTAATGAACATGAGCTTGAGGGAGCCCAGAGGGGCAGTGGACATGTGACGTGCTGTGGTCCATAGGTACAATTAACCTTGGAATAAACTCATACATACATCTTAAAGTTAGTGTAAATAAGATGATACAGGATGAAAGTAGGATATGAAGGCCATGCTCTTGCTTACAATCTATTATTTATTATCCATTATTTGTAACATACCACCATCATGACCCTAACTTACAAAGCCCTCAACATTAGTGCACCCCCTTACATCTCTGCTCTAATCTCCAAATACTTCCCCAACTGCCCTCTTCGTTCTGCGAACCACCTTCTTCTTTCCACCACTCTTGTCACCTCCTCTCACTCCTGCATTCAGGACTTTTCTCGTGCTGCCCCTATTCTCTGGAACTCCTTGCCTCGCTCCACCAAACTATCCTCCTACCTCAAACCTTCAGAACCTCACTAATAACTCAAATGTTTAAAGAAGCGTATCACCTTCCTTCCTAACATACATAACACTTTTCTCACCCTCCTGCACCACACACAAATCCTTTAGATTGTAAGTCTGTGAGTTTTCAGTCTTGCATGTTTTTTTGGGCAAAGCTCTGTGGACACCGTATTCTAAGCTAAGACGGGGCCCTCCATCCTTTGCAGTGTGTTAATATTGCATTTGTCTTTGCCTGGAAATTAACTTATGTTTTGCGCTACAGAATATGGTGGCGCATTACAAATAAACAATAATAAGAATATTCCGTAACTCTATACAGGGGTAAAGTACAAGGCAAAAACATTAACACATTGCAAAGAATGGAGGGCTCTGTCTTTGAGCTTAAAATCAACCGTACATAGGGCTTTCCCCAAAGCACTGACACAAAATTGAAAACTCTTAAACTTACAATCTAAGTGTTTGGCAGTTATACAGGAGGTTGATAGATGCAAGATGGCAGTGTGAAGGCAGTAGGCTCCAGCAAGTGGTAATTGGGGTTGTAGAGACATGATGTGAGGGAACTGCTTGAGGATAGATGTGATGGAGTGAGAGGTGCCAGACAACCTGATCCGATATCATTGCTTGTATTTAGTGATTTGCTTCTCTGAGTAGATGGGTTTTCAGAGCATTTATATTGACACTGATGTTCCATATTTACTATGTGCCCATTAGAAGACTTGAGTTGGTCATTTGCAAAGTCTTTTTAGTATGTACAAAAAAACAAATAAATATATATACAGGGGTTAAGTATGAGGCAGAAAAAGCAATATTCACACATTGCTAAAAAATGGAGAACCATGTCTTTGTACGTTTGATTTTATGCTCTTAGTGCTTTACACAAGATTGAAAACTCACACATTTATAATCTAGAATAAAAATGTTTTTTACTATTACACAGTCTTGTGAGCTATGTCTGAGATTATGTTGTTTAAACTAGATAAAATAACTTAGTTTCGATTCTTAATTAATTGTAATATTAAATTTACACTTCACTCATGTCTAAGGAATCTCCAGAGTAACAAGCTTACCTTCTGCATCCTCCCCCTTTCTTCCTGGTCACTCTTGTATAGGGTGCCACCTTGAACAGCTGGGACCCACAGGGGAAGGGCTTCACACCATGCTGCTAGCAAGCAGACAGTGACATGCTGTGTGTCTGAGCAGCTTGGTACATTAGTACTCTAAAGACCTTTCCTGTGGGTGTGGCCTTAGTTCATAACTATGCAAGATGGTACACTATATGAGAAAAAAAACAAGAAGGGTAGGTTTCAGAATGTAAGAATCTGGAGGCTTTCTTAGAAGTTCATGAAATCACATAGTTAAAATAGATGTGAGTGGTCCAATTTGTGTATGATGCATAGAATCTATACACTCTCAACTTTTTTCAAATGTTCAGCAATATAACTGGAACACATTATGGTGACAATGACATATTATTTACAGCTTATAACTATTGGAAGTATGTAAACATGGGTCTTATCAACATTCCATTTCACTGTATTATTTTTCTTGTACATGTGTCTTTCCCACCCCACCCCTCCCTCCCTTGTGTCTCTTTCCCACCCCACCCCTCCCTCCCTTGTGTCTCTTTCCCACCCCACCCCTCCCTACCCTGTGTCTCTTTCCCACCCCACCCCTCCCTACCCTGTGTCTCTTTCCCACCCCACCCCACCCCTCCATACCCTGTGTCTCTTTTCCCACCCTCCCTTCCCCTCCTTCCCTTCTTTTCCCTGTGTCTCTTCCCCCCCTCCCCTGTGTCTCTTCCCCTCCTTCCCTTCCCTGTGTCTCTTCCTCCCCTCCCCTGTGTCTCTTCCCCCCCTCCCCTGTATTTCTCTTCCTCCCCTCCCCTGTGTCTCTTCCCCCCCTCCCCTGTGTCTCTTCCCCCCTCCCCTGTGTCTCTTCCCCCCCTCCCCTGTGTCTCTTTCCCCCTCTCTGTCCTTTTCTCCCCCTCTGTCCCCCCCCCCCCCCCCTCTGTTCCTTGCTGATGCCACACTTTTGGGCATGCACGGCTGGCACCATGCTTTTGTGCATGTACAGAAATCCGTACACATAGTTTGTGAAGTGCGCATGCGTTCCCACTGTATCGTTACGCCCACTTTACAAACTATATACATGATTAAAAAAAAACTTTTAATAAATTTCATATATAAAGTAATACAGACCAGATTGTAAGGTATGGCAGGAATTAAATACCAACATAAAAATGAACATAACTGCAATGAGTTGTAACTAAAAAAGAAAAACTAAATTTGTGTCCTCTTGTTATAGCAGTTATATTATGTGTAAATTAACTGAAATCCCCCCTTGAAGATAATGGCCTTATCAATTAAGATTAGCAGTGGGCATGATGGGGATGTTAGAGAATCCTAGCTAGAAAAAATGGTTAATAGTGACAGATTTATCAATTAAATTTATTTTTCATTCTTAACTATATCTGTTTTCCCCTTTATTACCTATCATAAATAACTTTTATTTAATGCTGTTAAGACCATTACCTCATAGGGTCAATCTTTTTGTTCATTTATACATAAAATAACTAATTTCTTTATCAATTTGAAAGCACTTCAGCTTTTTTAATTGCACGAATTCCAATTATGTTAATTTGTATATTTTATTTCTCCATTATATGGGACACATTCTTTATATGACATCACTGCACATTCCAAAAATATCATTGATATGCAAGTAATAATTTGTCCCTTTTTCGTTGCAGGGGAATCTGCCCAAATATTCACACAACGCCCTGATGGTTCAAGCAATAAAGACGAATGTAACTGACTCGGACATACACCTGCTCTTCTTTGATGTGGAGGCTCTAATTATTCAGCTACTCACTGAAGAAGCCTCCAGGCCAAATACTACACTTATCTCCCCAGAGAGTTTACAGAAAGCATCTGGCACTTCTGACAAAGGAGGCTCATTCCTGGCTGGTAAACGAGCAGCCGTGCTTTTCCAACAGGTCAAGGAGACAATCAAAGAGAACATTAAAGAACATCTCCTTGACGATGATGATGATGACGAAGAAGCGATGAGACAGAAGAGGGACGAAAGTGACCCAGAGTACCGTACCAGCAAATCCAAACCATTAACCCTACTAGAATACAATCTAACGATGGACACTGCCAAGCTCTTTATGTCCTGTCTTCATGCCTGGGGCTTGAATGCCGGATTAGACGAAGTTTGCCTTGAACGCCTTGGGATGCTTAAGCCACACTGTCCTGTCTCTTTTGGCCTCCTCTCAAGAGGTGGACACATGTCATTGATGCTTCCGGGGTTTAACCAGCCGGTTACAAAAGCATCAGATGGGAATGTAGGTGTAAGAAAAATGTCAATTAGTGAAGGGCTTGGAAAAGGCACTTATGGAGTGTCTCGTGCTGTCACTACACAACATCTCCTGTCACTTATATCCCTGGCAAATACCTTGATGAGCATGACCAATGCCACTTTCATTGGAGATCATATGAAGAAAGCTCCCCACAGGTACAACACTAGAGTCAAATACCAATTCAGATATGCAACAATGAATTATTGTGGTCCAACATGGTTTATTCTTATGTTACAATTAATGCCCTGTTTTTTACATTTTTATATAAAAATATTCTAATAAGGGAAAATAATTTGTAAGAACATAGGATAAAGTATATAATATTATATAGGTCAATTCTGAGGATTTAAACCCTGAATTGAGATGCATTATGAGTGGCCAAAATAAGATTAAATATTTTATATCACTCCTTGTTATTGCTCTTGACCATGTACATTTTTAAGATACATGTTTAATGTATTACCTTAAGACAAGGTGTAGGCAAGTTCGGTCCCGGAGAGCCACACGCAGGTCTTGGTTTGAGGATTACCTTTCTGTTGAGTCAATCAAGATGACTGAAGAAGCGATAGTCTCACCTGTATGATATCCTCAAATTCTGGCTTTTTTGTGGTTCTCCAGGACCGAACTAGTCATATCCTACCTTAAAGACACTTCATATCTTCCTCTAAGACATGAGTAGGTAAGTTTGGTCCTGGATAGCCAAACACAGGCCAGGATTTGAGGATACCCCTGCTGCGTACAGGCAAGACTATTGCTACTTCAGTCATTCCTCAAATCCATGCTTGTGTATGGGTCTCCAACACCAAACTTGCCTACCCTTGCCTTAGAGGAAGATATGAAGTGTATTTAAGGGAGGCTAGGTCTAGCAAGGGAGGGAGGCTCGGTCTAGCAAGGGAGGGAGGCTCGGTCTAGCAAGGGAGGGAGGCTCGGTCTAGCAAGGGAGGGAGGCTCGGTCTAGCAAGGGAGGGAGGCTCGGTCTAGCAAGGGAGGGAGGCTCGGTCTAGCAAGGGAGGGAGGCTCGGTCTAGCAAGGGAGGGAGGCTCGGTCTAACAAGGGAGGGAGGCTAGGTCTAGCAAGGGTTTAATGATCTATATTCTCAGGTGCAGCTTTTAATTACCGTAAAATAAGATCACCTATGCTTAGTGAAGGCCTTAAATCCTGGACATTTCCACCGCATGGGGGCTTGAGTTAGGTGTCCCTGCTCTAAACACCACTAAAGGAAAAATAAACTACAGTACATGTATAGTTTAATTAATTAATGCAGGCTATATGTGGAACTAGTCTACTAAACTATTACTAAACTATGTACTAACTGCTTTTTGTGTGTGTATATATATATATATATGTGTATATATATATATATATATATATATATATATATGTATATATATATATATATATATATATATATATATATATATATATATATATATATATATATATATATACGGTATATTGATTTTATAGTTGTTGTTTTTTTTAACTTTTGGTCAATAATATGTCTTTTTAGAAAGATTCCTTTCATTTGATTGTGACCACTTAATTTCTTTAAAAAAAAATATATTTTAATGTTAACATTTTGCATTCACTAGCATGGGATGTGCGTATATTTTTGTTTTTATTGCTTTCATAAAAATAAGAAAGAAATTCAGCACAGTACAAATAAATAATAAAATGTCCTGTTCGTCTTAGGCCTCCAAAATCGGGATCTCCAGAAGCAATGAAAGGAAAGCCGTCCCCTCAGCATCCCGGCAGTGCAATGCAAGGACAAATTAAACAAGGTAACTATTTGATGTCTTCATACTTGGATGTATTTGTTATTTTATCCAAGCATCTTCCATTTTCCCTCAAAGAAAGTTTAAATCCTTTTGTTTAAAAATAAAACTATAATTTCATATAAAGAAGTATAAAAATTATACACAATCAATATTTCACCTGCAAATACAGCATAATATGAAGCCAACAGACTGTCAAGGTGCATCTGCCCAGATAACGCATACAACACTATCTTATGTAAATTTGGTGTAAAAACTTTTGGGTTTTTTATTGTGGATTTTCAAAGCCATAAATTGAAGGTGAAGCCGGATATGTAAACAAATTCAGATGACTTTGTGTATATTTTTTTCCAAATCTACAAAGTGCTACATGAGATTTTAGATGTTTATTTCCTGGAGCGTTTGTAGGTAGAACATTTTTAGTTTCTTGGTTTGAAACATTATTATAATATTATTACAGAAGTGGCTATAATGATACGGTAATCTGAACAAGAAAATATACTCCATGACAATTCTGTGGTTGTATTAGGGCATATATGACCTCCATCTTGCTTTCACCAAGTTCTAATAGATAACTATAACCCAACACATTTTTCATTGACATTATAAAACCTACAATCCGCTATCATTTGTAGCCTAATGGGGAAAAAATGGGTTCAGCAGTGAATCCGTAACATGGGGTACCAACTTTAGTAGCAATAAGTTGAAGTATTCGTTATACATGTACAATAGGAGGAATTTTGGCTCACTCCTCCTCTCAAAACAACTTCAGCCCTGTTATGTTTATACATTTGTAACAATGGAATGAGGTCTGATCTATTTGGGCTAAGATTTTGCTTTGAATAAGTTGTCTAAAACTTTTGTCTGGAATGTGCTAGTATAGAAAGGAGTTAGTGGTGGAGGAGTCCAGGTCCTATGGTAAAATGCATTAGTAACTTCACCATTGCTTGCATCTTATTAGAGGACTTTGCAAACCAAACACTGCAGAAGCCGGATACTGGCAAAGTAATAATTGTGTGTTTTATTTGTCACATTAAGTTAGATTTTGCTTCTTTTAGTGCTTGGTGAGGACTAGGCGAAGGCTAAATATGTCACTCAAGATTACAGAATAGCAAGAGTGTGCTTTCTATTTCTATCACCTGTATTAAAGTGGAGAGTATGTTAAAGTTGGGAAAGCATAGGTTGGAAGACTTTGGGCCTCATTCTATTAGCGGCCGCAGGCGCTGCGGGGCCGCAAGAACCGGCCGCAAGCTATTCTGCTTTTCTATTCCCCTCCGGCCGGGGACTCCGGCAGGCTTGCGGCCGGCGCCTTGCTATCTCTTGCGGCCGCATGCGCCGGAGGAAAGCCTTTGATCTAAAACGGCCGCAAGAGTTTCGGCCGCAAGAAAAGCCTGGTTGCTATTCTATTGCTCCGGGAAACCTCTCTGCAAGGCTAAAAACGAGCCGCAGCTTACTTGCAGGAAAAAGGTCCCGCTAGCACCAATTAAGCACATAAAATAGCCCAAATAAAGCCATCCTGCACTTTGAGAAGACTATAAAGTGATTGTAGGTGTTAGCAAAAATAGCACAACATTCCCCTATACTCAAATCCGTAAAAAAATTATTTTATTATATATGTCAAATATCCATGTAAAAAGTCCAGAGTGCTTGGAGCACCTCAGACCCGGCCACGCTGCGGCCGGAAAATAAACAGTTAATGTAAACTCGGGTTTGGGCTGATGTGCAAGCTTGAGAGTGGGTTACTTTTAATCCTCATGTCCCCCAATATGATCCCTAGCATTTACAGAGCTGTACAGTGCAGGCTTGAATTTATTTTTGACTTTGATGTTTGAGCTTACGGACGGCTTCAAGATATACGGCCGGCCAAAAGGGGAGATCCTTGCGGGGCCGTATAATTGAATTGCGAGTTAACAGAACCCTCGCAAGGAATCGCAGCCTTACGGACGATTTACGGCCGATAATAGAATGAGGCCCCTTGTGTATTTTCTTTTGGTAACAATTATGTGAAGGAGGAGATCTTATTTGGTACACATTTAATATTGTAAAGTCATGCTAAAGGTGAGCCTTATCAGAACAATTCCTCCATTTCTCCTCTACAGTGAAAATCCCATGTATAAATTCTATCCAATCACAGTTCATATTTGGAGATGATTTTCTCCATGACACCTTGTTATTGGTTGAGAAGTCGACATAAGATTCTCATTGTAACATAAGAACTGGGAATGGGAGAAGGGGATTTTTTCACAATGTATCCTTAAGAAAGTTTACATCTTAAAAGCAGGGTGACGCTTTTGGAACAATTTTATGCTTTTACTGATTCCACACGGAGCGGATGGCACTGTGCTGCCATGATATCAGCTCGATTTAACCTGAAAATGTTATTTTAGCTTTAAAGATTCATTTTGTTTGCTTTTGTAATCGTGCTCTAAAGTTAGACATATTACATTTTAACACTTTGCAACTATGAAATGTAATAACTACCAAGGCAATGATATATTTCATATGTTGCCTCCTCTTAAAGTTACCGACTCAGTCTACTGTTGGAGCAAATAACAAAAAATTGTAATTATTTTTTCCTTTTTTATTATTTGCATGTGTTTGCTGTTTGTTTTTTGTATTCTTGAATGTCAGAATTAATTAACATATATAGTAACTTTCATGTTTTCATGAGGTTTAGAATGAGAAAATATTTCCTACTTTCTGTATTAACCAAAAAACACGTTATTATTCTAAAATTTTAATGTGTTTGATAAGGAAGCTCCAGCAGTAAAATCAGAGTTACGGAAACAAAGTTATTTACAACATATGAAAAATATGCAAAAATATGACTCCTGAATCATATATTCTTACTGCAAGAATACATTTTTTAATTTACTAATACGGTAAGTTATTAGGAGCAGCAGCTAAATGGCTCATAAAAAAAAAAAAAAAAAAAATATATATATATATATTTATATATATATATATATATATATATTTAAGTATATAAATATATACTTATATATATATATATACTTAAAAAAGAAATAAACAAAGCATATTTCCTAAAGACATTATTATTATTATTATTATTATTATTATTTTTATTATTATAGTTTATTTATAACGCGCCGACATATTCCGTAGCGTGACATACAAAATATGTAGCGGGCGTGGTAGGAGGAGCTTCTCTACCACCCACACTTTCATTTGCTAATTTTCGTTGATTCGAGTGTGCTTAATTTTCGAGTGTGCTTAATGTTATCTGCCTACATGTGATATGCTCTTTAAAAATAAAGATTTATGATAATTTTAAAGGGATATGGAAGGATTCTGCATTTTATTAGGTATGTAATATATGTATTTATTTACTTTTATGTACTTGGTTAAGAAGTAATAAAAAGCTCTGTTTTTCCTCCTAAAATCAAACAAATCATCCCTGTATGCGTCTGCCTGCTGCAGCATATGCAGACACAGACTTTGAAGGGCTTGATGTGTAGTGTCCTAACCTATCAGGGACCATGTCTTAGCAGCGTGTTTTCTGATTGATTAGGACACTACAGTGCACATCTAGTCCTAAAGAGTTTGTGTTTGCATATGCTGCATTGTGCAGACCCACACAATAATAAATTGCATGGTTTTAGGCACTAAAACAGATCTTTTAATTGCTTATTTATAATATAAAGTACATAAAAGTAATTAAATACACCTGTATATTACATATCTTGTAAACTTGCCTATCCCTTTAATTTGTTTCCAACCAGTCTTCCTGACTGATTATACATTCTTATTTTCCCAACTGTGTACATGAAATGTACTTCCTCCAATGGGATGCAAGCCCATATATACATATCATACATACTAAATGCAAAAAATGTTTTTATTTTCATGTGTATATAGTAAAAATAAAGCAGAAACACAGACTGAAATGCTATTTGACACTAGTGGTCACCTTTAAGAGCATTAACTCTGTCAAACAAAGCAAAAGCAGCAACGCCCAATATATATTAATGTTTCTCTTATCACCTACATTGGTTTGAAGTGTTGGCCTCTCTCCCTCTACCTGTCTGAGTGCATCAATATGTGAGCTGTGTAGAATCTCCAGAGTGCAGCTTCTAATGCACATGGCACATCCACCCGCTTCCTATTGGTCCATGCAGTCATGTGTCACTAGCCACTTCAATATGAACATTTACAGCTTGCTGCCCATATATTAAAGTTGATTACCATGTCTCTTTAATTCTATTATACCTATCCATGGCTGGAAACCAAAATCAGCACCTGAAGTACGGAAAGCAAAGAAATCTATAACCCTGTTTATTTAATATCGGCATCTTAAAGGGATTGTTTTGGTCCCCTTTAACATTTACACAAACATTTTATTACAGCTTTACTTAACAATGCAATTTGCCAGGATGTTATCCTTCACAAACATACTGCGATATTGATTGGAATTATACCAATGTTCCCTTGGGATAGCTTAAAATGCTAGATATTGAATGACAGACACTAGACTCTGCATCACATAGAAACTCATTTTATCCAGTTCATATTCACTTGCTATTGCGTTTAGGATGACTGTATTAAAGGGTCTCCGAACTCATGGGTACTGCTTGGCACCATCATGTAGAGCAGTTAAAATCAAGTTGAATGGGTGCAAAAATAGTTTCATTTCAAACGCTTTCCACTGTTTTATAAAAGTAAAACTTTCAAGTTTTATTAAAGAAAAAAAATAAAATAAGATGTACTACATATTTTGTGATAATAACATCAAGAATTATATGAAGGTATAAAATGAGTTAAAAAATAAAAACAAAACCTCTATCAATATATTTTCTCCAAAAATATTCATATTTTTGTAATACTATACGTTGAGTATCTTCTATTTTTTTTTCTTTGTTTTCTATTAAGGTGATTAAATAAAATAAAAAAGGAAAGACAAACAAAAAAGAAAAATAAGTCGAAATAGAAAGTAAATAATATGAGCATGCTCAGACAGTTTATTTACCTTGCGCTGCAGCATTTATTGAGCTTATAGGGGAATTCTTTCAATTCCTGAAGGGTCTATAAATTACAAGCTCCCTCTAAATGCTTATGTAATGCATTTCACTTTTCTTTCTTTTTTTTTCTTCTTACTTTTGGGGGTAGAATGTCTAAAGAATCCAAAGGAATAAGATAATGTGGCTTTTTTGGAGTAAACTGCTTGTTAGCGTGTACTTTGTGATTTTTGGTCCTTTCAGAGAAAGTTCCACACTGAGCATAATTTGATTGCTTACTCTTTTTAATAACCTTTATAAAACAGTGAAATATGCATTAATTTTAAAAGTTCAACATTTTTTTTTTACAGAGCAGTATTTGATAAATTTGTAAGTCCTGTTCATTTTTCACATACTTCATAATTTCATGAGCAGTATCTAAAGCCGTATGTTTCCTTAATCGGTTTTAACAACTGCCATATATGGGGAGTTTGTGTAGAAGTTGGTCACTTCTACCATTAAATTACTGTTTTGGTCACTTTTTTCTATATTCACTTTTGAATAACTAAATTTAATATTGGGCAAAATGTTTTTAGAAAGCAAAAAAACACAGCTTTTTATATTTTTAGATCTAAAAATTCTTTACTATGTGATTCCATTTTTATTTTGTTATGTAATCCTCTTTCTCAGGAGTCTTTATCTTTGTAAACTAAATACAGCCATTAATTTAACAATTTTGTTCAGTTATTGTTTACTTCACTCTACCAATTTTTTGTTTGATTTTCTGAAATTTCCATTGGAGCCTGTTGTATGTTGAATTCCATTCTCTTTTTAATAAATATTAAAGTTATCTTATGTGTATCTAGAGACGCACAAAAAAACAACTCATTGTTAATAATAGTTGATGTATTTTATTTTTTACTTCCTAATAACATTAAGTAAATTCTACAAGTGATCCTATAGTAAAATGATGGAGCGGTCTTAAATACTCATTACACTTTTTTTATTTTGCAATATGTTTCTAAATAAAAAAAAATATATAAAAAAATAATACAATCCTAATAAATAATGATGTTTCTAAATTAAGCCAAGCTTCTACATAGTAGAAAACCATAAAAAACATTTATTTTGTGATGCCAAAATTGCCATTTTAAAGGACAACTGTAGGCATATATTTAAAATAAATAAAATATTAAAATACAAGAAATACTCCTGTATTTGCAAAGATGCTGCTGTTGACGTTGCAATGGGATGTGGCATTGAAGTTGATAGGACTAATGGAAAACCTATTAATTTACAAGAAGCAGCCTTGTAAACCTACAGTTAATAATAATTGCAAATAAGTAAAAATTAAATGTTTGTGTTTTAAAAAAAAAAAATTATATATATATATATATATATTTTTTTTTTTTTTAGTTAAGTAAGATATCAAAGAACCATATAGAGAAATATGTGACCACATTGGTAGATTATTACCTGTCAGGTCATAAAACTGTGGCGCTTTTGCATACATTATGTATTTTTATTCATGAATAAGGCATAAATATTCAAACTGCATCGTGTGTGTTTTACGAGGGGCTGGATGCAAATGTTCCACCTCCTCCGAATTAAGCCCTTGTTTGTAATACTAAACACTGGATAAGGGGCGCTCTGCCACCCGGCCCTCACACGTGCCACAGTGACATTATGATACATTTGCATCAAATTATGAAACGGATAGTCTTCATGCAGATGTCCCGGGGCGACAAAAGGAGTTCACTGCATGAAAAGCAAACACCCCCTTTACAAAACATTGTTTAACTTGTGCAGGAACCCGGGTGTATTGTCGTTTAGCGGGAGAAGGATTAATTTGAAACTGGTTGTGCATGACATATGGTAATTTCTCTATAGGAAGGAAGTGTCAAGCAGTGACCTCTAAATCTTAACATTGACCCCAAGTTCCACAATGTGTGAGCCATAAGGGCCTGTGCGTCTTTTCATATGGTAATCCAGGCAGCGGGGCCTTGCTTTTGCTAGAATTATTATCAGCACTTTGGGACATTCGGCACATGGAAATACCGCTACATAACCCAAAGCCCTGAAAAGGATGGTCATGGTTTATATTTCACAACGAGATACTCAACAAAAAATCTTTATTTTTTTCCCTGGGTGCCAAACAACTGTAATAACAACAATACACAAAAATAGAGGGGGAATAAAATATAACTTGTATTAATTATCACTTAAAACAGACAAATAGTTTTAATTTATTACTAATACGGCGCATAAAAACAATGTACTTGGTTCCACTTGCTGCAGTCTTATTGCAAATTGAATCAACAATTAGCTACGTAGGCCTGTTTTTATGCGTTAAAACTGGTTTAAGTGATGATAAATACAAGTTATATTTTATTCCCTACTCTATTTTTTCTGGATTGTTGATATTCTACAACTATGTACTATGGGACAACACACATCCAAAAGCTGCAAACTTGTAGTTCTTGTAAGTTTATATCCTATCTATAACCTATTTATGTTGATGTATGCTTTTTTGTTTGTTTTTATTGTAAGATAATTAAAAACAAATTTCTCATATTTTTGGTGTTTTATTTAAAATTTATAATAACTGGCAAAATGTTTTTAGAAGATAAAACAACCTTAATTTTACCACAAATAAAATGCAGTTATATGTAGTTTTATTTTTTATTAGATGGCTGTCTAATAAAGACTTTCTCTATCTGTTGGATCTCAGCCTCCAAGGCTCATTCCTTCGTTAGGGGTAGATAAGTAGTCAGTTGTCTGATAAAAAAATTGCAGACTGAGAGATGAGCCCATCTTGGCCTTCAAGAAAAATATACGCACAGATAGATGGAGGTACAGATTACAACTGCAAAAAAACCTTTTTTTTTATTTTTATTTTTTTAATCTTTTTAATATATCCTGCCCATTATCAATATTAGTTCTTTAAAGTAGTTTATTAAATAATTATCGGAATACAATGCGCCTTTAATGGACATTGAAATGCAGTTCATTATCGTGCTTGTCAGGGTGAGGTCCTGCTGTACCCATGTATCTTTGCAAAGGAATTATATATAATAAATAAAATATATATATAATATAGGGGCTTGTCCTATAGACCAAAGCTCCCTATTGGCTCAAGATGAATTAACTATATCCAGACAAGCATGGTCTGCTTAATTTTAAATTGGTGTACCAAACTAGCATGTCTCTTTTTTTTGTGCTTTTTTCCCCTCCTCCTTCTTTTTTTTTTTGTATAATTTCGTTTTAATATAACAAAGGAAAAAAACAAAACAATAATAATTACTTTATATAAACATATTGTATATGATGCACTTCAATGACCAGGTTTTTAAAATGCATGGCAATTTCGTGAGTAATATTACAACTCATATAATGACTAATAATTACCCCAGCCTGTAGAGTAACTAATTACACCAGAAAATAATGAATCTGGGCTTTTTCTGTTGCCATTATTGTTTTCTGCATCTTCGTCCTTCTCTTATTATGTTTGTCAGTGCTGCCTCTTTTTCAATTTCCAGTTCTTAAATCTTCATTTTGTTTTGCTTAAAAACCTGTTTCTGCGCTGTGCCTGTTCTGATGTGTTTTATTGACAGTGCTGCGGTACCTCATTTTCTCCTGTCTTTCTCTCTTGTCTCCTCTGCAAGCTGTTGCTCCTGATGCTTCTGCTAGCACTGAAGCCGATCACTCCGGCTCTGATCGCACTTTACATTCCTGTTTCTCAGTCAATGAAGGTATTCTCTCTCTCTTGCTTTCCCTTGTTTTCTTACTGCCTGTCCTTTTGTTTCATCTTTGTCTTTTATTTTTAGGTTTAAAATTATTTCTCTTTGCAGCTTTCATGTCTCAACAAAAGTTAAAGGGACACAATAGTTTTAACGTAATGTAAAGATATTATAATGCGTCCCCTGTTTCATTTTGTTTTCTACCTTTAGCAAAAAATGTATTTACTGCTCAAATTATCCAGGAAATACAGTTATCTGCTCTCTCCAAGCCTGTAAAACAAATCAATGCGCTTGGACAACCATTGGGAGGATTCTTCAGTGAACATTAATTTCTGTGCAGAGTTCATTTACATTCCCTAGAGGATGAGCTGCCACGTTCAGGAACTCAGAACGTCACATTGTAATGTCCTAACGAGAGGAATTAGCTTTAGTTATGAATTGGTCATTAATGAAAATCATATTTAATGATTTATAATAGCAGTATTTTAGTATATGTTGTGTTCAATGAGTAAATATTAACCCAAAGTGGTATTGTTGATCTATGCCCATTTTAGGTCATCAGGGACGAGGAAAGGGCTAAAGGGCTTTAGGAACAATCTGATCAAACTGAGGCTAGTCAAGTCTGTATATGCATTCATACTCCTTCTCTCAGACCGAACATATTTTCAAAACTTTGCGAAAGAGTCTCCAACTAGTCATGAGCTTTGTGTTGGATGTAGCTTTGTGCTCGAAAATTTAGCACTGCTCGCCAGCCAAAGCACCCTCCCTATATTGACCATACAGTTTGGTGGAAACCAGCAGCAGTTGAATCTTCTTTTTGAAAGTAGGTTTCGTATTGAACAATGCTTAAAAAAAAATGGAATAATCATTTAATTTCTGATTAATGTATCATTGAAATTTCTAGCACCTGTAGGTAGGGCGTGGCACGTTCTGAAAGGAAGGAATAATAAAAAATAAAAATGCAATAGGAAAGATGCAGATTGAAAGACTGAGAACTGTGTGTGTATATATGTATGTATGTATGTGTGTGTGTGTGTGTGTGTATATGTATGTATGTGTGTGTGTATATATATATATATATATATATATATATATATATATATATATATATATATATATATTTATATATATATATATTCTTCCTTTCAAGGTGTGCTATAAAGCTGTGTTCCTTATCTCTTTGCGAGCTTTGATAAAATGGGCAATTGCACATTCTAAAAACCTTAAATGTGTCTATAAAGCTGTAAAAAGTTATTTTATTTTCTTAAATGAAACCTATACAACATAAAAGAAATATTTAGCTACTATAACCAAAGTACCTCTATGACAGTTTTACTTTTGTTTACCATTAATGTTTCTAATGTCATTATTTCCAAGTTCATATTGTATCAAACAATTTTACATATATAAATAAATAATAAATATTTTACAGAAATACTGTACTGGAAAAAAAAGTTCTTCCCTAATTATTATAGCAGTTTTATACCAGTCAAATGGCATTCAGTCTCCCTTGCTTTCACAGCCTTTTAGTTACGTTTCTAATGTAATGTGCATTTGAGTAGCACTTCTATTGGTATGCTAATGTGAGTAGCTGTTTTTATCCTATTCACATGCTGCGATTCATACGTGGTGAAGCACTTCTGTTTATATACTATACTATTCTCTTTATTATGGATGAATAACTTGGTGGCAAGAACAATTCTACATTGTTGACATGTTGACTTTACATAATCATTTAAATGTTTAGCTTTTCTTTTTTTTCCTTTTTTTATTATGAAGCTCAGAAAAAGAAGGGATGTGCTTGAGAGGGAGGAAAGATAGGGAAAACGAAGGGAATGGTTAAAGGGTAGTTGTGAGTGGTGTCTCCGATCCTGTTGAAAAGATACATATTTTGAGAGACTGAATATTACTTGCAGGGGAGGCTATAGATAACAATAAAATAGACCAACACATGTAAATTTAATTATTATTATTATTATTATATGAAGACAATTTGGTTTGAGAGTGAAGCCTCATACCAAAGTCTCCCTTATCAGGAAGAGCTATGACCTCCAATGTAAAATCATTGGCACTTTTGCTGATACTACACATTATTTACCATATTTCTGTATGGAATTTGACAACATATGGCTATGGTGCCAACAGAAGCTTTTGACATTTTTTTTTGACCCCAAAGCTTAATTTGGCCATCCCATGATACCCAAAACTTGCCAAAGCTTAATAATAGACGAGGTTGAGCGTCTCAATAGTCTATCGAGTTAATTCTCATTTGATACTAACTTTACTTCAGGGAAAGTCAATTATTTGTTATATAAAAATTCCATGTATTTTTATAAAGTATAAATCCGGAATCAATATTTGTGTAGGGATAAACATGTTTCAGTATAATGGCGTCTACGTGGGCACAGGAATGACATGAAGTGAACTAGTAAAGAACAACATATAACTGATGCTTTCTTTTTAAGCATTTGGATACTCAGATATTAATTATTATATATGTAATAATGCAGTGGAGGTCTGGAAGTAAGAGGCCAGAGGTCCTGTTTTGTGCCCACATCCACCTATTGAATACTTCTATTTTACTTATACTGATTCTGGGAACCTCAAACAAAATCCCCAGTTATACTCAATTAAATTTTTATTTAAAATCAACAAAAAGTTTGTCAATGTAACCATGTTATTTGTTCCTTCACTTTCTTTGCTTTTCTTTGCGCCCATTAACTGTCATCAATGTGTTGTTGTTTGTGCTTTTAATTCAGTCTGTAATCCACAGTATTTGATGAAAATCCACAGTATTTGATGAAAATCCACAGTATTTGATGAGTTTTTGCAGAACCAGAACACTCTCTCTCCCTCCTCATATAACTAAATGTTGTCAAAGTGACTTTTGTTTTGAGTAGCAATCCAGAGCAGTAATGCTGCTGGTACAGCACAGTTTTTTCAGAAGTTTATAATTCAGTGTTTTGATTGATTATAATGCGCTTTCTGTTCCCATTGTGTAGGATGGAGTCAGTTAGCAGCAATGCACTGTGTGATGTTGCCAGACCTACTGGGATTGGAGAAATTTAGACCCCCGCTCCTTGAAATGCTGGCACGGAGATGGCAGGATCGATGTCTGGAGGTAAGATTATACACAAAACATAAATAAGTACATATTGTCGGTATTGATTTAAAGACCATAGAAATCCTTGCAGCTGAGTTTGTATCTATTCAACTAACAAATATATAGTGGGTATAAAAAGTCTACACACCCCTGTTAAAATGTCAGGTTTCTGTGCTGTAAAAAAATGAGACAAAGATAAATCATTTCAGAACTTTTTCCACCTTTAATGTGACCTTTAAACTGTACAACTCAATTGAAAAACAAACTGAAATCTTTTATGTAGAGGGAAGAAAAAATAAAATAAAAAATAAAATAATTTGGTTGCATAAGTATGCACACCCTCAAACTAATACTTTGTTGAAGCACCTTTTGATTTTATTACAGCTCTGTCTTTTTGGCTATGAGTCTATCAGCATGGCACATTTTGACTTGGCAAGATTTGCCCACTCTTCATTGCAAAAACACTCCAAATCTGTCAGATTGCGAGGGCATCTCCTGTGCACAGCCCTCTTCAGATCACCCCACAGATTTTCAATCGGATTCAGGTCTGGGCTTTGGCTGGGCCATTCCAAAACTTTAATCTTCTTCTGGTGAAGCCATTCCTTTGTTGATTTGGATGTATGCTTTGGGTCGTTGTCATGCTGAAAGAAGAAGTTCCTCTTCATGTTCAGCTTTCTAGCAGAAGCCTGAAGGTTTTGTGCCAATATTGACTGGTATTTGGAACTGTTCGTAATTCCCTCTATCTTAACTAAGGCCCCAGTTCTAACTGAAGAAAAATAGCCCCAAAGCATGATGATGCCACCACCGTGCTTCACTGTGGGTATGGTGTTCTTTTGGTGATGTGCAGTGTTGTTTTTGCGCCAAACATATCTTTTGGAATTATGGCCAAAAAGTTCAACCTTGGTTTCATCAGACCATAACACCTTTTCCCACATGCTTTTGGTAGACTTCAGATGTGTTTTTGCAAAATGTAGCCTGGCTTGGATGTTTTTCATCGTAAGAAAAGGTTTTCGTCTTGCTACTCTACCCCATAGCCCAGACATATGAAGAATACTGGAGATTGTTGTCACATGTACCACACAGCCAGTACTTGCCAGATATTCCTGCAGCTCCTTTAATGTTGCTGTAGGCCTCTTGGTAGCCTCCCAGACCAGTTTTCTTCTTGTCTTTTCATCAATTTTGGAGGGAGCTACGGTTCTTGGTAATGTCACTGTTGTGCCATATTTTCTCCACTTGATGAGGACTGTCTTCACTGTGTTCCATGGTATATCTAATGCCTTGGAAATTATTTTGTACCCTTCTCCTGACTGATACCTTTTAACAAAGAGATCCCTCTGATGCTTTGGAAGCTCTCTGTGGACCATGGCTTTTGCTGCGGGATTTGACTAAGAACATTTCAGGAAAGACCAACTAGAGCAGCTGAACTTTATTTGGGGTTAATCAGAGGCACTTTAAATGATGGCAGGTGTATGCTGACTCCTATTTAACACGATTTGGAATGTGATTGCTTAATTCTGAACACAGCTACATCCCCAGTTATAAGAGGGTGTGCAGACTTATGCAACCACATTATTTTTTTTTTTTTTTTTTTTTTTTTTCCTCCACTTAAAAGATTTCAGTTTGTTTTTCAATTGAGTTGTACAGTTTATAGGTCACATTAAAGGTGGAAAAAGTTCTAAAATTACTTACTAGGAATACCAGGAGCTGTAGTCTGTGGACCACTGGAGAAGAAACTGGCAACAGACTCAGTATCTCGCCATGAATACCAAGTGGATCAGCCTGGTGCGTTGTAGTCCATGAGGTCACAGAGAGTTGGACACGACACACACACCCAACATGCCCTTTTTATCTCTGTTACTCTACAGAGCTGTTATTTTTATGCAGTACTGTTTTATATTGTGTGCTACAGTGCTCTAGTGTTACCTGACATTATATAAATAAATATGAGCCCCAATACTTCATAACAATACAGAGCTATCTGAACGTTTTCTTCTCAGGTATTGTTGCAAAGTTCCACCATTTTTTTGTTGTTGTAAAGATGCTAGATAGTTTTTTTTTTTTTCATTTTTGAAGTGCTATACCTTATCTGGGTTCCTTGGTGGTCCAGTGGTTAGGATTCTGTGCTTTCACTGCTGTGACCTGGGTTTGATTCCAATCAGGGAACCAATAGATAACACCACCCTGAAGCCAAGCAAGCTTGGGCTTGGTCAGTAAAAGCTGTATGCTGTGGCCCACTGGAGAAGGAACCGGCAACCAACTCCAGTATCTCTGCCATGCATACCAAGTGGATCAGCATGGTGTGTTGCAGTCCATGAGGTCACAGAGAATCAGACACAACTGAATGACAAATATACAAAACACATACCTTATGAAGGGTTACTTTGATTACCGATTTGAAAGGTTCTGCCATTAAAAACTATATTTTTTGTGGTCAAATGTTTCTGTATGTTTTTTTTAAGTTTTTAAACTTCATAATAGGAATTTTTTTTAGAAAGAAATGAAAATGGTCCAATTTTTTATGCAATTTTTCTTTTAGCTCCATTTTGTTTTCTTACTTTCTACTTACTTTTTCAGGAGAGTGTGTCTTTGTAAGTTAATGCACTTTCATTTAGTTCTTCTGAGAGCGCTGGCAGTTGTAGCCGCCACATTCATATTGTGCAAGAGGAAACATTCAAAGTATCCTCCCACCTCAGGATCTACTGAAACCAAAATGGCTGATCACAGCAGCACAATTGCATATAAAATGATATACATTTGGGACTTTATTTTGTGTACATTATAAAAACGTATTGTTTGCTATAGTTCTTTAAAAATATGTATTTTCAAAATATGACCATAGTGGTACTTTTGCCTGTTTAATTCTTAAAATTCCTTTTTGCCATCATTTCTGCTCATGTCACTGTTCCTAATGAGTGAGATTTGCAGTGACATCAGTATTGGTGGATATTGCAGGTTGTCCTCTGTATCATGGTTAGTATATATGTGGATACAGCGCCACCTATTGTGCAAGTTTATCCTCTGGTCCAGTGGTTAGGATTCCGTGCTTACACCACTGCAACCCCACTCCAGTATCTCTGCCATGAATACCAAGTGGACCAGCATGACCATGGACATAAAGATGTGCCGTGTGTGTTATATGATTTTTTTTGCGTCCTTGTTTTCGGATGTCGTCCGACTTTTTCGGAAAATCCGTAGGTGTTTGGTGGTGTTTTGCGTGTTTAGGGTCCTTTAGCCTCGTTTTGTTCGGCTGCCATTTTTTCTGTCGCTTAGGTGATTTTCGGGTGTCTAAACTACTAAATTTGGACTTAAATCGAGGTGTAACTTCACTTGCAAAGGTCCTGGGTGCACCACCTTGCTGTGGGTAGGCTTTGTATGTGTTTGTTGTGTGTATTTATTGTATTTCTAATGTTTTTTCGGGTCGCGCGGGTTGCGTCCTTGTTTTTTCGGATCTCGTACGTCTTTTTCGGAAAATCCGTAGGTGTTTGGTGGTGTTTTGCGTCTTTAGAGTGCTGTAGCCTCGTTTTCGTTTTTTTTTTGGCGCCCATTTTTTCTCTCGCTTAGGGGATTTTCGGGTGTCTAAACTCTTATTTGGAGTTAAATTGATGTGTAACTTCAGTTTTTGAGGTCTTGGGTGCCCCCCCCCTTGCTATAGGTAAGCTTTTTATGTACCGTATTTGTTGTGTGTATTTATTGTGTTTTTCATGTGCGCGGGTTTTGGGCGTTTTTTGCGAGGTCGTAGTGCGTCTCGTAAATTTTGCGAGGTCCGCAGTTGCTTGCAAGGAGCGCCTTTGGCAACGGCCCTTTAGCAACGGCCGCTTGCTCACAACTATATATGTGATCCCTCCAGGGTTGTGCATAGAGATCAAATACTTTTTTTCCTATTTAGCTATTCAACTTTTTTTTCTGTTTTAATTATTCTTTTAATCCGACTCCATTATTTTATATGCAATAGTCCTTTTAAGTTGTTACCACCAGTGGTCCTGCATTCAGTGTGGTCCTCCATCATTAAATACTATCATTTCTCTTACAGTACTTACTGCCATCCCTGGGTTCTAGGTATGCACATTCTAATTCCATGTAGTGGATATTGAGATCATAGTTATCGCAATCATTATCGCTAATAAGGTGTGTGATTTTATCTATTAACGCAACAGAAATCTATTTTATTTCCTACACGTAGAGCCCAATATGCCTTCACATCATTATTGATGCTCTTGTTTTCCAATACTTGGACTGGAGGCCAATACCTTCACTTTTGTTTCTGTATGGGGAGGCTGGATCATCTTGAGGGGATTATAGGATGTGGATACAGATTCAAAGCATACGTCTATCTGCTTCATAATAGACATATAATTATCATCAGCATCCATTGATGTAACTTCTTGTATGTTCGCCCATACGAACAGCCTTATCAAATTGCGATTCGGCCAATTGAATAGGGCTCTATATAAGCACAGCGCATATTTTTTTTTTACAGAAGGTTTTAGTTAGTGAATACCTTGCTTTTGAATAGAAGTTCACTAACTAAACACTTAAGTAAAAAAAAAAATATGCTCTGTGCTTATATAGAGCCCTATTCAATTGGCCGAATCGCAATTTAATTTGCTATATGGCTAGTAAATAAAACATACACTGTGTTACTAGTAGGGCACGGAAATTATGTTCCATGAATTTGCTTTGTATTCAAACAAGTAGGATTTTAGAGGAACCAATGAATGAGGCAAAATACGGTGTGTGACCCTATGCTTAGTATATCTATGCACATATTACATAGTTATGTTAGTAATTGAGGTTGTAACAAGACTTTTAGTCTGTCATGTTCAACCTTTTTAGATTTCCTCTGATTCTTGTAATTGAACCAGAGGAAGACTAAAAATCCACTGAAACCTTGTCAATTGTCTCATAAGGGGAAATAAATTCCTAACCCCAGATACTGGCAATCTGATGACCTTCTGGTTCATTTCTTCCATCTTTAGTTAACAGGATATATATATGTATATATATATATATATATATATATATATATATATATATATATATATATATATATATATATGTATATATATATATGTGTATATATATATATATATATATATATATATATATATATATATATATATAAAATAAATAAATAAATAAATAATCTTAGCTTGTGTATAATACTTTTTGAGCTTTGCACAAAGCTGTGTAATACAGGGGGCATTATGTTTAAAATGGTAATGGATTACAAGAACAAAGCCTTTGCGAACACATATGCATGTTCTTGCCCAGGTTCCCGGAATGCATTGCGATAACTGTATTTCTCGGAATTCTGAGCAGGAAACATATTTTAGACGTTCAAATGTGAACACACATGTGCTATTTTTTAATATATATATATATATATATATATATATATATATATATATATATTGCAATTTTGGAATAAGGGCACCTGTTGTGTTCAATTACCCAATTTTGTATACACGTTGGAGCAACATATCCTAAAATAATGTAAATGTTACCAGACCATAGTGTGAAAATTTAACTTTTTGTCTGACACCTCTGATAAGAACTGCCGATCTTGGGTGACCATACATGGTATAGCTCACAGCTCCATTGAAGTACACAAGCTAGCGATCTAGAACATTCAGATAGAATTATTATTATTAATTTTATTATCTTTATTTATATCGCGCCAACATATTCCGTAGCGCTGTACAGGGGTTGAGTACATGGCAAAAAATCAAACTTGGCACCTTATAAAGAATGGAGGGCCCTGTTTTTGAGCATAAAATCAAATGTACATGTGCTTGTTGCCAAGGAACTGACACAAGATTGAAAACTTGCAAACTTACAATCTAAGGGTATCTTACAATTCAAACAAATCTAGCATCAATGAGTTCATAAATTGCATTATATTAGAGTTGTAATAGTATACAATAAAGCAGTCCACTAAAAAATAACTAATTAGACAAAACTAAAAATATTTACTCCTTGCTTTTATCACCTTGTCTACATACTCTGCGCTAAAGTTCAGTTTTTCAGGTAGTTCAGGTCCTTGGAGAAGGAGACATTAAAGTAACAGCTGAACAGAGCAGCCTGAAACCCAGGAGACGCACTTAGTAGGTTTGGATCATGGTAGTTATTTGTCTGTAGCTATGTGTGATACTACAATATACAACTGAGCCTCTTTTAGCTCCTGTGTGTGGATCTAGTAAGATCTATAGGTAAATTGCTCTCTATCTTAGCCATGTGATCAGTGGAAAAAATAACTCTTGGCATATAGTATTAAGTAAGACTTCTTAATACTTATATTGATTCTATAGATGCCTGGTTGAAAACATGCTCCACTTGTTTACTTTATTTATTGTTATGATATTTTAGCAATTAAACCGCTTTGAGATGAGGTTATGATTGATCTCTAAATTTAGAAAGAGTGAATGGATAAATATACTCTGTAGAATTGGACATTCTCAGATTGTTACAAAAACTATTTTCTTAAGGGCATATTCAAGTGAGCGGAGTTATTAATGCATCATATATAAGAGAATGAGTGGTTTATGAACAAAATGTTTGCATGAAAAATACCAAAATAAACTTTTAAACAGTTACCCCAAAGTTCACTGAATTTCTTGCATTTGCAAACTGTTTTCTATCAATGTTGTCACTCCCTGAAATGACCATGGATAATTAGCATAACTAATACATTGTATCTTTTTGGTCTGTGAATTAAACTGCAGCTTTCCTTTAGATTTCTGTAATAACCAAAACAAAGTCTGTGTCCTTTCATTCACTGATGTTTTACCTACATCCAAGGTGAAACTTCCCCCAGCACCAGTGATTTACCCCATCACCTCTCCCACCCCAGTGAATTGCCCCTGTGATCTCTCCCAGCCCCAGGGAATTGCATGAACTCGCTCACAGAGAGACACATGCACAGAGACCATGGCTGGCTCTTGCAGATAATTGCAGGACCATAAATAAAGTATACATTTCTTATTCGCCTAAAAGACAAATTAGAATAGGAAGAAGAAGCTGGAATGTTTGGTTTCAGTACAATTATAATTTGTCAGAATTTATCAAGGAGAGGGTGTTTGTCTAAAGAACAACCGTGTAACCACTCAAGCATTTTTACTTGAATATTGATTTATGGTCCTTTAAATTCCCAGTGTAATGGTCATTTATGCTGGCTGCATATCTCAGCATGCTCACATGAACAGGGTACACGTTTACAAAATCCCACACTGAAAAGCCTAACTCAATCCTGAGGGTGTAAACCTCACCTGCAACAGTTTATTTTTTTTTAATGCAAAAATTGTTTGCATTTTTTCATGCAAACATTTTTGCTAGGTGGGTTGGGATTCTCTTCTACAGGATGCATTCATAACCCATCTCACTGTAATATGCCTTTAACTGAAACTTTATAGAGATTTTTTTTAATTTTGTTAATTCTGCTTGTGTCCTGCTACTGTTGCTTACTCTTCTATTCAGTCTTTTTGGTCAAATGGCAATTCAGAGTGTGAATTCTTCAACAGAACTGAATGTATTTCTAGTCGGAATCTATGGCTCCTTCCATTTCTCCTTCCATTAAGTATCATTGCGTATGAGACTTAAAAAAAAACAAAAGTCTGTAGGCAGGGTCTTCATAAGAACATAAATATGACTACAGTGATCCTTTAATCCCAGCATTGAAGAAATTTTCCTTGATAAAAGACTTAATAGCTTTCATATATCATCTATGCTTCTATGGCAAAAAAAAAAAATTCTGTCGATCTTAAGACAAATATAAGCACCAAGACTTGGACAGATGGAATTTAGGCCACATGATAGCTTAATTGGAAATCAACTCCTTGCTATCAAGTGGGAACATTGCCATGTGCCAAAACAAAGTGATGTTCTTCTCCAGCAAAAGACAAATCATTTTTAATTGGTTCCTGTTTCATTCAGAGCATTCCCAGTCTGTCTCCTGGTATCTTTTTTTTTTTTTTTCAATAGCAGCAGATTGTGAAAAAAACCTTTTTAGCCAAGCTTTATATTTCATGGCTTTTGCACCTGTAAATTTGTATATTTTTATTTAGTGTGATGCCAATATATTTATTTTAAGATAAGATTGTAAATGTCCTGAATTTTCAAATGATATTCCATAGAAGGTATTTTTGGGGATATGCTTCTGTCTCTTTCTCAGTCTCACAATCTCTCTCTTTCTCATTTTCTCTCTTTCTCTGACTATTTCCTCTCTCCTTTTTCTCTATATTTTTCTGTCTCTTTCTTTCCACTATTTTCTCTTTTTTCTTTCTCCAATTCTTTCTCTCTTCCATTCTCTCTCTTTCTTCCATTCTCTCTGTCGCTCTTTCTTCCATTCACGCACTCTCGCTCGCTCCCATTTTCCCTCTCTGTCTCGCTCGCCCTATCTTGCTCGCCCCCTTCCTTCCTCGCTCGCCGCCCCCCTTCCTTCCTCGCTCGCTCGCCTCGCACGCTCCCTTCCTTCCTCGCTCGCCCGCCTTGCACGCTCCCTTCCTTCCTCGCTCGCCCTCCTCGCACGCTCCCTTCCTTCCTCGCTCGCCCGCCTCGCACGCTCCCTTCCTTCCTCGCTCGCCCGCCTCGCACGCTCCCTTCCTTCCGCTCTCTTTTTGAATCACTCTCAAATTGAATATGTGACATAAATGTAAACCACAATGCCAGTGCTATGTATCGTGAGTTCTTTGTAGAATCAAAAATCTCTATCTAAGGTGGTTTATCTGTTAAAATGATTCTTACAAGAACTAATTGCTGCATAGCAATTTATATATTTTGTATTCAGTCCAACCTTGATAGTTTCAAACATTTCCAAAACATATCTCTAAAGAAACTTACCTTTGCCATTAACATGTATATAGCCCACATACTGTTAGAACATACTGATAAAAACACAGAGAAAATGGGAGAAAATTATATATATGCACTCACCCCACAATATACATATTTCACCCTCTTTTCTCATTTTCCAAATAGTTTTTAAGCGTCCCAAAGCCGCACTTCCTTAATTTTTGTATTACGTGATTAGTTATGAGTGCCCCCTAATTTGGAGAACACTTGAATATCCGTATGCCAAAACTTCGCATTTTAGTTAATTTGCCCTATAATCTCACACTACAGTATAATGTGGTTCATGATTTGTTTGGTGATTAAACATGGTTTGTTTTTTTCTTTGTATTGTACGATTCCATTACAATTGCATTTCCAAATGTTTGAGTTGCCTGTCTTTAGTAGCCTATATTAACAAAAAGCTTGACTGATTTTATTTATATATTTTTATTATATTGCCATAATAGGCTTCTTGTACTGTAATTTTATATTATGTTTTAAATGTGACCATCTTTTTATTTGCAGGTTAGAGAAGCAGCTCAAGCTCTGTTACTTGCAGAACTCAGAAGAATTGGCCAAGGCGGACGGACAGAAACAATCAATTTTTGGGCTCCATATTTACCCCAATATGTTGACACTGTGATCTCACGTAAGTATATATGTAGAAACACTGAATGTGTTTGTCTAGTGGTTATAGGACAGTGATGAGCATTAGTGTTTGAAATTCCCTCTCTCATTCATGAAAGTTTCACCATTTCATCTTCTTCAATGAAAAAAACAAAACTATTTATAGAAATATATAAATTTGGCTGAAGATAAAAGTGATCTGTCATACCTGTAATATTTTCTGATCTGTTTTCAAACCTGAAATATACAATTATTAGTGATCATTAAACGGATATACAGATATACAAAAGTATTCACACCTTGACGTTTTACCTATTTTGTTACATTACAACCTTAAGTTCAATGTTTTGTTATCTGAATTTTATGTTAAGTTGGTGAAGTGAAATGAGAAAAATATATACATAAAGCTATGTTTTTAGAAATGGAAAACAGAAAATTGACATGTGCGTATGTATTCACCCCCTTTTGTTATGAAGCCCATAAAAAGCTCTGCTGCAACCAATTACCTTCAGAAGTCACATAATTAGTGAAATGATGTTCACCTGTGTGCAATATAAGTGTCACATGATCTGTCATTACATATACACACCTTTTTTGAAAGGCCTCAGAGGCTGCAACACCTAACCTAGAGGCACCACTAACCAAACACTGCCATGAAGACCAAGGAACTCTCCAAACAAGTAAGGGACAATGTTGTTGAGAAGAAGTCAGGGTTAGGTTATAAAAAAATATCCAAATCTTTGATGATCGCCAGGAGCACCATCAAATCTATCATAAACAAATGGAAAGAACATGGCACAACAGCAAACCTGCCAAGAGACGGCCGCCCACCAAAACTCACAGACCGGGCAAGGAGGGCATTAATCAGAGAGTCAGCACAGAGAACTAAGGTAATCCTGGAGGAGCTGCAGAGATCCACAGCAGAGACTGGAGTATCTGTACATAGGACGACAATAAACCGTACGCTCCATAGAGTTGGGCCATTACTTTCAGCAAAAAACTAAATGGCACGTTTTGATTTTGCGAAAAGGCATGTGGGAGACTCCCAAAATGTATGGAGGAAGGTGCTCTGGTCTGATGAGAATAAAATTGAACTTTTCGGCCATGAAAGAAAACACTATGTCTGGTGCAAACCTCACACATCACCCAAAGAAAACTATCCCCAAAGTGAAACATGATGGTGGCAGCATCATGCTGTGGAGATGTTTTTATGAGTCTTTATGCCACATCTTACCACTGGGATTTTTTTCCCATTCTTCCTTTTATAACTGCTCCAGCTGCCTCAGGTTGGATGGTTTGCGCTTGTGAACAGCAACCTTTAAGTCTGACCACAGATTTTCTATTGGATTGAAGTCTGGCCTTTGACCAGGCCATTCCACACATTTACGTGTTTCCCTTTAAACCACTCAAGTGTTGCTTTTGCAGTGTGTTTGGGGTCATTGTCCTGCTGGAAGGCGAACCTCCGTCCTACCCTCAAATCACGCACAGAGTGGTATAGGTTTTGCTCAAGAATATCCTTGTATTTAGCACCATCTTTCCCTCAACTCTGACCAGTTTCCCAGTCCGGCTGCTGAAAAACATCCCCACAGCATGACGCTGCCACCACCATGTTTCACTTCCATGCATTTTGGGAGTCTCCCACGTGCCTTTTTGCAAACTCAAAAAGTGTAATTTTGTTTTTTGCTGAAAGTAATGGCTTTCTTCTGGCCACTCTACCATAAAGCCCAACTCTATGGAGCGTACGGTTTATTGTCGTCCTATGTACAGACACTTCAGTCTCTGCTGTGGAATTCTGCAGCTCCGCCAGGGTTACCTTAGGACTCTGTGCTTGCCTTTCTGATTAATGCCTGTCTCTTGGCAAGTTTGCTGTTGTGCCATGTTCTTTCCATTTGGTTATGATAGATTTGATGGTGCTCCTGGGGATCATCAAAGATTTGGATATTTTTTTATAACCTAACCCTTACTTGTACTTCTCAACAACATTGTCCCTTACTTGTTTGGAGAGTTCATTGGTCTTCATGGCAGTGTTTGGTTAGTGGTGCCTCTTGCTTAGGTGTTGCAGCCTATGGGGGCTTTCAAAAAGGTGTATATATGTAATGACAGATCATGTGACACTTAGATTGCACACAGGTGGACATCATTTCACTAATTACGTGATTTCTGAAGGTAATTGGTTGCACCAGAGCTTTTTATGGGCTTCATAACAAAGGGGGTGAATACATACGCACATGCCAATTTTCTGTTTTCTATTTCTAAAAAATAGTTTTTGTATATATTTTTCTCATTTCACTTCACCAACTTAGACTATTGTGTTCTGATCCATCACATAAAATTCAGATTAATATAACATTGAACTTAAGGCCGTAATGTAACAAAATAGGTAAAAAGTCAAGGGGGGTGAATACTTTTGCAGGGCACTGTGTGTGTGTATATGTGTATATATATATATATGTGTATATATATATGTGTATATATATATGTATATATATATGTATATATATATATATATATATAATCCATACAACACAAAGTCTCCCATAAACCGTGTATAATCCTCGTGTCTGGTTGAGGTTTTTCCTTATATTAGCTTTAACACTGTTGCATAATTAGTTCACAAAATGATGTTGCGTCCTGTGCTGGTACCACTTTGTACGTTTTATATAATTTGTTTTGCTTAGGACTGGTGTGTTGACCTTTTTAGAGTCAATGGGATTCAGTGACTGGCTAGTACAGAACTCCCTCAAGATACAGCTGCCATAGCAACCACCAATAGCAGCTAATTCCTTCTCTCGTGAGGGACACTGGATGACCCTGCTAAGTTGGAAGGTTAATGTTGCTTTCATTCCCTGATATGTAAAACCACGGGTCAGTTAAACCTTTTAGATATAGCCCTCCTGAATGTGTGTCTCAATAGCATCATATGTGTACTACAAGTAGCACTCCACTTCTTCAATAGCATAAAGCTTCGAAGTGAAAATAATTAATTTTCCATTATCTTTTGGTAATTTGGTATTTATTATTTGGAATATATTATTATTGGAATATGTATTAGAAATATCACCTCCATAATATTCCTGGTGAATATGTCACATTTTATACAATGCATGTAATTTGCAGCCTTATTAAATTGTGATTCGGTAAATTTAAAAGGGCTCTATTTAAGCACACAGCATATTGTTTTTACAGAAGTTTTTAGTTAGTGAACTTCTATCCAAAAGCAAGATCTTCACTAACTAAAATCTTCTCTGTGCTTAAATAGAGCCCTTTTAAATTTGCCGACTCGCAATTTAATAAGGCTGCTGATGTTTAATATTTTTTTCCCCATGGTTTCATTATTTTCGCTCTTTGCAAATTTGCCTCTAAACAATCAGACCGTTTTGGGATATAAGTTTTTCTATTGATTTAATAAAGCATGTGCTACAGTGTGAACAATAAATTTCAATTAGCTCTATATGCAACAAGATAAAGGAACATGCATTGCAATGTAATACTAGTAATAATCACGGGAACATACACATTCATGTCTGAGAAATATTTTATTTTAGAAGTTCTTGCAATTCTACTGTAATTGATTTGTAGTAGAAAATCCTGTTAGACGGGCTGAAAATAAATTAGAGTCAAAATATTGATTGTGGTTGTGCCGAATATACCTTACCTCAGGAGCTCCCAGCACACTGTTGGCGATAGGTACTCTCTGCATGGTACGTCTCCTCCTGTTTATATGTAGTGTGATAGACTGTCACAATCTTCCATGCTACAGAGTTTGTTGCCTCTGTTCTGCCTCCAACAGATATTTATTTTTATTTTTTTTACCCAGCTTTTTAAAAATAATCTTCTTTCACTCTTGAGCTGCCATTTTGCACAAGTACTCTTTGTGGTTAGATCCTTCCCTGTTTTAGTAGTTATGGGGTGGCATTTACCCCATGACCTCTTTTTAGCCTTCTTAAATGCTAGGGAGATTTCTGAGATGGAGATGTAAGTGGTGAGGAAAGGAGGAGGAGTGAACGTAGGCAATGTAGAAAGGGGCGTGTAGGGTTATTAAATGGATCAGGCTCCTCCCACAAATTTCAAGTACACCTGTTTATTTGTTAATTCTTCATTTGAAAGGTTAGATCCTCCATTTCACATGTTCTATTTTCTCTTAGTTTTTTTATCCAGTATAAATTAGGTATGTTTTCAATTCCATTTATATTATTGAATGCACAATGATATTTAATATTATTACTCATTAGGTATTGCTCCATGTATGAAAGAAACTTTATAATACAGTAGACAGCACAGCAAATATCCTGGAGTCTTACCCAATAAAAATGTACTGTTATATCGGAAATAAAAAAATAAATAAATATAGCTTTTATTAAATATATGTGAAAAGGAAAGAATTTTATATTCTATTTGCATTCTTAAATACTGAAAATATGTATGTGGTAAGGAAAAAATCTGTATAAAATGTCATTATAAAATAATTTGAAGAACATGGGACCACTTTGTTAAATACATAGCGTCCTGTAATAAGAGGGCTCTGGATTTACACTTATTACACTTGAAAATACTCCACTTTCCCAAAATACAATGTTAATATATGTAACAGTCTAACAACATTAGTACGTATGTAAACCATGGGCATAAAAGCATTTTTACATTTTAAAATGTTTAGTTTTGTGTCAGTGGTTTGGAAACCAGCCCTATGTACGATTGATTTTACGCTCCACCATTCTTTTACATTGTGTTAATATTTTATTTTGCCTTGTAATTAACCCCTGTATATCGCTATGGAATATGTTGGCCCTTTACAAATAAAGGATAATAATAATATTATTTTTTCAAAACTCTTCTTGTCCTTGAGGGATATTGATGTCTTACACACTTCCTTCTGTCTTGGAGTCTTTAGGATTGGGAGTGGAAGGACAGGGTATTTTTTTTTTACTATAATAGGCAGTTTGTAGCTTTCCGTTGCATTTATTGATGGGGTAGCTGAATATACTTAATTTAATATCTTCTGGTTTTTTTTAATTCCTCCTTTTTGTCCAAATTAGCCGCCTCTTGCTGAATGTTGATATTAGCATCTCATAGACCACAGTTGGAGCTTTTCTAAATCCCCCAGCTTCCGAATGTCCGGCAGGTTTTCTGTTTTTACCTCTAGATACATGGATAGAAAATGGCCCCTGTGCCTTTAATGGAAAGTAAAAGGTTATCTTTCTCTGGCCTTTGTGTGTATGTGCTGATGTGGATGTAGGCAGCCAGACAGGCAATGTGTGGAAAGAGACTAGGGAACCGGCTGTGGATCGATACAAGTGGTGTGAAGTGAATTAATGTGAGGCAGGCAGTCTGTCTGTCATAGGCATTGCAGGGAATGTGAGGCAGTACCAGTCACTCACTGCTGAGATCTCTTTCCTATAAATTCATCCATTCTTCCTGAGAACGTGCTTACAACCTGTTTATTCTCGGAACACAGGCAATATTCCTTTTTCCAGTGATATCTGAAACCAACATAGCCTGTATTTTTGGAATAAAAGCCAGTTTACAAAGAAATTAACCTAAATAATTAACCTATATTTTAAATTATAAATATACACCATTCTATATTCCTCATGTTTTTATTCATTATTACAATGGTGCTCCTTATATTCCAGAGCATTTTACATTCTGGAAAATGGCATATGGCAAATTCTATCTATCTATCTATCTATCTATCTATCTATCTATCTATCTATCTATCTATCTTATGTATGTATGTATGTATGTATACATGTATGTGTGTGTGTGTATATGTGTGTATATATATATATGTATATGTGTGTGTATATATATATATATATATATATATAATGTATATGTGTGTATATATATATATATATATATATATATATATATATATATATATATATATATATATAAATATAAATAAATATATATATATATATATATATATATATATATATATATATATATATAATTAATAAATTCATTTATTTATCAGGAGGTATTTGTATCCAAATTGTCCTTTTAAAAATGGCTGTATTAATAATAAACTAACTATGTATTGGTGGTCTACATTTTATATTTCAAATAGACATTGTTTTATTTTTTTCTCCGTATTTTCTCCAGTACAAATTAGGTCTGTTTTTTTAATTCCAATTATTGAATGCAAAACAATATTACATATTATTACATATTGCGTATTGCTCCATGTATGAAAGATACTTTATAATACACTAGACAGTACAGCAAAGATCTTGGAGTCTTATCCAATAAAAAATATTGACTGTTATATCTGGAAATACAGTATCTGGTAAGAAAAAGAAAAATAAACTGTTGTTGCTGTTTTATTAAAATATTTTATAAATGCTACTGGATTTTAACTTAATTTATTTAGAGGTATTTGTTTCCATAATATGTTCCTAATAGTAACATTTATTCTCTTGCAATCTTAAAGAGAGAAGAAATAAAGAAAATTCCAAGGAAAGTCATATCCAGTGTATTTGAATTTATAGAGAATAAGATAAATGTGGCTTGAGTTATTTCTTTTTAGTAATATAAATGTCATTGCCAGTACCCTCAGACCAAAAAACAACATTTATTTGTGTTTCATTGTGATTTGAAAGTGACATTTTTCTTTTTCTTCTTCTTCTTCTTATTATTATTATTATTATTATTATTATTATTATCATCATCCTTTATTTTTAACCCAACAATATATTCCGCTGTACAGGGGTTAAGTACAAAACACTTTCATTTTTTTAATTACATTGCAAAAAAATGGAGGGTCCTGTTATTGAGTTTAAAATCAAACATACATAGCTTTTCCCTAAAGCACCAAAATATTTAAAAACTCGCAAACTTACAGTCTAAAGGGTACAGGTGAGATAAAGCGGTGATAGATGCGTTCTACATATCAAGGCTGAAAGTGATGAGCTTCTTTAAACAGATGAGTTTTTATGAAGGAGGATAGTCCATTGGAGCGAGACCAGGAATTCCAAAGAATAGGGGCAGCACGAGAATTATTACAAGACATTCATGGGTGGAGAGAAATCAGAAGCCTAAACCAGATTTTTTTTTATGATGGAGAGTGCATTCAAATAGACACATTATACACTTACTGTTGAGAATAAAAAAGTAAGTGGTCTCACTACATTTTCTATTCTTGTTTATAGCAATTATAATGTTTCGTAGTGCTTACTGGAAAGATTGCTGATTTGCTTTCTGTCTCTGGTCCTGTAGATGTTTTGTCCTACAAGCTGTATGGAGATTAAGTGGTTAAAGTAAATGAGACTGTTATGCAATGATTCAAGATGGCTTTAAATGAGAGAAGCTAGATACGCCAGGAAATTAAAGGCAATTTAGGAAATTAAGTCTAAGTGTCGGTCAGGTCTTTTAATTGAATCCTTGGTATAGTTAATTCCATTAAAACCAAGATAAGATGGATGCCTTGTTAGTAGGAAAGTCTGATGACCACAAAGTAATTGATTTGTGGCTTCTTAGAACACATGTATGGAGATGTATGCCGAGCTTCTCTAAGGTTCGATAAGGAGCCTCACATCTCTGTGCCACTTCCTCTTCTGTTTATATTGGTTAACAGCTTTAAGTAGTTTGCAGAGTCAGAATTAAGTAATTAAATGGTTTAATTAATCTATATATAATTAAGTATTTTTTTTCCCTATGAGTTGCTTATTTCTAGTCTTCATCTTCTGTAATATGGTATGTTAAGAGTTGAACCAAAAGAGAAAGTACAACTTTAGCACTCTCTCTTTTTCAATATAAATAACCATAAAGACTTGAATTAATATTTGCCTTAGCTTAACTTGTTTTCAGAAATGTAAGTAACTATATTATCAGAATAGATCAATGGCCGTAATGTTGTATATTGCTTATGTGGTATTAAAATAGGAATTAATTGGCCTGATAAACAATAAATGGAGAGATAGTTTCCCCTGATTATTATGTACTAGAAATTCCTCGTACGTATATTTGGGTAAAAAAAGGAAGTATGGTAGTCTAATGGGACTCATCATATACAGCATATGTGTTTACTATAACAAAGGGGACAGTTTAATACAGTGTGCAACAGTTTTTACATTGTGCTTATTAAATTGCGATTCGGCCAATTCTAAAGGGCTCTATATAAGCACCGAGCAAATTTTCTTTACAGAAGCTTTTAGTTAGTGAAGACCTTGCTTTTGAATAGAAGTTCACTAACTAAAAACTTCTGTAAAAAATATGCTCTGTGCTTATATAGAGCCCTTTAGAATTGTCTGAATCGCAATTTAATAAGGCTGTTAATGTATTGTACGTTTTTAAGTGAAATAGGTCTGTGATTACTGGTCTACAGGGTGAGTTGATATAAATGTCATACTATTTCCCCTGAACTAGTACTTGTTTAAATGTATACCATATATACATTTTTTAGGATTACATTTTTTATATATCATAAAAATATATAATTTATCATAAGAATATACAATAGTACACGTTACCATCTGTGTAATCTGTTCTCACTGTGATTTGTAGATTTTGGTGACATGTGTCATCTTCCCAATTAATTTAGTCCAAATTTACTCCATTTACATATATGATTTATTTTGTTATGCACAGTAAGTATTCTGCTGGCATATTTATAATAAATGTATGCTAATCCTGTAGCATCAGATCTGTTTTTAGCTTGGATTGTCTCTCGGAAACGGACATCATTTGTTTTTTCATTTATTTGAGTGTACAGAATTGCTTTGCAAATGTCATGTTTCTTCTGCATAATATGTGACAAAAGAAAATTGGAATAGTTGTCGTACATATCTATCCATTTGCTGTAGTTTTTTTTTTTTTTTTTTCATTGCGAATTTCGCATGGCGTTCATAGCACTTGTGCACGCTGTATAAGTGATACATATTAAGAATGTATGAGCAACAGCTGCAGTACAGGAAGAGGTTTATCCTAAATACCTAATCATCTGGCCATACATTTTTAATAAATGTATATGGCCCCTAGAGACCGCTGCTCCTAGGAGATTTAAAGTCTTACGGAAATTCAAAAATACTTACATTTTCTAGTATCCTAAGTGTTTTATATTGGATATATTTTAATTATTTTATTGCTTTAGTAGTGGTTATGTGATGTAACTATTACAAAATGTTTTTTTTTAAATTGGTATAAATATCATAACCATGAAAAATAAGGAATAAAAAGAAGGTGAGCTTTTAAGCTAGTATGGTTTCTTCATCCAATTTAGGTTCTAGGTTTAGAGAATGTAAGCCTGATGAAGGAACCATAGTATTACCCTTTAAAGGTATCATCGTTATACAACCTTTGTTATTTATTTATTTTTTAATTATCATGGTTTACAACCAATTCTTTGATAATAACAATAATTATATCATTATTATTCTCCTTCATTTTTAACTCACCAACATATTCTGTAGCTCAAATTAAGGGCCCTATTATTGAGTTTAAAAATCAAATATACATAGTGCTTTCCCCAAAGCACCAAATAAATATAAAATAAACAACAAAAACTTAACTAAAGTACAAGTATTTCTTGGTATCAATGTGTGCAAACCAATAAAATTCAAACCTGTAGCGTCATAAAAAAATATTTTCAATATTTTTCTTTTTATTCTTCTTTTACAGTGTTTTAAGTGATGGTGTTTAAATTAACTTCAACCAGAGTGAATAGTAGGGTGATATACAGTGGGTAAGGGGTTAATAATAAAGAAAATGTAAAAAAAAAAAAAAAAAGGAAATATGAAAGAAAGGAATGAAAGAGGTAAAGAAATTATAATAAGATAAAAAAAACTTTAGAAAATATTTTCTTTTCTACAATTTTGTCTCATCTTTATTTTATTGCATAAGTACCTCTACTCTGATCTATTCTACTCACTAACACCGTGCTGTAGTTTAATATTCTTTAGCTTTTATTTCATATAATTTAAAATAATAAATCTCGTTTTATTTCAATATTTTTATGCATCTAATTTAATTTGTTTCAGCTGGAGTGACAGCAGAATCTATTCAAGCTGGCACCGCAAGCCCCGACTCAGCAGGGTCAGAGGCCAAAGTTCAGGAGGAAGAGCATGATCTGGTAGACGATGATATCACAGCAGGTAAAACTGCAAATATTTTATTTAACAGATTCAGAATAGGTACAGTAGGATTTTAAGTAAACTGTTCAACTTTTTAGTGGGCAGCAACCCATGGGTTTGGAGCCAAATGTGGTTTAGTATAAATCAACTTGTGGCTCTTCAGTCACCACCAAATGTGGCAGCATGAATGTAAACCATTGTCCTGTGAATACACATCAGCGTTTATTTTGTGTTTGTTTTCTTCTTTAAAAAAAAAAAAAAGACAGGAACAATAATGTTTTAAGCATATGCCAGTCAGTGTTCTGTTTCGTATAAGAGCAGGTAAATATCCAGATGATCTTATGTACTGGCTCTTTTTGGACCTTTCCTCCAAGGTTCAGCTTAGATTGGCTGTTTAATTATAAATGCTTGTTTACTCTTGTTTATACCATCCATACTAATGATTAGATGACGTTTAACAAGTTTGGAATCATTTCAATAGGTTACATTTTGTCTGCAACAACTGAGCCGGCCTGAGACTCAGCACACCAGCCCACTTGAATTATTTAAAATGTGTTCAGAATACTTCTATCCAATCAGAAATTGCTAAATCAGTTGTAACATGTATTTCTGTGCAAAATGAAGGATTGTGACATATTTTCTCAACAATACTTAGCCTATATGTTATAAATGGCTATATATATATATATATATATATATATATATATATATATATATATATATATATATATATATATATAAATATATATCTACTAGCGAATTGCCCGTCAAAAAAATGACGGACATGAAATCGTAAGGCAGGTAATAATATATGCAGGGAGCTGAGGTTTAAGTGTCAGCAATGTGTGCAGTGTAAATGTGGTGCGTGCTCGAGGTAAAGCCGTTAGTGTAGCTGTGTTACGCTGTTGTGTGTGATTTTCCGTCCTAAGTAAAAGTGTATCTTTACCTCGTACAGCTTTTTGGAAAAGCCGTATGTGCTTGGTGCTGTTTTGCGTGTTTAGGGTGCTGTAGCCTCGTTTTCGTTTTTTTTCGTCTGCAATTTTTTCACTCGCTTCAGTGATTTTCGTGTGTCTAAACTCGGGAATTTGGTCTTAAATTGAAGTGTAACTTCCCCTGCAGAGGTCCTGGGTGCCCCCCCCTCCCCTTGCTGTGGGTAAGCTTTGTATGTCTTTTTTGTGTGTTTTTATTGTGTTTTGACTGTTTTCCGTTGCTCGCGGTTCGGCTGTTAAGGTCGTTTTTTGCGAGGTCGCAAGACCTGCGCCTCGTATTTTTTTCTGCTAAGTCTGTAAATTTCCTGCGGTTCGTATTGTTGGTAAAGTGCCGCTTGTGTGGGTGTTTGTAACAGGGTGTGAGGCGCCGTAGAGCCTCCACCTTCGGCTCATTGCATCCGATGTTAGAGCCTCCACTTTCCGCAAATGCGCCCCCTCGCTTTGCGAGTGTCCGCATTTGTGGACCAACTGCGTCCCTCACTTCGCAAGCTCGCAAAGCGTGACCACGATTCGTAGTTTGACAACTATTATATGTGATACATACTAGCGACTTGCCCGTCAAAAATGACGGCAATAAAATTTGAAGCCTGGCAATGCTGTTTGCCACTCAATGTTAGTCTTTTGGCCCTCTAAGCAACTTCGGCATTTATCGCGAGCCCCGCGCTCATTGTCAGCCTCTCCCCTTGTTTATTTCAACTTTCCTGCTTTGCAATGGTCACCTTTCTGCGCTTATTGCGAACCTTTCCTCCTGCTTACTGTACTGGCTGCTCATTGCAGGGTTCATTAACCTGCAAGTTTTGTGCTTGGGGATGCCATGTGTCTCTTCTCAACATCTCCCCACTGTCCCTTCCCTGTGTGTTTCTCCTCTGGGTGTCCCACGTGCCTGGCATTGTTCGTGCAAGTGTTAGTGTCTTTGCCATGTATTTTCTTAGTCCCACATATTTTTCAGAGTTCTGTATTTTTCTGAGGTCGGAATGTGCTTAGCCTCTTTTTCATTCAGTTTTCAGATTTTTTTTCCTTTTTTCATCCGCCATTTTTTTTTCTTGCTTAGTGACGAAACATGGCAAATTGTGCTCAAATTTGCTTGCAACCTCACTCCCAGGCGTCCTGGCTCTCCCCCTGTGCTGTGTGTGTGTTCCTCAACTGCTTGCAGCCTAAGTCCTGCCTGTTTCCATGCCTCAACTGCTCGCTTCACGAGGCTCGCAGGCCCATGAACACCTTTGCCTCGGAAGGCTTCTATGCCTCAACGGCTCACCTCGCAAGCGTGACAACAAATCGCAGTTTGAAAACTATTAAATGTGATATATAGATATTCACACCGTATTTTTCCGTCTATAAGACGACCCCTATCATTTCTTACCATGATGATCCTGGTCCTGGGGGTGCAGCCTGGCTCTGGAGGTAGGCGCACTGTGGCTCTATGCTCCAGGCTAAACTTCCACTTATTTACATGAGTTGCATTTGTCAACCAAGAAATCAAAAGGTAACAACGCCTTTATACACAACTTCACTATTTAAAGTTATTTCTGTGAACTTGTAGCATTTTGTTGCTGGTTGTTGTAATTATATTTATGGATATCGTTAGACTGTGGTTCGACCAACATTTGCATGATTTTCCACAAATAGGGTCGGACATAAATAAAGAAATAAGCTGCTAATGAGTGAAACATAACAATTTAGGATATTGCTGAATAGAGATTTAGAGTAACAACAAAATAAAATTATTCTGTAAAAAAAAAAAATGTTTATTTCAGCCTGTTGCTATAGTCTTTTTTGTAATTGTTATATGGAAATGCATTATGTTAGTTCAGCTTACATACACATAACTTGCTTGTATTCTTAAAAGGATTTCATACTTCCCCTTTGGGAACCAAATAGCTTCTGGTAGTCTAATGATCTCCCAAGAGAGCTACAAAGCCGTCATTATTTGCTTTGTTTTTCCTGTAGTAATAGTTAACTCTCTTCCAACATATTTCTGTAAAACAATAAACAGATGCTATTTTTTAATATTATACACAAACATTTGTTACAGAAAATAATTATTCACATTGTAGTATTTGGCATTTTATAAGATATATTGGCCGTGGTGTAAAGAAATATATGGTCAGTATTTGTGTGTAGAGGATTTCAACCAGTGGTGTGAAAACTGTCCAAATTACTTTTTAGCAAATTCCTCCAACTTGAATTCTAATATTATCAATCGTGTGGATGGGGGGTGCAATAGGACAACGTTCCTCCATTAGTCTAGTACAGGGGTCGTCAACCTTTTAATATGTACCGCCCACTTTTGATGGTAAAATTTCATTTCCGCCCACCGATGCCTCATGAACTCAATGTACCCTATCTCATTTATGGTTACATAAATCATATGACCTAGCTATGGGTCGCCCTGTACACTAGATCGTAATCAGGTCCTGACTGCTGTCCCTAGGCTCTCCAACTAGCCAAGCGTGGTGTTGCGGGTCTCCTGGGTGTGACGTCATTCGTCAGCGACACCACCTAGCGATCACCCGCTTCAAACCATGAAAGCTTGAATCGCCCACTAGTGGGTGGAAGGGACCAGGTTGACTACCAATGACCTAGTACATGGACAAGTTCCTTTTTTTTTTATATGAATCAATCAACAACTGGCATAACCATAACGTATATTGGCTAACCAGCTTGCATTAAATGGAACTCCAGTGTCACCTCTAGAACTCTTTTATATAAAGAATGATCCCAATCAGAGCTTTCCCTTTTCTATTTTCTACCTATATCAGGTCCAGTCCCTCTCTTGTTCACTTCCCCTCTGTTAATTAATTAAATGTGTAGTGATGACATATGTTGGTGACATGACGCTTCAGAGACCTACAAGAAAATTAAAACCAATCTTAAGCAACACCAGGCCTTTTTGTTTTGTCTTGATTTCTATTGTGGTGCTACATAATGTTTATTTTAAAGCAGAAAATTATATATATATATATATATATATATATATATATATATATATATATATATATATATATATATATGGAGTCCCCTTGGTCTGGTTATTTTCATTCTTTGACATATATAATTTTTTATATATATATATATATATATATATATATATATATATATATATATATATATATATATATAGTTGTCATTGTTACCTAATTGAAGATGGGCACATATAGGTACATTACAGAGCTTCACCATTCTATGATCAGTAATAGGAGACTTTAATCCCACAATATATTATGGTTATTATGGTGCCGCTCCATGATTATCCTAATATGGCCATCACAGATGATTCTTAGGTATTTTGCTTTTTAAAGTTATGCCTACCTAATGTTCTGTTCATAAGATCTCATGCAAATGTGTTGGCTGTCTTATATGTACTTCTATAGTACCAAGAAGAAAATTGTATGTACCTTTCAAGCTATAATTAGTTATTGAAAGAAGATATTTAAAAAATATGATATAAAAATATATTTTGTGACATGTTCAGCAAAATTATCTACCATGTATTACAGCAATTAAATCTCACATAAGTTTTTTATTTTTTTTTATTTTAAATTCTTAGGATTTTAATTAATTGTAGATCAAAATATGATTGTGATTTCCTAAAAAAGCATAAAGTACTGAATAGTAATGTAAATGTTTGCATCAGACAAAATCATTTAATGTAGATACTTGAATAAATCTGGGCAAATAAAATATTTGTTTGCAAAAGCTATTGTTGGTTATACTGTTGTCTATTGCAATTTTTTTAAATAAAAAATTCTTAGTGGAAGTGCCTAAAATTTATATAGGCGTTCATTATGTTATGTATAAAATTCCACCCTCTGAGGAACTGGACTTTGCAGCAGCTGTTTGTTTTTTATGTTCTTCTTTAAGAGCATGAAATACTGGCTGAACGTTGTGTTTTCCATTTTTTTCTAAATTTTAATCAATTCTTGGAATTCCATATTATTGCTGTATTTATATGCAATTGACCAGCTCATGCATATTAATAAGCTTCTTTGATGTTCGAATTACTATTACAGATTGCTCGTCTGTCTCTATAGTGGACAAAATAAAGACTTCCAATGTTATCTCGTAGTTATTCCCCTCTCCCATCTTTATCAAGTACTTTGGGTCTTACATTAGCATACTAAGGCCCTCATTCAATTGCAATTTGGCCAATTGAATAGGCCTCTAAATAAGCACATAACATATTTTTTTTAAATACGTTTTTAGTTAGTAATAATCTATCCAAAAGCAAGGTTTTCACTAACTAAAAAGTTCTTTAAAAAAAATATGCTATGTGCTTATTTAGGGCCCTATTCAATTGACCAAATTGCAATTGAATGAGGCCCTAAGTCACCAAATCAATTTTAAAAATGTCAGAAATTATTTTCTTTAGAGAAAACTGCTAGTATGATTTGTAGGCAGTTTTTAATACTCTTTAAAATGAAATCAGCGTCCTGTTGGGGTCACAGTCCCTTTTTAAGATCAGTAGATTAATGAAGAAGAAAAGCATGCCTAGTAAAATAATAGCATTACATTTAATTATATCATTGTTAAATGTCTGTCACTATTGCTCTTCTTTTTTATCCCTACTGCTAATTTTAAGTCATTGCTTTTTATGAGACTTAAAGGCACGTATGAATGCATCTGATAGAGGAGAATCAGTAGTGTATGGAAGCATTTTTTTGCAAGAAAAAATATCAAAATTAACATTATTATACTTTGCTAAATCTCTTGTTGATTTTCATAAGCAAAGCAGTTGATTTTCATAAAATTCATTTTGGCCAATCACAGGCAGCTAATATATTAAATAAATCTGTGATAGCAGTTTATGCAGGTAGGCGTCATGGGATGCAAAGTCTCCTGCACAAGGAAGCAAAGAAGAGCTCAGACATTGCTCTTAGATTATAAGTTTGCAAGTTTTCAATTGTGTGTCCGTGTCTTGGAAACAAGCACTATGTGCGTTTGATTATATGCTCAAAAACAGGGCCCTCCATTCTTTATAAGGTGTTAAGTTTGTATTTTGCCATGTACTAAACCCATGTACAGCACTACGGAATATGTTGGCGCGATATAAATAAAGATAATAATAATAATAACAATTGCTCTGTAGATTGTGCTGTTTTTGGCTTGCAGGTTAGGCATGTTTAAAACCTGTACCTAAATGCAGTGTTTATATTGGTAGGTACAATGTGTCTATGTAAGCAGCTCAGGGGTGTAGAAAACACATTTTATTTTTAAATAAAATAAATCTGTATGTTTATAGAATGACAACATGTAATGCGTGTGTCTGATATAAGCAGAAGGTGTTAGGCTAAAAAAGGTAAAAACAGGGAAACTTAGTTATATCTTTAACTTAGAGAGTTGATCTTTCAGTTTCTTTATACATAAAATAACTATTTTAACATGTTTATTATGTGTGTACTTACATTTCTTCATACATGGAACATTTTTGTGTTATATATTTTTTTCTAAAGAATGTTTTGTCTAAACTTAGAAATCTAGAACTTCTTCCATTACGTTATTGATAAGAAATGACCGATTCAGTAGTCTGAGAAGATGATCCAGCTATCCAAATGTGGCTCAAAATCAATTGAAACTAATTACATTTATTTTTAAATGAATAGTCCTAACAGAAAGAGAACAGATGGGAGCCGGCGTAAGAAAAAATACGGCTTGATTGAGATAATTTCAGGCTTTCCCCGCCGTCTTCAAAATATGATGCAGCTCTTTTCTATATCTGTCTTTTCTAAAGCTAATATCTATTGATCGTCTCTGCAAAGTAATGCCTGCCTGCATTGGTCAACAAGAAATTCTTCAGTCCAACTTAAGGTTCACCAAACACTTTCATTTATCCACATAATTTTTTAAAAGGATCACTTTCACATTAATCCTTTTAAGGATTAATGCATTTCAGTTTAAAAAAAAAAAAAAAAAAAAGAAAGAAAGAAAAAGCTGAAGTCGTTTACAGGAAAATATCTTAATTGATGCTACCGTATTACATGTGTTTAGGATGGTGGGGGTTAGAAAAGTCTGCCGTGAGTTTTAAATATTTATATCATATAGTCTTTGAATTATCTGTTTTCTGTCATGAATTACTTTGGTAAAGAAATCTTGTGATTCTAAAATGGGTTTGTGTCTGATACTTTTCCTGACTTGCCCAAGAAGGCCAAATATATCTTTAAAGGGCCATTGTAGATCCAGATTTTCTATTGTACGTTGAAAAAAAAGATATTTTAATCGTTGATAATTTTTCATAGGAAAAAAAAAAAAGAGAAAAATTGTAGCCAATAAAATGTAAAAATTTTTTTTTTTTTTTTTTTTTTGTTCTAAACTCCTATATCATCTCAGGGACCTTTGGAGATCTATTGTACATGCTTGTATTTATTACTAGTTTTGTGAGTGTAAAACTAGCAAAGCAAATAGATAACAAGCATACTAGATAACACTTCTTCCAAAATTTTGCTTTAGTTCAATAATCAAGCAAAGGCACACAGCATCTTCGGTATTTCAGACAAACTACTTTTTTTTTTTTTTTTTTTTTTACAGAAAAGGAGTTAATAAAATTAAAACAGAAACATCTGTTTCTGTTTTATTTTTATTAACTCCTTTTCTGTAAAAAAAAAAAGTACTGTAATGGGTTAGACATGCTTTTCCCCCCAAAATGTTTTAATTTATCATAGAAATATTGGTTATAGACTGAAAAGGTTCAGTCAAAGAATATACCTTTTTTTATTAGGAAACCATAGAACAAAATTTGTTCATAGGATATAACATTTATTGAATTTTTAATAAAATAATAATTTAAAAAGAAAAATGATAGAAACATAGTGATAACAAAAACAGCGAAAGTATTAGCACTGTTTTGACCTAATTTAATATATTCTCAATTACAGTCATATATTGTGTTACACACTATTGCAGTTTTGTAGCATTCTTCCTTAATTGTCCTTCTTTTAAAATTATTATTAAATACAATAAAAGTTATATTTTATATACACATTTTGTTCTGTGGTTTCTAATAAAAGGTATACTCTGATTTAATCTATTCACTTTATATCTTATAGATCAATCTCTTTATCTCTTATGTAAATCAGATTTTTCCTTTATTTGTAACACACCATTAATCCAAACAAGATCTGTTTGAGGCAGAGGTATAATTCACGATCAGAAGCTTGCTTTTATGATTGGTCTTGGGCATGGGTGTAGGAACTGGTGGGGACGAGGCGGACAAATCCCCCCCAGATTTTTCAATGTGTGTAGAGAAGCAGTTGTGCGGTACTTTTATACTATATGCGGTTTAGGTTCAATCCACAAGCAGGTCAGCATCAAAGTAAAGCCAAATAGGTCTCACATAAGCTTGGCCCATTCAAGAACTTCCCCATGCTGTTTCTACATTTTACCTTTTATAAATGTCTGCCAACATAAACTTTAATATCCTTTCTTCCTGCTAATTAACAGCTTTTTTGCACCAATTCTGAAGCTCACCCTACTTTTAACAATTGATATTAAGATTCTTTGTGTGGCTCGCCCGTACCCTTTTATACTGGCATCCATTGTGTGACTGACCAACACAACTCTGTTATCTAGTGTAAAACCATCCATTGTGTATCCTACTAAACGCATTAAAATTTCCACCATGTGGCCATCTAAACACAACTTTCCCTAACGTCATCCTTTCTATGGCCTACTTAAAAAAAAATAATAAAAAAAAAAAAATATATATATATATATATATATATATATATATATATATATTCTGTGACTGGCATAAAAAAAACACATACAGCCTTATTAAATCTATTTAAGCACCTAGCATATATTTTTTACAGAAGTTTTTAGTTAGTGAAGACCCCGCTTTTGGATAGAAGTTCACTTACTTGCTTTTTTAATGCCGTTTCAAATGTTGCCTTTTTGATCAGTTGAAAAAAATATATATATCAGTCATATGCACATATCGTCCATTTTGGTTTTACCCAGTAGTGATGTGCTGAATGATTGATGTATGGATTATTTTATAAACATGAGGTTTAAAGATACCCTCATAATTAGAAGTCAATCTCATTACAAATGACGTGTAGTTGAATCAGATTTTTTTTTTATGTTTGGGTTTACAATGTCTGCAAGTCCGAATTCTGTGACACAAGGATGAGGTAAAGGACTGGGACTTTAAATTAGCCTTATGGCAGGTTTATTTCTCTTTGGCGAGGCTGAAAGATCTAGCTGTTAATTGGAACAATGTAATAAGTAAGTGGTATTTGGTAATTTCAAGCCTCATTACTGGAGCAGTGATTCCGAGGAGTATTTGCTAGCAAATGATCCCTGACTGTCAATGTCAGTGTGTCCTTCCAGAAACCTATTACCAGATATAGTTCTATTACACAAATGCATTGACAGAACCACAACGGCCCAAAAATACCAATATTGGACCCACTGTGAATATACATTTAAAAAGTACTGTTAACAACATAAGTAAGGTGGAAATAAGGATCATAAGCAGACCCTTATGCTCTTGTATATTGTACATGAGATACAATCATGGGCATGTTGCTGATTTAATCTTCCTAATTTCTTTTCTTTCTTAGTTTTGTCTTTAGTTACTTTTCATTTTTCCAAGCAATACCGTTTTAATGTCGGACTAGAAGTTACCTAGTCACTCTAGAAATCTGTTTACAATCCAATTATGGTCTATAAGATGTCTTACAGTGCTAGAAAGTCTCTGTAGTAAGACATCTTCTTAGGAAGTTATATCAATTATGCCTCCGGATTATCACCAATTAGTAAATATTTCATCTGCATTGACCATAAGGGCCTCGCAGATTAGCTCAACCTTTTCAATATCCATAATCTCCATCTGACCTCATTCTTGCGTGAAATGAAGAGAGGCGTGAATGATGTCTTTGTGTCACGTTGTGTTCTATGTAGAGTCACAATGTAGTATCTCTATATATATATGTAAATATCTTGTGTCATATTATCTGTTAAACACTGTATTCCATTTTTTTGATAAATATTTTTTGTGTACTTTACTTTTATTTTAATACGAGAAGTAGAAAACTATTGGAAGTTGACCATTACTGTATTTTATGTACATTTTTATGTTTTATTTTTTATGTTCTCATAAATATTTATTATTTTTAGAATTTAAATTCAGTGCTAGTTTATACAGTGAGACCGCTATATTCATCATTAATATGTTCCTGAGGGATGGACGCATACTGAATCAGATGTATATGGAATCCATCGTTCCATAGGAATGAACTAATATTGGAATAATCCATTCCCAGCCCCAAATCGGATACCAACACTTTCCTTTTACTGAGGAGCGATGAAGGTGAATAGGAGCAAAGGAATTAATGTTTAGAATGGGAGTTATCTTCCATTGAACAGCCCTATTAAATTCCTATTAAAAGGCCCCGTAACTCAGTCTGCAGACGACTTGCGGGTTAAGACGCAGCAAGGCCGAAAAAGCCCACGGGATGAGCAACGTTGAATTTCACGGCCGTAAATCCTTTGTTCTCTCAAGCCCGTAACCACTACGTTTCCAATTTAGATATTAAATTGCAACAAAGTCACTCACGAGCAAGCCGGTAACATGCAAATGTAGCCCAAAGCCAAACGAGTGCTGTAGAGGACTCACAAGGGGGGTAAAGTCCAATATGTAGCACTTTAACTGCAAATAAAAACACACTGCTGTACTAATATTAAAAGGGAAAGTGATGTTAGGTCTTAGAATTAATAGCACAACATTCTCAAGCTCGCAAATCGGCCCAGTGACATACTTTATTTCATGTATAATGTGTGTGTTATATGGATCCCGGCAATTAATGTGTTAATATATATACTGTAACTCGCATGTGATAGAATATCATATTCACCGCTTTATTAATATTGCATTATAACTGGAATGTGGGTCTGATCGTAACTCGTAATTGAAACCCGTAAGACTTTGAAATCCCACCTCCATTTTTCAGTGACGTAATTTTGACGATTTCTGTTGCCATTGGCTCCATCTAAACCCGTAATTATGGGTTTGACTAATTGATCCTGTTCACGGCCGCGCATCCAACCTTCAATAAATGGTTTGCGTCTCAAGCCCGTAACTCGCGCCCTGCTTGAATTTAATAGCTCTGTAACAAATTTCAAGCCCACAGCCATTGTGGGTCTCGTGTTGCACTTATTGAATGTGGCTGTAATTCTAATGATCATTATATTTATTTATTTTTTTATGTCCCTTTCCAGATGAAATAATATTGGATTTTTGGATGAATATAGGACAATTTTTTTTCCTAAATTTTTTTACGAATATTGGATTTGATGAATATAGAGGCTGATTAATATAGAGGTTCCACTGTATTTGATAATTATGGAATTATACATGGAAATAACAATGTGTTGCTCCCATATTCATATTTAGATGTGTGTTACAATTATAGAAAGACATTGGAAGTATTTATAAATGACCTACTAACGGGAATCTTATTGTTATAATATGGAAATCAATGAATAGACATTCTTGGCCAGCTTTGGAACATGGAGGAACAGGTTCTCAATTATTAAAGGCTGCTCTTGGGTTTTCCATTTTTGAAACTCCTTTATACAACAAAGCAAAAAGACAGCAGAAATGCTGATGAAAGAAAACGCCTGTGGTTTCTGACAGGAACAGGGAACCTTGACCTCCGAGAACTGTAAAATAGCCATCAAGGGTCCATTTTACATGATCGGAGAAGGATGATTTACGCGTAATACTTCAGGAAACTGTAAAATCCTTTTATGATGGAACTTCATAGCTGTAGGAGAGGAAGTGTACATAAAATCATTAAACCCAAACACCATGGCGTAAAATTAAAAAGAAAAAAAAAAGAAAATTGATCTTGTATTCCCTTAGGCATAACAGGGTTTTAAAGCATGAGTATTGGTATTTACCAAAATAAATAGTTATTATTATTTTTATTAAATGTAATTTTAGCCATTTAGAGAATTGTTCTATTTTACCCTGCAATCCCATGGTAACTATAAATGTTATTTTAAATAAAATACCTGTTATTACCATCATCCGCATAATTGGAAATACATTTTATTTTTTGGGGGGAGGGTAAAAATATGCCAATTCTATATATTTTATGTGTACTATTAACTTTTTAAGTTAACAGCTTTTTTATTATTTAAAATATTGTATCCCATGTATCGGTAGTCAATAAAAGCTGACATTTTATACAATAAGGTAGTGTGGTGAATGTTACGGGTTAATAGGCCTTTTTTATGTAAATTAAGATCAAATCAAGGAAATTCAAATTTGACTTTAAGGTATTCAACACATTTTTTGTCATGGCCAAGAAAAATAATTAGGTTGGGCTGTCAATCTAAATATGCTTAAAGGGACATGGTAGGTTTCTGGATTTTACTTGATATATAATATACCTGTTTATCTATTAATTTTATGTACTTTATTGTATTACGTGCTTATAAGTGCTTTTTTTTGTACGGACTGAAATAAAACAAATACTATATGTAAGAATTCGCCCTCTGCAGCTCATGAAGATGCCGACTCTAGTACTGGCTGTGCAGTGTCTCGTACTAGCCAATCAGGGGCAAAGTCTCAGCAGTATACTGCAACATGTTGCTGAGACCTGGTCAGTGATTGGCTAGTATGAGACACTGCACAGCCAGTACTACAGAGTCTGGGTCTTCATTAGCTGCAGAGGGCAGATACTATTTGTTTGATTTTAGTCAGTAAAAACTGAGCTTATAAGCAAATAAAAGAAATTGGGTATATACCTAGTAACATCCTGAAACCTTCCGTCCCTTTTAAAGAACAGGAATGGACAAAAGTATGTGAACCTACAACAAACAGGATGGCTGTTTTTATGTTTGCTTCAGGAAGCAGGGAGATGTTGCATTGATAGATACATGAGGACGTAAGAAATGTTTAAGAGCCAGAAGTATATTTTAGGAGCTTGTGCGACCAGACATCTGGATTGCTGCCATCCCAGGGTTGATCTATTGTGCCGATCTGATAAATCCCAGCCCTCTCTCCCGTTGAGCTCCTACTTGATTGCCCAACACGGTATGATAAAAAGGCATCTAATATCTGTGGTTAAAAAAAAATCATAAAATAAAAATATTTTTTATTAAATTATTATTTTATTCAATGTTCTAAATACTCTTCCTCGTTATTTGGTTAGTTAAAATAAGAACCCATTGAAATCTGTGATGCTTATAAACTCACAAGAAATATATATATTTTTTTTCTCACTTTGTATTGGAGATAGAAAATTGTATGACAAGCAACTGCGTGGTTATCTTGTGTGGTTTATTTTTTTTATTTGTTTTAGGCAGTTGATCAGTGTAAAAAATGCCTGGGTTTTGTATAAAGCTCTTGTGAGATTTCATAATACAGGTACAATATTTATTTTCCGGCACCCCTGGTTCCAATGCCTTGTCGTAGTAACAGACTTGACGAACATTTGTCAAAATTACACTATGCATTACCATATAAGAAATGCATAAAAATGAAAACGACCATCTACAAGTACCCAAAATAAGCTCAGAATCTCACAAAATCGAAGTAGTAGTTATAATATGACGACTAAATGTGCGTAATAATTCTATTTTGTCACCAAATCTAGGTTTTTGTGTTTCTTTGGTCTTTCCTCCGTCCTTCCTAAGCTCATTTACAGTAGACCTGTTTATACACGGGTGAATCCTCAGATGTCCCCAATTATTAATGCGTTGTGATATAAACTACAGTCACATTAAAACATCACTCCCCACCATGCCCTTCGACAAACTCACACATAGGTAATTTAACCACACTAGTCTACCAAAACTAAGTAACCAATCCAAGCACTCAACAATCTGATTGCTATTCTACATAACCTAAAATATAGCACACTACCACTTCCTAAAATATACAAGACTGCTCACTGAAAACTAGCCATTCCACCCAATACAAAGATAGCTTCCTCCTATAATATAGAAAGGGGCTTCTTGGTATTGGGATGTCCGCAGACTCCCTAAAACTATATACTGCAGGTTTTTGTAGTAAATTTTTATTTTATTTTTTTTACTTTTCTTTTCTTTTTTTCTTTTTTTTTTAATGTGATATAAGGTAGTTGAATGGATTGTGAAGCTGTTTAATTGAGAGAAGTGACTCTCCTACCAGTAGAAACAGTTAAATGTGAAATAAAGATAAAATATAACTTTTATTGCTATATATTAAAATAGTGTGCAAACCAGGCGATTAAAAAAATCCTAAAAAAATTGGGAAGATCGATCCTAAATGGGTAATAGATTATTGTTATATATAAAATTATAAGTAGGTGCTACCTGCAAGATCTCATCTATAAATCTATTCTCACCACAATGACGGCAGTAACTAAACCCCCTATATTAAATAGATATGCTATAGTGGAAAAAATTACCCAAGGGGGTTTGAGGAGCACTAGGAATTAATTCCTTAATATTCCAATATAAGCGACCGAGATTGGTATAGTGAAGCTGGCCTAAGCTAAACTTTTATTTATTTCCTGTGGCAAAGTTTAGTACTTAGTGGTAGCTAAGGGGCTGTAAACTGTGAACTATTGCTATGTGAAGCTAGTTTAGGGTAAAAATATGTTTATCTGGGTTATTGCTTTGCAAGTCACCCTAGAAGATAATGTGATCAACTTTTGTGTTCCTTTTTAAATAGTTTTTAAGAATCAGTTGATATAGCGGTATAAATTAAAACTTACAGTTTTCTATGTTCATGATGAGCATTATTTGGTGACTATATCCTGGATCTGTGTCACACAAAGAATACACTGTGTAGGTGGCATTGCCTCTAAACTCTATAGGCTATTATTTCCATTCGTTTTCATTCATTCTTCTGTCACTTAAGTCAGGCCTTTTCTTTCTTGTTTTCATTAACAAAAAAATATAGACAGGTGCAACCACGCATTACTTCCCTCTCATCTCTGGCCAGACCACTACCTAAAATTTTGGTAAGGGTTGGAAGTATATAACAAATGAAACCATCTGCCACCCCCAACCAACAAGCCAATGACCCACTGTTTTGCACAATGACAGCTCCTGAAGAGTCAGCCTCTGGACAAAGTTCCTGCTGGGCTTCATTTAAGGAGGTTATACTAAACCTGAGAGCCTTCTAAAGATCCTGTCAACATACATTTTGGTATGTGGTCTCACACATGCTCACCATAGAGAGATCAAAGAAGCTTTTAATTTGTGTTTAATCACTCCTTGAAAATCTCTCCAACTTATCCTGCCATGGCTTTTGTATGGAACACGGCTAAATAAGTGTGCATTTTCTTTTCTTCACCTAACTAAAGAAAATTACAATACTTCCTTCTTTTTTTTTTGTGTTGAGAGCAGAATAAAGATGCTTTTCTTCTGGGTGATTATACTGGCAAAGAGAGGCCGTCTTAAACAAAATTAGTGTTAAGTGCACATCAATAATTTCTTTTATGTCTTCCAAATATCTGCAAATACCAACCCCTTTAAAAAGCTGGTAATATCAAAAGCATAACGTGTTTTGGTAAGTTGACTTCTTACACAATGCAAGTGTATATAGTGTAATATGGACATCTGTCACTTAAGCAGATGTCCTGAATAAAGTTACTGAAACAGTTTAGTTTTCTTTGTTAGAGGTTTATAGGTTGACATCTGTTTGAGAGACAGATGTCGGTGCAGGACACATCCGTCTTTAGGTCAAAGAACTTTTCCACTTTGTTTCTTACCATTTCTAGGAGGTATTATGACACACACAACTAATGATGTATTAGAGTTTAGTGTAACCACCGTTTTAACAATACACACAATAGGACACTCAGGAGATAATTACTTAACAGGTTTGACACTTTTTCAGTTTGTGGTTGGACTGGAGAAGGTATTTGAATCCTCAAAAAAAAATCACAAATAAAGCTGTGTTTGTAGCTAAGGGAAGTACACGCCATGGTTAAGTGATTTTGCATGCTTTTTGAGACTTGTAAACAACGTCTTTGAAGTACAGGTGCAATGATTTCTGTTTTGTGTATTCTTCATGCTTTCCAATGTTTTGCTATATTTTATTTAATATGGCCTAATGAAAGTCGTATTACACCAATTATATAAAGTAATTAATTACTATATATATATATTTTTTAAATTTTCATCTCCCCGCTTCAAGACACTTCCATGTGGGCCTATTTCAGTAATTTCTAGTATGTGGGTTCATTATATAAATTTAAAGCATTACTTTTTTTTCTTTTTTTCCTCCCTTTATCTCCTCACTTCAAGACATTACCATGTTGGCCTTTATCACTAGTTTCTAGTACATGATCTGACCCCACATAAACCAATTTGCTGTTTGCTTGAGGAGATGCAACATGGTAGACTCTCTAGACGGAAAATTTAATAATGCCTTAAATTATATATTTGGAATAAAACAACTTTTATTGTGCTAGATGTAACATCTTAAAGCGCAATTGCTGGTTTTGCCACTACAGTGTCCCTTTAATATAAAATGTACTTTTTTGAGCAGTAATTTAACTTTTTGGATGAATGCATGAAAAAAAAAATAGTAATCACTATTGAGGAGTTAGAGAATGGAAGCGGTGGTGAAAAAACAAGTTGTAAGGAAAGATTTTTTTATTTTATTTTTTTGTGGGGAATGGCAGGCGGTCTTGCCAGAGACAGGTGGAGAAGAAAGCTTGTGAAATCATGCCCATGCTGTGGGTATAGTCATGATTACTCACTTTAGGTTACAGGGGTTTGTATGGGAAGCCTTTGTGGCTCACCATTGGACTAGAAGATGAACTATTGATTATCGCTGTTTTAAGAAGTTGGTGTCCAATTCACTTTCATGCTCGAAGAGTAAGGGTTACATGGTTCTAGTAGTTCAAAATGTCTGCTACATACTGACACGTTGTCCAGTAAACTCAATGATTCTTTGATGATGTCACACCTTTAATACAAATAAATTAATTTATTGGCATTACTGAACTGATATTTTTATCTTAAAAAAAAATAAATATATATATATATATATATATATATATATATATATATATATATATATCCCATCTTGAGTTGTGTATAAACTATTTTGACTTTTGAAATATTATTTTGTAGACCAATAAACTAAACAACCTGTCTCCAAAATATAAGTATTCCAGACATCCCCAAATCCATTACAGAACCTGTTGTTTCAGTTATATTAAAACAAAATGCAGTTTTTTTTTCTGTTAAACAAAGCTTGGTTGGTATTTGTCATCTGTGTCAGAACTGGTTACTGTTCCAATCTGTAAAATGTGGAGAAAATGTTAAAAAGTCATTGGCTTTTGCCTCTGGAGACTCATATAAGTTAGTGTTAGAAAAACAAAAGGTTGTTGTAAGGTCACTTTATGTTCTACATTAACAGTGGAATGTATTCATGGAATAAAAACGTGGCCCGTATTAGTTAATATTATGATCTATTAATTAGAATTAAATGTGTTATTTACTTAAACTATAAAATGTACATAATAGCATTATCTATATTTATGGTTTTTGATAACCGTGAATATAAATCATTTTTTCATATTATATTTAATTCTTTTAGCGTAGACCTAAAAAATAAACTGTTGTAGTCCAACAATAATGTTAGTTTTGTTTAGTTATCAGTTCGCAATAAAATCAGTATTTGAGGAAAATAAATTTAATTAATTTTTTAAAACTTAACTTTTAACTTACCATTGCTGGCTATAAGGACAATGGATAAATAATAAATACCCCAATTAGGACACCCCATGGCACCTGGTGAGGTGTGGAGAATAGCTGAGAACAGAGGGTATCGCAGATGATTATGCTAGTTACTCCATTAGGTTTCGACATGTTCAGTATTTTCACTTGCATATAACCTTAGATTAAACAAAATGGGCCTCATTCTATTATCGGCCGTAAACCGGCCGTAAGGCTGCGATTCCTTGCGGGGGTTCCGTTACCTCGCAATTCAATTAAACGGCCCTGCAAGGATCTCCTCTTACGGCCGGCCGTAAATCTTGCTACCGGCCGTAAGCTCTGAAATCTAAAAAGTCAAAAATAAATTCAAGACAGCTCTGTAAAGCTTTGTAAATGTTAGGGATCATATTGGGGGACATGAGGATTAATAGTAACCCCCTCTCAAGCTTGCACATCAGCCCAAACCCGAGTTTAAATTAACTGTTTATTTTCCGGCTGCGGCGTGGGCGTGTCTGAGGTGCTCCAAGCCCTATGGACTTTTTACATGGATATTTGACGTATATTAAAAAAAAAAACATTTTACGGATTTGAGTATAGGGGAATTTTGTGCTATTTTTGCTAACACCGAAAATCACTTTATAGTCTTCTCAAAGTGCAGGATGGCTTTATTTGGGCTATATTTCGTGCTTAATTGGTGCTAGCGGGACCTCTTTCCTGCAAGTAAGCTGCGGCTCGCTTTTAGCCTTGCAGAGAGGGTTCCCGTAGTAATAGAATTGCAAATAGGATTTTCTTACGGCCGATTTCCTTGCGGCCGTTTTAGATCAAAGTATTTCCTCCGGCGCGAGCGGCCGCAAGAGATAGCAAGGCACCGGCCGCAAGCCTGCCGGAACCCCCGGCCGGAGGGGAATAGAATAGCCGAATAGCTTGCAGCCGGTTCTTGCGGCCCCGCAACGGCTGCGGCCGATAATAGAATGAGGCCCAATACATTCAGGGTTATATGTTAATTGGTAGTTATTTCCAATAATCTGCCATTATAAAGAGAGATTATTCCATATACTTCTTGAATGGATCAGAAATGTTGATAAAATGGTGAAAATTGAATACTTCAATGTAAGTTCACTGTAACAATGCATTTTCAAAACATCCAATGGATAAAATACTTGTCTCTACTTATTACCCATTGCTTTGAGCTCTACAGTATTTGGAACCTCCATCGTGTTTCTTTCAACAATAAATGGGACTGTGTAAATGCTTTTGTTTTCTCTCCATGGCAAAAGCCAAAGGATAAGGAAACATTTATAGTTGATTCTTTAGTACACTGGTCTGGTAATTTTTAGAAGATATTTTTTTGTTGATTTCACTAATAAAATAAGCATTTGAAAGTCCATTGAAGGGCTATCTTGAAAAAAAAAAAAAAAAAAAAAAAAAAAAAAAAAAAAATATATATATATATATATATATATATATATATATATATATATATATATATTTTACTATGTTAACAAGTAATAATATTTTATAACCACTGGCTTTGAGTACTCTTTCTTTGATTTTTATTTTATGTTGTGTACGTATTTTTTTTTATTTTTTTTTTAGAGTATGCCTTTTCACAGTTGCTGTACGTGCCCTAATCTGAAAGTTGGCACATAGATTATTTTTATATTGTTTTGTTCTGGCTTTCAAATTATTTTCTTTAAATATTTACATCTCCATAAGGAATTTCTTATAGTATTTTTGCTGAGACAAAAAAGGGTATATGTATAAAGTTTAAACACACACACCACACGATTTGTAATTGTATCTTGACATTTATCCAACTACAGGGTCCTGTTTAATGAAGTCAATCTGTAAATGGAAGTGGTCTAATGGCTACAAATTATATTTATTATTCCAAATCTGGGCCTACATTCTCAAGAGAAATAATCCCAGTGGCATTTGATAACTGTTAACACCGCAAATGGTTGTAAAAGTGGAAGAAAGTGTTCTGTATAATGTTAAAATAAATATATATTGTAGTGAAGTACAATATGTCTATAATAACATAACAAACAATATAAAAGTAACTTAAGCTTTAAGTATATTGCAGATTTCGACTTTTCTATTTATGTACAGTCACGTTGTATACTTATTTCAAGAATGCATTTGAAGTTTCCTTGAAATGTGCTTGTGCATTTAAGAGTTCGGTTTGCCATGAGATGACACATATTCTTAACACGTTTGTGATGTTTATAATTCTTAATCAATTCTACTGTTTGAAAAACACAATACGTATTCAGTGTTTGTAGATACACATTCTCTGTCACCGTTCAATGTTTATCAGGCGCATTCTGTAAACCATTATCTCAAACCTCTCCGTGATTGTGTATGTCTCTGAGATGTAACAATGATCACCTTTAAATCTAGCAAACACATTTTATATATATATATATATATATATATATATATATATATATATATATATATATATATATATATATATTCTCACTCTCTCTTTTACTCTCCTGTAAATACCTTTCCACATTGTCTGAGGGCTCTCTGGTTATCTTCTCTATCTTCTGGCTATCTTCTCTATCTTCACTGTGACTCTGTGTCTCCAGTCATGTCTGGAATTGTGGGAGATATTTTTTGCCTCAAGTGGATATATCTTATATTACAACATAACTACATCTCTCAGCAGTGTCATGTAGAGATCATATATGTCTTGTTGAGCTGCACCTTTCAGCTTGGTATTTCCTGCCCTCAAGGCAATGCACACTTCCTATAAATAAAACAGTTTTTAATGTAGAAACTTTCGATAACACATTTTTCGGTGCCAAAACATGGTGGCCCCTGCAGGCTCCACTAGGTGCCTATATACAATCACAACACATTGACTACTTTTATACCAAGCAATTGCATCACTAAAGTATTAGATCAATAGTATGTGGTTATGTTCATGTATTAACAATACAGTAGATCCTTAGCGCTAAGGTACAAATTGCATGCAACTTACAGACAGAGCTACCAGCTACATATTTCTGTTAATGCCAATGATAAATCTGTGTAAATTGTGGGCACGGAAAGTATTATTTATAGTGTAGTTTACTGATGTAGACCAGACTTGCTGCTGCTGATCAGTCCTTCTTTTCCGTCTCTGTGACTATATGGACACAGCACACAGGCACATCTGTCTGTGTTTCTGCTTGTGCTTATCCATATGGTTTTATTAGCAAAGATACTGGAGTAGGTTGCCAGTTCCTTCTCCAGTGAACCACGTTTGACCTGCCCATTTTGGGTGATCCTACATGGTATAGCTTACAGATTAACTAAGGTACACAAGCCCCTTCACCACGTCAAGGTAGCGATCCAGAAAAGGGTTGGACCAGACTAATAAACCCTTAAAACTTCTTGCATCATCTGCTCTTTGGCTATTGGGAGACTAAGGAAAATGGAGGTCCCCTTTCTTTTGTTTAATATAGACGTGTTTTCTGTGCCTCATTTTGCATGGAGTTGCATGCTGTTTGAATATGTGGTTGGAGTGATTCATGGGCTGCACTCGTCTTCATGCAGCTCTCACTTGAATGTCTAATATACAAGCCGCCTTGTATATTACACATTCAAGAAATTCCCATTGATCATGGCACAGATAAAATAGTTTAAAATGTTAGATTTATAGCGTCGCTCTCGGTCATGTGGAGAGAGAGCTCATGGGTAAATTGCATTTAAAAAAGAGTTGTTGAGGATTTACATAATTTTTATTGAGCTCACAGAATAAAACAGACCGACTGTAAGAGGTTTAAGAGCTATTTCCTCTGTAGTACATTAACAGTCACAAACAACTCCATTGCATTTAATAAAATTATATATGAGGCCCAGATTATGGCAAACGCACACACACACTTGGTGGGAGTCACTGTTCTCTTGGTACTTCTTGCCCAATGTACAAAATTAGAAGATAAGGAAGAGGATAGGGAGAATGGGCGAAATAATGGGTACATGATGGATACATGATCAAGGATATTTGGGTTTCTTTCCTTGCACATATTAAAATAGGTTTGGAAGCCTTGGGACTGTGGCAGTTGTCATGAAAAAAAAAACACACAAACATCTTGTTTGTATACACCACTTTTATTTACACACTATTAAAGAGATATGGAAGTTTGCTGCATTATGAATGCATCTGATGGAGGAGAATCAGTAGTGTATGGGAAAAAAATGTTTGCATGAAAAAAATACCAAAATATACATTTAAACACTCACCTTGAAGTCAGCTGAATTTCTTGCATTTGCAAACGGTTGGCTTTCAAAGTTAACACCCCAATCCAATCTTTTCTAAAATTAACATACGGTAAGTCATATTCAGTTTGACAAATCACAGGCATTGTATCCATTTTGTTTTAGAATGAGGCAGACATGAGTTCTGCTCTACTATGGCAAGTCACAAGTCACATGTTTCATTCACTTCCTTTTCATCATTTCCTTCCTGTCCATACAGAGAAAGTGTTTAGCAATAAAAGTAATTTCTGATTTTAATAATTTGACCGTTGGAAATCAAGGTTAACACCCTCCAAACCCAGGCTAAATTAGCCTCAAATTTAAAATGATTTGTTTTGGTCAATTAACTGAAAATCTTGAATTAACTCTGTGTTCCTGTCTGTGGTGCAAAGCAGCCTGAGAAATGTAGTGTATCACTGATATGTGGCAGGAAGCTGCAAGGAAAAAGCTCCAAGGAGATTGGCTGATCAATCAAGAGCAAGTAAATAGTGGGTTAATATTGATCCACGGATCCTGCATGCTGATTGGGGGGGATCAGATGCCTGTTTAGACCCCCCGTGGAGGTGTCAACATAATCATTAGCGGGGTTAGATATTAATAAAAATAAAATGTTTTATGAGATGTGCTGCATACATATAGGCTGCTTTTTGCCTAAAGAGTGTTGAAATATATTAATCCAGCTCACTTAGATATCCCTTTAAATGCTGTTTTTTTATGCAAGTGGGCTATAATGGCAAGTCCATCTCTTTCTGCTATTACTTCATTTTCTAGTTTAATTTTTTTACCATTATCATTGACACTGTATGTATAAACCTCTGTTAATTAGGATGTATTTTATAAAACTGAAAAACCACATTGAATATATGGCATACAGGTTCCAAGGTTGTTCTTGTGGTTCTGTACATTGTGACCAATCTTACTTATAAGAGATATGAGAACCTTTCTTCCCCAAATATTTTTTAACTGTTTTTATTCTTACAAAAATATCAACTCTATTTAACGTGACACTGCAGAGGTTCAGAATATAGTATAATTGTCAGTGTTCACTTCAAGCAGAGCTTCTTCTCGCCACTTCCCTATGCCTAGCAGGGGTGGTCATCTCTGACCAGTTTAGGTTCTGTCCAGACTGAGCATGCTCAGTAAAGGACGCAGAGCTATGATGACGCATGTAGGCATTAGCCACACCCCTGTGATGTCACTGGAAGTGACAACAGTGTCTGCTGCAAGGAAGTTTTAATTTCAGTACACGGTATTGGCAGTGGGGGTGGAACCAGTGACATGATGGCCAAGCTCCATGATGATCCATCCCCTAGGCAGAGATGGCCATGCCCCTTGATAATGGAGAAAAAAAGCTCTGCTTAGGGGCAAACCAGGCAATACATCAAATAAGAAAAAATAATATTATTTTTATATTACCTTAAACTACATACCGCTTTTAGTACTCTGCCCAACAAACGACCATATGAGTTTTACACCTTTAATGAGTCATCTTTGAGGAACAGTATCAAACTCTATAAAAGCTCAATACACTATATTTTCTTCTCCTGATTTAATAGCCAGGCTAGTCATGTCAGGATTTATTTCTAATTATTCCAAGATATAAACATTACTTTTCTGTTGAAAAATGTGTTAATGATATTTTTGAACATTTTTACCACTTCCTTCTATTATTGCAGTATATTCTGCTCATCATTTTGTTGCGTTATAAAGCAATTGCTGTTTCTCCCTTATTGAATTGGTGTTTTGGGAGGATCTATCCACACTTGTGACATTCCGTATTGATGTCTTTCTCCGGGTCTTGTAAGTCTGCATTGCTATTATACACTTGTGTTGTTTTCTGTGTTGATGTCTACTTGCAACTTATTTTTAAATTATTCTTATTGATTTTTTTTTTTTTTTTAGATTGCTGTCAAGTTTATATATTAGAAAGGACAGCTCTATACTTTTTTTTTTGCTACTGCCAACGGAAGATGCAACAAAAGATCTTGCATACAACTGAGCAGAATAGTTACTAGGGCAAAAATGTGTGAAAAGGCTGGATTTTGTGCTGCGATTAAATTATATATAATGTTGTATAGTCATCTCTATCACAATTTACTAAAATATATGTTGGCTCAATAATTTTAATAGTAATTATTCTGGAGTGATACTTTGTCGTGGTGAAGGGGATGAGTACGTCAAGGAAGCGGTGAGCTACACCATGTAGGGCCACCCAAGATGGACATGTAATAGCATTGAGGTCAGACAAATTGTGATCCACTGGAGAAGGAACTAGAAACATACTCTAGTATCTTTGCCAAGAAAACCTTATGGATAAGCGCAACCAGAGACATAGCGATAGATGTGCCTGGCTTGCTGCAGTCCATATAGTTTACGGCACGTTGAACATGACTGAACGTGTGCATACACCCTGTGGAGTAGATAATACTTTTTAGTTGAAAGCTTCTTAACATAATGGAGTGGAAGTACCAAATATGGTATATTGTAAAGCTATCACATGTAATGGTTGTCATAGTGTGTTACGCTCCACCTATGCATGCGCATGGGCGGCGAGAGGTTACACACTATGTGATGTGAATGCGCAATGCGCGGCGCTAGCCAAGGGGAGAAGGGTGGGGGAGAGACAGGGGAGAGGGTGGAAGAGACACGAGTGAAGGGAGAAAGACGCAGGGGAGGGAGAGTGGGGAAAGGGACTCAGGAGGGGAGAGGGGAGGGAGAGACACAGGGGTGGGAGACACAGGGGAGGGAAAGGAGGGGGGAGACACAGGGCAGGGAGAGAGGGGGAGAGACACAGGGGGGGAGACACGTCAAATATTATCCTGTCATTTTTGACAGGCAAGTTACTAGTAGATAATAAAGTACTTTATCATTTGAATATTATTATTATTTTTTTAAGTTCCTATGGTAAACTACCATTTAAGTTTGACATTTTGAGATTAGTCAATGTAAAGCTAAAGTATTTATCTCTGCTCTTTCTCAGGTTGGGCACCAATGGTGTCCTTTTTATGTGTGTGCATGTGTAGGTGTACAACATATAGATAATGCATAGTGTATCAATAGAATGGAAATAATTAACTGACGGGGCTATATATGTATATATAACTCAATGTCTTGCTACCTTATGAGGGGCTTCTGTGGGACAACAGAACCAATATATAAATAGGTTTAAGCATATTTTTCATAAAAGCGAGAGTAAAAAAAATTACTTTTTTCTTGA